>OZ010595.1:9207880-9245380 GCA_963932145.1 Acanthosepion lycidas | reverse complement strand
ATATATATATATATATATCCTGTTATCATTCTTTGCACTTTGTCACCTATCCTACTACATTATGCAAAGCAAATGAAAGGGCGAAACATAGCTAAACTTGTGTTCTAAAAACACAATCCATCCTTTAAACGCTTTTTCTATTTTCTATTTTATGAGACGCTTTCCTCTTCAAGTCAAAGCAAACGCGATTTTTTGCGCCTCTGATGTCCAAGTTGTAATTTTTCTTTCTTTCTTTCTTTCTTTATTTCTTTCTTTCTTTTTTCTTTCTTTCTTACTTACTTTCTTTCTTTCTTTCTTTCTTTCTTTGTTTCTTTCTTTTAATCAGCATGTGTACTTGGTTTTGGTTTGTCAGCGTTGCGTTAAGCTTGCAACTCGTTTCTATCATTCATTTAATCGACAAACTATCCAATGGCCTTAGGCGCCTTCGAAGGCGGCCAACAGAAAAGAATGAGACCAAAATTTAAAGGAGAAACCGAATGATATATTAAATGATCGAGAGTCTGGTTGGGTGGACGGAAAGGAAAATGACAAAAATAATCGAAAATCGAAAGTACGAAAAAAAAAAAAGATGATTATAAAATTTTTCAAAATGTTTAATGAGTGTGAGAAAAGGTAAGCTTAAATAATAGCAGCGAGAAGATGATGATAGATGATCAGAGAAAACTTTAGAGGATTGGAAGGAAGAAAGAAAGGGGGAAAGGGACGGAGGAAATATATGAGGAAGGAAGGCAGTAATGAAGGCACGGAGAAAGGGATGGTCGTCTAAGGGAACGAAGGAAAGGAAAGAAGGAATTAAGGCACTGAGGAAGGAAGGAAAGAGGAAGAAAGAGATGGAGGATGATGGAAGGAAAGAGGGGAAGGATGGAGAAAGAGATGGAAGATGAAGGAAGAAAAGAGGAGAAGGAGGGAGAAAGAGATGGAGGATGAAGGAAGAAAAGAGGGGAAAGATTGGGGATGAAGGAAGGAAAGAGGGGACGGTGGGTGAAGAGATGGCGGATGAAGGAAGGAAAGAGGGGAAGGATGGAAAAAGAAAGGGAGGATGAAGGAAGGAAAGATGGGAAGGAGGGAGAAAGAGATGGAGAATGAAGCAAGGAAAGAGGAGAATGAGGGAGAAACAGATGGAGGATGAAGGAAGGAAAGAGGGGAGGAGAGAGAAAGAGATGGAAGATGAAGGAAGAAAAGAGGAGAAGGAGGGAGAAAGAGATGGATGATGAAGGAAGGAAAGTGGGGAAGGAGAGAGAAAGAGTTGGAGGATGAAGGAAGGAAAGAGGGTATTGAGGGAGAAAAGAGATGGAGGATGAAGGAAGAAAAGATGGGAAAGATTGGGGATGAAGGAAGGAAAGTGGCGAAGGAGGGAGAAAGAGATGGAGTAAGTAGAAAGGAAAGATGGGATGGGGAGAGAAAGAGATAGAGGATGAAGGAAGGAAAGAGAGGAAGGAGGGAGAAAGAGATGGAAGATGAAGAAAGGAAAGAGGGGAAGGGGGGAGAAATTGATGGAGGATGAAGGAGGGAAAGAGGTGAAGATGAAAGAAAAGAGATGGAGGATGAAGGAAGAAAAGAGGGGAAGGGGGGAGAAATTGATGGAGGATGAAGGAAGGAAAGAGGTGAAGGAGAAAGAAAAGCGATGGAGGATGAAGGAAGGAAAGAGGTGAAGGAGAGAGAAAGTGGACGAGGATGTAGGAAGGAAAGAGGGGAAGGAGGAAGAAAGAGATGGAGTAAGTAGAAAGGAAAGATGGGATGGGGAGAGAAAGTGATACAAGATGAAGGAAGGAAAGAGGGTAAGGATGGAGAAAGAGATAGAGGATGAAGGAAGTAAAGAGGGGAAGAAGGGAGGAAAGAGGGGAAAGATTGGGGATGAAGGAAGGAAAGTGGCGAAGGAGGGAGAAAGAGATGGAGAATGAAGGAAGGAAAGAAGGGAAGGAGGGAGAAAGAGATGGAGTAAGTAGAAAGGAAAGATGGGATGGGGAGTGAAAGAGATAGAGGATGAAGGAAGGAAAGAGAGGAAGGAGGGAGAAAGAGATGCAAGATAAAGGAAGGAAAGAGGTGAAGGAGAGAGAAAGAGATGGAAGATGAAGAAAGGAAAGAGGTGAATGAGGGAGAAATAGATGGAGGATGAAGGAAGGAAAGAGGTGAAGGAGAGAGAAAAAGATGGAGGATGAAGACGGAAAGAGGTTAAAGAGAAAGAAAAGAGATGGAGGATGAAGGAAGGAAAGAGGGGAAGGAGGGAGAAAGAGATGGAGAATCAAGGAAGGAAAGAGGAGAAGGAGGGAGAAACTGATGGAGGATGAAGGAAGGAAAGAGGTGGAGGAGAGAGAAATAGATGGAGAATGAAAGACGGAAAGAGGTGAAGTAGGGAGAAAAAGATGGAGGATGAAGGAAGGAAAGAGGTGAAGGAGAGAGAAAGAGATGGAAGATGAAGAAAGGAAAGAGGTGAATGAGGGAGAAATAGATGGAGAATCAAGGAAGGAAAGAGGAGAAGGAGGGAGAATCAGATGGAGGATGAAAGACGGGAAGAGGTGCAGGAGAGAGAAAGAGATGGAAGATGAAGGAAGGAAAGAGGTGGAGGAGGGAGAAAGAGATGGAGAATGAAAGACGGAAAGAGGTGAAGTAGGGAGAAAGGGATGGAGGATGAAGGAAGGAAAGAGGGGAAGGAGGGAGAAAGAAATGGAGGATGTAGGAAGGAAAGAGGGGAAAGATTGAGGCTGAAGGAAGGAAAGAGGTGAAGGAGGGAGAAATAGATGGAAGATGAAGGAAGGAAAGAGGGGAAAGATTGAGGCTGAAGGAAGGAAAGAGGTGAAGGAGAGAGAAAAAGATGGAGGATGAAAGACGGAAAGAGGTGAAGGGGAGAGAAAGAGGACGAGGATGTAGGAAGGAAAGAGGGGAAGGAGGGAGAAAGAGATGGAGGATGAAGGAAGGAAAGAGGAGAAGGAGAGAGAAACAGATGGAGGATGAAGGAAGGAAAGAGGTGAAGGGGAGAGAAAGAGGACGAGGATGTAGGAAGGAAAGAGGGGAAGGAGGGAGAAAGAGATGGAGGAAGAAGGAAGGAAAGATGGGATGGAGAGAGAAAGTGATACAAGATGAAGGAAGGAAAGAGGGTAAGGATGGAGAAAGAGATAGAGGATGAAGGAAGTAAAGAGGGGAAGAAGGGAGAAAGAGATGGCGGATGAAGGGAGGAAAGAGGGGAAGAAGGCAGAAAGAGATGGAGGATGATGGAAGGAAAGAGGGGAAGGATGGATAAAGAGATGGATGATGAAGGAAGGAAAGAGGAGAAGGAGGGAGGAAGAGATGGATGATGAAGGAAGGAAAGTGGGGAAGGAGAGAGAAAGAGATGGAGGACGAAGGAAGGAAAGAGGGTAAAGAGGGAGAAAGAGATGGAGGATGAAGGGAGGAAAGAGGGGAAGGAGAGAGAAAGAGATGGAGATGAGAGAAGGAAAGAGTGGAAGGAGGGAGAAATAGATGGAGGATGAAGGAAGGAAAGAGGGAAAGGAGGGAGAAAGAGATGGAGGATGAAGATAGGAAAGAGGCGAAGGTGAGAGAAAGAGATGGAGGATGAAGGAAGGAAAAAGGGGAAAGATGGAGGATGAAGGTAGGAAAGAGTGGTAGGAGGGAGAAAGAGATGGAAGATGAAGGAAGGAAAGAGGCGAAGGATGAAGAAAGAGATGGAAGATGAAGGAAGAAAAGAGGAGAAGGAGGGAGAAAGAGATGGGTGATGAAGGAAGGAAAGAGGGGAAGGAGAGAGAAAGAGTTGGAGGATGAAGGGAAGAAAGAGGGGAAGGAGAGAGAAAGACATGGAGGATGAAGGATGGAAAAAGGGGAAAGATGGAGGATGAAGGAAGGAAAGAGTGGTAGGAAGGAGAAAGAGATGGAAGATGAAGAAAGGAAAGAGGGGAAAGATGGAGAAAGAGATGGAAGATGAAGGAAGAAAAGAGGAGAAGGAGGGAGAAAGAGATGGTTGATGAATGAAGTAAAGAGGGTAAGGAGGGAGAAAAGAGATGGAGGATGATGGAAGAAAAGAAGGGAAAGATTGGGGATGAATGAAGGAAAGAGGGGAAGGAGGGAGAAGAGATGGCGGATGAAGGAAGGAAAGAGGGGAAGGATGGAAAAAGAAAGGGAGGATGAAGGAAGGAAAGATGGGAGGGAGGGAGAAAGAGATGGAGAATGAAGCAAGGAAAGAGGAGAATGAGGGAGAAACAGATGGAGGATGAAGGAAGGAAAGAGGGGAAGGAGGGAGAAAGAGATGGAGGAAGAAGAAAAGAAAGATGGGATGGAGAGAGAAAAAGATAGAGGATGAAGGAAGGAAAGAGATAGAGGATGAAGAAAGGAAAGAGGGGAAGGAGAGAGAAAGAGATGCAGGATGAAGGAACGAAAGAGGTGAAGGAGAGAGAAAAAGATGGAGAATGAAAGACGGAATGAGGTGAAGTAGAGAGAAAGAGATGGAGGATGAAGGAAGGAAAGAGGGGAAGGAGGGAGAAAGAAATGGAGAATGAAGGAAGGAAAGAGGGGAAGGAGAGAGAAAAAATGGAGAATGAAAGACGGAAAGAGGTGCAGGAGGGAGAAAGAGATGGATGATGTAGGAAGGAAAGAGGGGAAAGATTGAGGATGAAGGAAGGAAAGAGGTGAAGGGGGGAGAAATTGATGGAGGATGAAGGAAGGAAAGAGGTGAAGGAGAGAGAAAAAGATGGAGGATGAAGGAAGGAAAGAGGGGAAGGAGGGAGAAAGAGATGGAGAATGAAGGAAGGAAAGAGGTGAAGGAGAGAGAAAGTGGACGAGGATGTAGGAAGGAAAGAGGGGAAGGATGGAGAAAGAGATAGAGGATGAAGGAAGGAAAGTGGGGAAGGAAAAAATGAAGGAAATGTGGGAGGAAGAGCGGAACGGAAGAAGTAAGGAAGAAAGTGATGGGGTGGGAGGATTGAAGGAAATGTGGAAGGAATGGTGGGAGTAAGGAAGAAAGTTTGAAAGGATTGAAGGGATGAAGGTAGGGCAGAAGGAAAAATGGAAAGAAGAGTGAAAAGAAGAGCGGAAGGGAAGAAGGAAGGAAGGAGAGAAGAAGGAAGTGATGGTGAGGGAGGAAGGAAATAAATGAGGAAGGCATGTAGGAAGGAAGGTTTGGAGTATGTAAGTATGGGTGGGAGGAAGGAAAGTGGAAGTGAAAGACGAAGAAATGGATAGAGGTAGGAAGGGGGAGGAAGGAAGGAATGATGGAAAGGATGGAAGGAAGGAAGAAAGGGAGGGAGGAATTTAAAAAAAATAAATGAAAAGAGGGAAGGAAGGAAAGAAGGAAATGATGGAAGTAATGAAGGGAGAAAGGAAGGGAGTAAGTAAATAAGTAAGAAAGGACGGTTGTCATGAAATTTAAAAAAATAACAATGGTTATGGAACAGACAAAGCCAAAAGCATGACTAAACTCTATGAGAAAGAAAAAGAGAAAGAAAAAGAGAAAGAAAAAGAGAAAGAAAAAGAGAAAGAAGGAACAACACTTAAGACAAATGGACACGGAAAAATTGTTTGGAAAAAAACCAACCCCAAATGGACATGAAATAATGAATGAAAGCGATCTTTTTCATTAAATAAAAAAAGTTTTGAATAAGTTGAAGAAATAAATAATTAAAAGTGTTTTAAATTAAAGAAGGAATATGAAAACTAATGAACGAAATAATTGTTAAGAATGAATGAAGAAAATAAATAAAAAAATATTAAAAAAATGACAAATACTAAAAGAAAAGTCGACAAAGAAGAATAAAAAGTGAAGAGGGGAGAAGTGAGGAATATGAAAATAAATGAATGAAAACCTGTAAGAATGAAAAAGGGAAAGAAATTTTTAGGAGGTGGGGAAAGGGAATATATAAAAGAAAATGAGAAATTACGTAAAAAAGAAAAAAAAAACGAAAGACTTGAAGGAAAGAGGGAAAAGCGGAGAATAGTAAAATTAATGAATGAAAAAGACTGTAAGAACAAAAGTAACAAAAGGAAGGAAGGGAGAGAAAAGGAGGGGGAAGAAAAAATAAGGAATAAAAAAAGGCCGCTAGAAAGAAAATAAAATGAAAGAAAATGAGTTATGAAGAAGGGAAAAACAAGGAATATGAAAACTAATGAATGAAATATTTCGTTAGTAAGAAAAAAGAAACTTTAAGAAAGGAAGGAAGGAAGTAAAAGTGAGGAAGAGATAAAATGAATGAATTAGAAAGTCCAAAAGAAAGGGAAAAGATAAAGAGTAAAAAGCTGGGACAGGAAAACTAATGAATTGCTAAGTCCACAAGGAAGAAAAAAATAAAACAACTTAAGAAAAGAAAAAAATAAAACGGGAAAAGTGTCGATAAAAAAAAAACTAATGAATGAAAAATTTCATATGAAAGACAAACAAAATAGAAATGATAGAAGAAGACGGAAGTTGGGAATATAAAAAGAAATAAACGAGAAAGTTCGTAAAAAGAAAACCAATAAGAAGGAAAGAAGGAGAACAAAGATGGAAGAGGAAAAAATAATGAATTTTAAATTCCGTAATGAAAAGAAAATCAAAGAAAGAAACAAACGGTGGAACATCGTGGAATATAAAAACTAATAGAATAAAAAAGTCAAAAAGGAAAAAAAAAAAAAAATAATAAATTAATAAGACCTGTGAAACGAAGAAAGGTGGAAAAAGCGTGGAATAGTAAAAAACTAATGAATAAAAAAGTGCGGATGTACTAATGCGTCAGGCAATACTACAAATGAGACAATAATTAATCAAGTAACTATGTCCCTGCATTGAATTGTTACAATGACAAAATAAATCGCGTAAACCTAACCGAGAGAAAGAGAAAGGGTAGAATGTAGTGGTTAAAGAATATGAAACCAGGGAAAATAAATATAAGAAGAAAATAAAAACAACTGCATCTTAAATAAAAAAATTAAATAACAGATAAAATCTGTTGTCGTTTAGATTAGCAATTTGTCGCTTGTGTCGAAAATAAAACCAAATATATTTTTTAAAAAATATCTAAAACAAAAACAAAAAAATACGTATGTCAAAGCAGGGAAAACGTGTATAGGTAATTGTATTTAGACGAGAAATAAATTTCAGAAAGCAGAAATACAAACACAAGGAAGGTGAATCCTAAGCAATGTGTATGCGAGAGAGAGAGAGAGAGAAACACAAATCAAATACTAAATTGCTGGAAACAAGTCCTTTTTCCTTTGTAAATAGATCAGTGACACAAAACACGTTGTTCTTTGATTCGTAATTACAGAACTCAAGCACCGTTACTTCCAATAGACGGAAGAATTTTTTGTTTTGTTCCTTTGTATATCAGGTTTCTTTTCGGTTTGTTTGTTTTCCTTCGTCGTCGCACCGAATGAATAAATGATTAAGATGCATCAGCCCATGCTTTTCCCAATTTTTCATAATTCATCTTCTATTTTCACATGTTTTTCTCTACCTATATAGACACAAACACATATACATGTTAAAATATCATTCAAATGTCATCCTTAATTAGTAAAGTATTCGGAAAAGCGTTCTCAACTCGAGCGCGCATACCTTCCAAAGTGAAAAAAAATATATTTAGATACTAGTCTGTGTATTTGTAAGAAGAATGCCGACTCTGGCTTTCATAGATTACAAGAAAATACATCAGAATAAAGAATAGGCGATAGAGAAAAGTTAAAATAAGTAATCTGAATTCTTCTATGATATATATTTTAAACTTTAAGAAAGACAGGGTGCTGATGGCCTGGGATATCAGAACCGAAGACAATAAATTTATATAGCGAATATTACACAGAAACATATAACATCAACCAATTACGAAAGTTCGGCAAATCAACCGGAGAAAGTCTTAATCCGATGAATTTAATAGAAATACTTTTCCAAAAGTGAAAGGACAGAGAGAAAAAAAAAAGAAAGAAAGAATTGAAGGAAAGGGAAAAGCGGCGAATATGAGAACAGATGAAAGAGAAAGAGGAAAGAAGATGGGAAAAGTTCATATATAAAGTGTGTGTGTGTGTGTATGTGTATATGTATATATATATATACATATACATATACATATATATGTATATATGTATATATATATATATATATATATATATATATATATATATATATATATATATATATAGTCTGAAGCACCTTGCTATTATATCATTGTGTATATCATTTAGTACATACTAATGTTCCTCTGCTGTTTTTCTTTTGATACATGAAAAGATTTTGTTTTGCTCATGTCCCCTTCGGCTTTCTCTGGTTTTAATTTCTTTGTCTTTTTTTAAAAAAATATCTTTTTCATTGCAATATTTCTTCGAATTTACGTCTTTCATACGAATTAGTTCTTTGTTTTGTCTCACTTCTTTCTGAATTTAAGAAAAAAAGTTTGTTTTTTTTTTGTTTGTATTTTCGTCACTCGGAAATATTTTCACAACTTGAATTCTATATGTTTTTTTTTTACTTTTTCCGCTCGTAATTTTTTTTCAATGTTCTTTCATTTTTCTTCCGATTGAATATTAGTATCTCTTCACTTGGATTTTTTTTGATTTTTTACTCTTCCACGAAACAAGCACATCATCAATCTGTTTGAATACACATCAGGGGAAATACTCCTGGATTTACTAAAAGTTGTTTCTTTATTTTACTGTTCGCTGATTTTCAAAACAAAAAGGAAACTTCCTTTTCAGTAAAGCATCTCTACAGAATTTATATGCAATTCGTTTGTACCATGCACAACACAAATTAAATCATAATCGGAGAAATTTATGCAAAAATAGGGATTCAAATATTTAAAAAAATAAAGAGAATTTTGATATTTGCTGACGTTGTAAACAAGATGAGTACTTATCCTTATCAAAATCTTTCTTTGTAAAATTCCCTTTTCTTCCATTTTCTCTATCGCGTAACTTCTGTCTCGTTTTGTCTCGTTTTCCTTCTCACTCTCCGACTATCTAGGATTGTTTCTCTCTTCCTCTTTTCCTTTCTTATTTTTTTCAACCTTTCTTTCTCCATTTCTTTCTTCGACAAAGTCTTCTTTTCTCCCGCTCATTTTTAATTCAACTTATTCTTTCTCTCGCTCTCTCTTTCTCTCTCTCTCTCTCTCTCTCTCTCTCTCTCTAGCTTTCTTTTCTTGAACTTTTTCTTCGTTTGTACATCTGCCTCTCTTCAGCATGCCTTTAGCAAAATAATATTCCTGACGAGTTTTTACCATCCAATATCGCCTGCTATACAGACGCGTTGTACGCGCTCACTGACTCCCGCTCTCCGATCCAACTCCCTCTTTCCATCAGGTCCTCCCACTCCTCCTCCAAGTTTGTATCGAACATTCGTACATGCGTTCGATTTGTGCCCCTCCCCTTGTGCTAGCTGCAACTCTGTAACGTGCACTCCCACTTATTGCAGTCTCTCCCTCCTACGTATATTCAGAATACACACACACACACACACACACACACACACACATACACAAACTCAAAGAAAACACTCACTCATACTACCAACATTCTCACGCACCTACCAGACACGCGGCAACATACCTACTTTTTCTCACAGAGACAGTCGCATGCACGCAATTAGAGAGTCATACTCACTCACACATACACAGGCACATACACAGAGAAAGGGTAGTACCAATACACCGAACAGTTGAGCAACATTAGACCCACGTGAAAAAGACTCTCACATACTAGCCTTCTGTGTAATTTCTATCTCCGCTGTGGTTAGTCTGCAAGTTGTCGACTTTGCAGACCCTACACTCATTTTGCATTCTGTAGCCACAGGTTACGTTGCCTCGCTGCTATTTTCAGAGTGACCACCAGTCTCCGAATAGCCAATTACCCTTACCGCCCTGACAGTAGTCATCAAAACAAAGAAAAAAGTTTTCTTAGAAAAAAAAAAAAAAAAAATGATAAAAAATTACTAATGTGAAAAGACAAACATTTTTTTTCAGTTAGGAATATTACCAGTTTATTCGTAAAACTTACCACAAATAACAAGTTTTTTTTTTTTTTGTTTTTCTTTTGTGTTTTTTTTTCTTTAAAATATACATACTTTTTGCAATTTCGGCCGTCGTTCAAAAAGGTGTCATTTATCGGGAATGATATCCATTTGTTTGAAAATATGTAGTGCATATATTTTTTGAGAAAGTTTGAAACATCAAAGCGGCCACAAAATTAGCGACACTATAAGATGAAAAATAATGAGATCTGATTATATTTATGTTATAAAACAGGTGTAAAAATAACATCGAAATGAAACAAATAAATGCAAACATTTTAAGATATACACAAAATAAATGCACTGCAATTGATATTCACTGTCAAAAACGCAGATAGAACTGCTACAGCTGTCGTACAAACGATAGATACACACTTGAAATTAAGAAAATATTAATATATAGTTTGTTTGCCAGGTAAATATTGTTTTAGCAATCATCAACAATTTCAAATTTCGCCCGATAACTTTTCTAACCTCGTGTTTTTGTTTTTGTTTTTCAACAATACTTATATCAACTTATATATCTACTTATATCAAAATTTGTTTCAACGGTGGACAAAGTAATCAAAGTATTTGTACCAAAAAATTGTTCAATTAAAGTACGAAAAAAAAAACAATTTTTAATATATATATCGATCGATTTTGAAAAATAACATTTATAGGACAACGTGTTGTAATGGTCAACAAGCTTAACCTATAAACCATTAATAGTGATTTCACTGGGTGCCCCATACTTGTGACCTTGTACCAAGCTAACTAAACAACAAACTTTATGGGACTTATATAAAAAAAAAACTAAATATCTGTACCGGATCAGAAAGCGTAAGTAAATTTTTATTTAACTGATTACTTGTGATATTTTTCTCCACAGATTAGAAATGTATTTCGATGTAATATTTGATCCTGGACTTAAAAATAGATTTTTGATATTTAATTATTAAAACATATTTATATGGAATAAACAGTGTAATTGATTTGAATATGAAATTATCCAGGGAGAGACGACGAAAAGAATCACTAATCCTGCGAGAGCGTTGGAATTTGGCAGAATTTAAAAGAAAAAAAAAGGTTGTTGATTTTTATAAACACGTGGCTTCGACTGCATACACGACGAAAAGCTGGGAAAATCCATCCAATGTAAAGATCGACTTAGTGAGAATGAATCTGATACGCGATAAGAGAGATCGAAAAGGTTTTATGAAAGTGATTGAGATATTGACTAAGTCAGTAGGACAATGAAAAAGGAAACAAAAAAAAAATAAATAAAGGGAAATATTCGAAGAATAAAGTCTAGTATAACAACTCATTGCACTCCTGTATAGAATCACATCCCTAATTTTAATGTTATTTCCGGAGGAGGTTATGTTCGCAGCAAACACTTTTTGTAATTTTTGCGATTAGTAATCGCCAGAAATATCGCACACGTGCAGAGACAAAGAAAATGACAGAAATATCACATAAAGTCCTTGACTAGAATTTTATATGGCACCACAACTTATATTTATTTTCTTATATCAAACTAACATAGTTACATTTTATTCTAATTTCTTCCTCTGCGCAAAGCACATTGATTTTTTTCCACATTTATTTATTTATATATTAACTGTTGTTTTGTTCCGAATAACAAGATTTCTAACTAATGTGGTTGTCATAGTAACGATTTTTTTCTGTAGATGTCATTTGTTTTTTTAAAAATAATTGTGTTAAGAAGCATCAGGTTTACAAGAGTTTTCAAAAGTATAAACATCCAAATGGATTTTTAAAAAATTCCACTAACTTTGTTTCGATAATTTTTATTTCATTTTTCATATATATATATCTATATGTGTGTGTGTGTGTGTGTGTGTGTGTGTGCGTAACGATAGCTGGTCAATGAGAGAAATTCTAAAACATAATAATAATAATAATAATAATAATAATAATTTCATTATTATTATTATTATTATTAGTAGTAGTAGTAGTAGTAGTAGTAGTAATAGTAGTAGTAGTAGTAAGAGTAGACTGATTTTTTACAATTTTCTCATGCTACGTGTCTATCTAATGGATTAATGATATAAAAACTATTACTAGCATTACTCTTATTACTAATATTAATACTACTACTAATAATAATAATAATTATTTTTATTTTTGTTATTATTATATGATTTTTTCTACATTCTGCCCTCGTCCAACCATCGTCCAACTGTACGCATATTATGCAAAAGAATACGTAGGAAATATGTCTCTTACATACATATATATATAAAAATATATGTAAGTATATATATATATGTGTGTATATATATATATATATATATATATATATATATATATATATATATATATATATATGTATGTATATATATATATATATACACACACATATATATATATATATATACACATATATATATACTTACATATTTTTATATATATATATGTATGTAAGTATGCACGTTTGTGTGTGTGTGTGCTATATTTTGTGCTGTGAGTTCAATCGAGAAGTTTTTAGCACTCACTCAAAAAGATATCAAATGCACTGATGTATTAGGATCGATCGATTAATAGATCGATACATATGAAAAGACTGAGATAGATAGATAGATAGATAGATAGATAGATAGATAGATAGATAGATAGATAGATAGATAGATAGATAATGAACAGACTGGGAGTGTTATCCGACAGAACGGTAAATATATAAACAAATTTGGAAAACTTTAACTTGACTTGTTTCACCAATCAATCAGCGTTATCAGAATAAACTACAACATCGTTGCATAGGCAAATGTTTAAATTAATCATATGAATGATTGATTTTAACATTAAGTGCATCGTTTTTTTTTTATAATTTGATTTGATTAATTTCAGCTTGTTAATTTATTTTTAAGTTTTCCAGACATTACAAGTTTAGTTAAAGCAGGAGATGAACGGAAATAGTTTGCGCATCGCAGAGAGTTAGGATGTCATACTTTTAATATATATTCATTTATGCAAATTATATTATTTGTTTTCGTCATTTTTTGTTTGTTTTTTGCTTTCCAGCCAACTTGGAGCTTCAAAGATTTAAATCAATTGGTATCTTCTTAGTTCTTATTCTACTATTGTTCACTCTCCTTAATAGTGCTTTTTAATAGTTTTTTTTTTTTCATATTCTCTAATATTAAGTAACCCTTTACGTCTTAGTGACTTTATAACCTAGCTTGAAATGAAATAATTAAAAACAATCCCTGAGGAAAACAGTATATATATATATATATATATATATATATATATATAGAGAGAGAGAGAGAGAGAGAGAGAGAGAGGGGGGGCTGCGACAAATGTAAAGCCTTTTTTATTTCATTAACTTTTGTTGACATAAAAACTTAATTAGAGTATTTTAAGAAAATTTATAAGTGTTGTCACATCAAAATGACATGATTTGTTATTATTAACAAACTGTTTAACATGTTCAAAATGCTCCACTCATGTTCAGTACGATGTTGAACCCTAACAACACGTCTACAAATAATTTGACACATGTCTACATTAATTGCAGAAACATTTACCAGAAATTTCTTGTTTTCATTTCAGGAATTTTCTTCGGTTTTAGTTTTAAGTCTCTAAACAATGTCTTTCAGTACACCCCACATGAAAAAAGACAGGTGGTGTTAGGACTGGTGATACCCGGAAATGCTAAGATAGACAGAGTAGAACTTTCATTTCATATTATATATTCGCTCATATATTTAATTCTATTGTATAGGATCACAATCTAGCAACAGAATTGCAAATTGGTATTGTTTCTTCTTTCGTCTTCTCGTCAGTAACATCATCATAATTATCATCATGAATATATCTGCACATCCCCAGCGCCAGTGTTACTCTTGTCAACGGGAAGCCACGGTGCTAATTACACGCTATGGATCTGCGAAGCAGCAGCGACAGCAGCATCTTTCAGAACTTCCCAGATGATACACTTACGAGTAACAGTAGTCATTCGAGTTGTTTCTACCAGGGAAATCAAAACAGACAAAAATATAATTTCTTATTTATTTCACTCAGGATCTATTTTATTTCGTTATTTTCCAAACACGAATGAATATTTCTCGTTTTTTATTTTCTTTCATTTTTCTCTTTTTCCAAATTAATTCGTTTATTTTTTACCTATACTGTAAGAATCACAACCCAACACGCATTCATCGTTAACATTCCGTTTCTTGATATTATGTAACTAAAGCGTCCTAATGCCAGAATCTAAATTGTAGTCATGTTTATGATGTTACTGAGAATAGCTGTTGGTAGCTTATCGGTTATTAGCGCAAGAATTGGAATCAGCAACCCGAGTCCAAATTCGGTTTTCCATTATTTGGCTCAGATGAATTTTCTGTATATACAGAAGGATACTGAGGATTTCATGAAGTAAACATGTCAGCAACGCAATGAAGTTTTAGAGAAAATAGAAAAAAAAGCAAACTAATACTTAACTTCAACAGAAGACAGTTGTAATTTCTGGGGAAATAATGAGGAAAGAGAGCTTGGAAAATCTGCTACTCACAGGACACGGGGATAGAAGAAAACAACGCATAACATTCTTAGTGATCTTGAGTAAATAACTGGTGGAACATGTTTTAGGAAAACTAACAAAAAGACACAATTTATTAATAGCGACAAGATACAGGAAAAAGTGGAGAGCCATGATCGCGTAAATCCCGAGGGAACACAGCATATAAAGAAGAATATGATCATTTTCAGTATTTATGTTTGGCATAAATCTCTAATTATTGTTGACAGACAGTCAAGGAGAAATATTTCACCGAATTGCAAACGAAGAAGGCAATGGAAAATTAATTTTCTGAGCGAGTCAGGGCAGTTCCATATAATGAAGAAACAGAATCTGTGGAGGGCCATCATAATTTGATCGAAACATGGCTATCAAAATGGCTTATTTTATTATTTATAAGCTTATTCATCCATTCCGCTTTCAATAATTGGCACTTTGCTGTTTCTTTAAGGATATAAAACCTAAAAAATACACCATTATCTTGTTCAATGACCTCAGAGACATCAACATCTTTGTTTAGAAACTTGAAGATCAACTGCGATTTTTTTTTATTCATTTCATTGACTTTTGCTACGGCTCCATGTCTTATAATTAATAATGACATTTTTGAACAAGAAGAAAGCTGATGGCAATTTTGATTTATTCAGATTTCCTTGTATTTTTAATTTAGAGGCCAATGGGAAAGCCAGTTGTATATTTGACTGACCGTTCTTTATTTATGATTGTCAAAACTGATGTTTTTTTTGTCGTTCGTATGTGGTATTTGGTCTAGACTTCCCAACCTGAGAGATTCATACCCCACGAGCTTTTCTTCGGCAGTTTATGGTTTTTCCAAGGCGTCAAGAAATTAATATCCTTATTGTGTCGGACCTGTTTATAATTCAGTTCTTCTTCTTCTTCTTCTTCTTCTTTTTCTTCTTCTTCTTCTTCTTCTTCTTCTTCTTCTTCTTCTTCTTCTTCTTCTTCTTCTTCTTATTATTATTATTATTATTATTATTATTATTATTATTTCATTTGATTTCCCATGTATGCTAAAGTCGGAAATGCTTTCGTGACATTTTACACAGAACATTTTTGTAAAAAAATAAAAGATAAAACAACCTAAGCGCAAACACATTTTACATAGAAAAATCCTTTCATAAGATGTTTTCTACATTGTGAGCAAAATCTTTTGTATTTCTTTAAGGAATGAGCTACTAGTTATCCCTTCAACATATCTATCAGAACTTCTTCCAATGCCAACTGCAATGATTGTTGTAATTATATGCCATAATTTTTGAGATTTTAACATCAATGTCTCTTGGATTTTGATATTTTGTATTTATTTAAAGATCTAAAAGATATATTACAATGTGCAGGGACTTCCATGTTAATAAGAAATCATATTCATTTATTTTGGTCATTGATCACGATGTTTAACCGATTCTTTTTGATTGTTCTGTCTGTATCTGTTGCAAAGTGTCATAGAATTGTTGCAGGTCCTTTGTTGGTAAACGTGTCTGGGTGGTATTCATAACAATTTCTTGCAGTCATCTTCAGAAAAATGCTGAAGAATTTGTAGTGTAGTTGTTACTTTTGCTCGCCTAATACAAGTTCCAAGAGCAACTGGGAGTTCGGAGTTATTGAATAAGTTTTTTTGTAAAGTAGTGGGACAAAGGAAGCTGGAAGTGCTTATTTATATGTATATGTAGGGTAGATAACGCTTGCTTCTAGACTTGAACGAGTTAAGATTAATAAATGTTGTGGTTATCTGTTTAAATGATAGAGATTCCTTTATTATATAGTTCCATTACTTGTATCTAGGGTGTTGAGCCAATTCTTAAAAGAAATCATTATTATTGGTATTTTTATTTTATTTCTGGTGTGTACACATTTCGTTCCAGGTCCCTCCCAGAGACCTAAGTTTAGAAATGGTATCATGACATTTTCCACTGACAAAAAAAAAAAAAAAAATACATTGATAAAGCTCTTCGGAAGGTGTGGGCTGTAATCGCGAGAACAATTTTTTGTATTTCTTTAAATAATGGGATTCCAGGAATCCCCTCAATCAGTATACTGGAATCTTTTCCAACCAATCCGAGGGATCCAACTACAACAGGGATTGTTGATGTTTCCATGCTGTTGTTGTTGTTGTTATTATTATTATTATTATTATTATTATTATTATTATTATTATTATTTATTGAACATTAATTGATAGCATTCACTAGAAATGAAGTAGCAGCGAGTGCCTTTCTTGGAATAATTATAACACCGGCATAAAGGTGATTTTGATTTGTTTTTTGATTCGAAAAAAAAAATCCAGTAAATTTTTAAGAATTTTAATAATGATAAAAAAACAAATCCTTATACACGGCCTTAGAGGGATCCCTCTCTGGTTGACGGCAACCACGTCCTATCTATGATCATACTGGACTATGTTGGGCTGGAATATCGGGTCAGATAGAGGCGGCATCTTGCCTTTCGCTGTATCCTAGTTCTTTTCCTCTGTCATGGTCTCCACCCGTCATCTCTACTATTTCTTCTGTTGCCTCTGAGACGAGAGACATGATCAGCAGCCCATCTATGTTTGCCTTTCTTGATCGTCTCCATGATAACCTTCGCTTCTGTCTGCTGTCGAATCCGTGTTTTAATCTTCCTGTCACGTAAGGTGATGAAATTTATGATTCTCCCCAGTTTCTCTTTCAGCCACAACAAGAATCTCTGGAGTGCTGGTGTTCGTAACCCATGTACCCAATTCCATAATATAACACCAACAGAAAATATTCATTAAAAAACTTCCGTTTCGTTTCGATAGACACAACTAAGATATATAAATGGTGATGGCTGCTTTTATAGAAAGAAACGTAAAAGAAAGTGAAAGAATGAAAAGTAAAAAGAAAGAAAGATAAAAAAAGGTGAAGAAAAGGTGGAAAAGGAAAAAGAAACGTAAGAAGTCTAAAGGAAAGAAAGGATAATTAAAACAAAAGAAAGTTAAAAGAAAGAAAAATAAAAAAGTGGAACAAAGTAAAGGAAAGAAAGGAAAAAGGAAGGGGAAAGAAGAAAAGGGAAAAGAAGAAAAGGCAAAAGGAAGGGAAAAGAAAGAAAGGTAACAGAAAAGTAAAAGAAAGGAAAAAGGAATGAAAAGAAAGAAAAGTAAAAGATGGGTAAAAGAAGAAAGGGAATAGAAGGAAAGGTAAAAGAAGGAAAGGTACAAGAAATGCAAAAGAAAGAAAAGTAAAAGAAAGGGAAAAGAAGGAAAGGTAAAAGAAGGAAAAATAGAGGTAAGGGAAAAGACGGCAAGGTAAAAAAAAAAGTGAGGAAAGGTAAATGAAAGAAAGATAAAACGTTTAATGAAAGATAGGTAAGAAATGTAAAAGAATCACAGGTAAAAATAGGTAACAGAAAGATAGGTAAAAAAAGTTAAAAAGAAGAAAGGTAAACGAACGGTAAACTAAAGATAAAAGAAAGAAAGGTAAAAAGGTAATAAATGAGATGTAAAAGAAAGAAATGTGAGCGAGATAAAAGAATGAAATTGGAAACAATAATTCTCTCGTGTTTTTGACGTCTGCTTCAGTGAAATAGAAAAACTCGTCAATTTTAAATCTTTTCTTTTGTTCTCTCCTATTTTATTAAATACTGAAATGCATTAAGATTTAGGATAATTATTGCAATATTTTGTTAAAGTTATTAAACTCAAATATTTAACGATATAATAGGGAAATTTTTAGGGATTTTTCTCGTCGTACATCTCGACATGACCTTAGTCATTAAAGAATTATGATTCATCAGAAAATTAAAATCTGAAAAGAGTGAAATTTTTATTGATATTTTAAATAATAATAATAATAATAGTTCTATTAATTGATTCACTCTCCAGGTCCTAATCCTATTGAAAGGACAGACGAAAGTGTTCTTCTGTCAATAGTCTATTATTAAAGTGATTATTGTGACGTGGAAACAGATTTGATATCACATCTTCTTTATTTCTTTCTTACTATTTCTTTTTATTCACTAACTCCATATATTCGGCTACATTTTTTGTGATCGAGTCTTAAGAAGAGTCTTATCATGAATTCTTATCGCTATTGTTCTTGAATCTCAAATAATGAACTTATTATTAAAGACATGGTCTTATTTTTCGCAGCAGCTTCAGATCCCACGCAGTCTGTCACACCCAGTGAGTCTTTTTCTTTATTTAAATCTAAAGAGAAAGTATGATTTCATTAAAAGCTGAAAGAAAAAATGAAAAGAGAAACCAATTGAATAACTGATCGAAGAATTGGGTTACGTGTACTCTTTCTATATGTTAATCTTATTTGAAGACCTTCTTATTGTAGAGAAACTATTAATATGATTTACATTTATTGAGTTTTTATTTTGATTATATCTAGTGGTTTTCTTAGGTGTTTAAGTAAGAGGGTGTCTCCTTATTACGTCGCAGCTTTTCTTAATGATTTTAGTAACTGTCTTCTAAGACTGGTTTTTATTATAATAGGTTGGTGCAAAAATAATGTCGTTTTCTCACATATGTTACTATGTAAGAAGACGTCATTATTTTTGCACCAACCTAATATATTTCTATCAACATCCCCGCAAGTATCTCCGGCATTTTTTCCCATGTAACAATTATACCAATATTATGTTCCATACATATCGTCGGCTCGAAAATACACCCGTACAACTTCCACGGTTTATATGTTCAACAGTGTTTAGATACATCATATACTTTGTATAGTAAAGAAATATTATTAAAGTTTTAATTTATATATAGTTAATTTTTTAATTCCCTTTAGTTTGCCTTTCCAATGTACATCCTGTACGAATTATTTTACGATCAACCTGTATTTATAAGTTTTCGCTTTGTGCTAATTTTATTCTATGGCTTTCCCGAACAAACTGATTACGAGATGTATTATTCCAGTGTAAATCCGTGGTAGCTTTCGAATTTTGAAATAATGTCGAAATACCTGGGTGAATATTCTGGGGCGCTCTAAACAAGCTACGCGTTCGGGAACCCAAGTTTTTCTAAAGATACTTCTGATGAGAAGGGTCTCCTTGAGCCTGGTCTGGCTATCCACGTAGAGTTGGCGACACGAACAAAACTCACTTTGGAAGGAATAACCTGTTATCAACGAACTCATTCAGGAAATAATGTAAATATATAAGGAAATAATAAACTGAGAAATGCCAGACACCTGAAGGGGTTATCCTGCTAATGGTAAATCCCTAAAGAATCGAGGTCAGGCGGAATATCAACCAGTTCTTGGACGATCCTTGAGCCTGGTTTATACAAAGGCGGGGGACCGCTTCGGAATACCGGATACTGCAAGCTTTGCCGATGGTGGAATAAAAAATGGATCGGAGCCGAGTACCAATCCGAGTTGTGTTCGTTATATTAACTTACACGCAAATACCGTTGGGAAATGTATGAATCCATCTCTTCTCCCCATCAGCTATGGGTTAATTAGTAAAACTTGTATAACTAAAACCGTTATTATCCAAAAAATGCATTGCAAACTAAACTTATTTTATGGCTTTAAATAACCTGCAAAAAGTTGATAAGCCGTTAAAAACGAATCGATCAAGGATTCTATTAAGTTGGTGCAAAAATAATGTCGTTTTCTCACATAGTAACATATGTGAGAAAATGACATTATGTTTGCACCAATCTAATACTAAAGAATCCAGGCAATCTTCATTCGCGCGGGTTGTTATGGAAGCGTAATGAAGAAAAAGGTAGATAATTGAGTAAAGAGGACAACATGCGACCGTCCCTTGTAAGAACAACGATACTAAAGCCCGGATTAAGGTTGTCAGAATGCGGGACATTCAGTCCACTATTGTCTCATTTGTCATTGTGTATTGGTGTCTATATCACAGCCTATCATCTCGAAGTCTTCATTGCTACTTGCAGTAGACATTCTGCATAAGATGTTATCCGTTTGAGGTCACACGGCCTGATAAAAAACACACGTAATTGACGATCTATGGTTGAAAGCAAAAAACAGTGCGAAAAAAAGTTGCCAAACAAGATAAATGCTGTCATGTCTTCCGATCTTATTTGGTTGTCATGATTTCCTACCTTCCTTAATTCGCGATGTTAGCATGCACATGTTTTCAGTTGGTAAATTAAGACAGGCTACAAAAATATCCTGTTCAACATGTCAGATTTGATTGTCACTTACCTGATCTTAACTTGAGATGATGACACACAGTGCAACTCTGTTCAAGAGTTGTTATAATGAAAGAGTATATCTGTTCATTAGCGCATATTCGGGGGGAAAATCAAGGTGTGTGTCCAATAGGTTTTACTTTTTTTTTAGTTTGTTGTAAGCATCAGCCATGGAGATGTGGGTGTCATATCTAAATCTTAGAAGTTTCTCAGTCGGAAACCTTGTGGTTGGACAATGTTACTCGACCTATAATTATTTTTATGTCTCGTGGTAGTTATTTTTTTTTTTTTAAGTCTACGACGTTTCAGGGGATAGTCAATTACGTCTCTCCCCAGAAATCTTTTATATAATCTGTGATGTTCTGAGACATCTGAGGGAAATCAACATAGTGGTTTCCTTTCTCCTTCTCCACGGCTTTGTATTTCGCCGAAGTTTAGCTGCCATCCAACGCTAAAGGGCCCTGTCTAGCCTGCTATTGAACAAGGAGTGAAAGCGATGTAGGTATGCATCATCCAAGGGCGAAGGAGAATGAAAATGACTGGGCTCGGATTTGAACTCGGATCGCAGCTTCCCGTTTCTGTTGCGAGAACCTTACATCCGGTTTATAGACGAGAACATTATATTTTATATCATAGACCATTTTATATTTTTGAATAAATCGAATATTATAAGAGAAGTTGTTCTGAAAATGATTCGATTTAAAGAGTTCTCAGAATTGTACCAAATTACCAAAGACTTTCTTGAGAAAGAGCTTCTCCACGTAGAAATGTTTTAATCTTTTCAGCAATTTTGTTAGAAGACAATAGGATATCATTTTCAGTGTAACAGAACTCTGCTGGAAGCCGTCATCACTGCGTAATGTTTAGCAAGCTACTGTCACTGGACCGTAGTAGTGAGGTCGCTCCTTAGTAAATGCATCATGTTTCTGAGCATGTGACATTACATTAACTAATCTTAATAAACAGGATAGTAAGCTAGCGTTATAGTTCTGATTAATCATGAGTACTGTTTTTGATCATCATTGAATCTCCTCCTTCTAATAAGATGATAAATTCTAGGAAGTCGAAGATCAATAATACTCGTATTAGAAATGATCCGTATTTTCAGTTGATGGAGACAATTTCTCTCATCGTCCAGATTAGACATTACTTTTATTATGTATGCATTTAAATGTTCGTAGCATATATTAGGTTGGTGCAAAAATAATGACGTAATAATGTCGTTTTTTTTTACGTAAAAATACGTCAAAAAACGATAATTATTACGTCATTATTTTGCACCAACCTAATACAAATTCTTGTCACTGGAGTTTCAAACTTTCGACATATTTGTATGCTTGCTAATTCCATCCACGTAGTTGGGTAAGTTGTTTTACCCATCACTGAATATTGAACTTTTTCAGTATAACTATTATACACTGATTTAATCGGACATGGCTCTTCACCCTATCCTCTATCGTCTAAACGTGTCGGCTGTTTTATTCCCCGGTTTTCTGCAGTTAGAATCTTCCATCAGTTTCAAACCATACAATTTTTTTTTTTTTTTTACAATCTACATGAGTGAGAGTGCATTAAAGGTAAAATAGGAACTTGCTTTGCTAATGGAGCTCTTCGTAGCCGAACGGTTAAAGCCCGTCGGCTATAACAGTGGTTTATCTTTCAAAAGCTTATGCACGTTGGGACGCACTTGCCGATGGGCATATGCTCTTTATTAAGTTTTCTCGAGCATGCTGATGAAATAAATATTGTTTTACATAAAAGAAGCGTCTATTTAAATAAGGGCATCCAGTAAAATCAAGATTTGAAGTAATACAAATATATAAAAATGAAATCTATTAATTCTTTAGAAATATCTTTGTCTACGTTTTGGATAGGAAACGGGATACTTATACCTTAAGAGAAATTTGAACGAGTAAGTGCGCTTTTAAGGCAAAATATAACCTTGTTTCATTGTGAAAATCTTCGTATCATTCAAATTAGCATTCAAAGCACGATGGTTCTAGTAGTGGGTTTTGTTTTTCCGCAAAGGGTTACCCAGGATTGAATCATGCCGGAGAGCAACTTTTCTTTATTTTTTCTCGAATACGGTAGATGAAATAAATTCTGTTTAAACTAAACGAAGCGTCTACTGAAACTGCGGGCTTCCACTAAAAGCAAAATTTGAAGTAATAAAAATATTATTTATACAAATTGATAATTGGTCTTCTGCTGTCCACGCCAGTCGATATCGGATATTTCATTTCTGTTAATTTATCATTCTGATGTAAGTTTGTAACTGTAAATATTAACAGTAATACGCGACTTAAACCTCCATTGTTAAGATTGTTTATTCACTTCTGGAATTTGTTAGCTAATATCGGCGTGAAGAGGTGTTGCTTTAGTGAATTTCTTCAAATATAGATCTCTCTAAAGGCTCATTCTCCTTTTCCTCTAGGAAACTTCCGGCTTCATTTAGTCGCACGTGTGCATATCCTCAACTCAGCTGATTCCACCATCTGTTTACACGCTAAGGTCATCGGTTTAAAACTCTTTGAGGATTGATTTATCAGCTGATCGCTAGAAGGATAACTTCCAGTGGAAGCCTCTGATGCAACTGCTTCATCTGATGTTCTGTTATAAAACTGAATGCAAAGCCTATAGGAGGAACCTAGAATAGATTGCTTTCACCAGAGATTAATTCCCATTAAATATTAAATTCGATTCAAACATCTGGTATTTCTTGATAGTAACCTAAAGCTTGAATATTTCAATGAGATTGAGACAGAATATGACGACAAAGAACTAACTCAAGGTTTCAAAACATTCAGACAAATATCAGCTTCAAATATCAGTTTTTTTCGGAAAATATTATGGGTACTACGATTACCGTAATGTTTAAGAGATTCTTAATTTTTCGAGAGTGGTTCTAGTATTTTGTTTATTGGAAATACTTACTGATGTATGAAGGAAGTGATAAGCATGGCATGGTGTTTAATGCAATATCATAAATTTCTATGTCTACATTAGAATGACGTGCAAAAGGTTTTGGTCACCTTAGTGAATTAATTACTTTTGTTAATTTTACACTCAAATCAAGTTGGCTTTAAGTCTATCCTTTTCTCCGGACATTGTACCATCTTTGAAGACCAGAAAAACGTTGCTGTCTTTTCGTTAATGCTGTATACTGGATGTTAGAGAAACATAAGCAAAGTGATATTGAAAAATCGCAATGACAAAAATATTGTGCCACCAGTAGATATTTTAGATTCAGCTCTTTTCTAAAGTTAAAAACGTATTTTCTTTTTGTGAAAAGCGATCTTTATTGTTATAGACAATACAAAAGGTCAGACTGTGGAGTTAATAATTAGTTTTGCTGCGTTTGGCTCGAATAATTACCTCAGTTCTATGTGTTATTGAATGGAGAAAAATCCAATCTTTTAGACTATGATATTTTCCCATACTTTTCGACAGTACTTCCAAAGCGTTTAGATATTGCGTGGTATCCTTTGGAGTATTTTTTTCAGTTCTCACCACAATGGTTCAATTACATTTAGATCAGGACTTTATGCTGGTCACTCACTCAAAAGCGGAACATATCCACAAGAAACCTTTTTGCTACATGTGATATGTGGCAAGGAGCAGCACCTACATGCTGAGAAATGTAACAAAGTACCAAGTCTGACAGAAGATTACACCGTAGTAAAACTAACATAGTTTTCACAGTTTCTCTTTCCATTGAATCTTACCAATGTTCTGCCATCGGTTTTGATGCTTCCGCAAACAATATTGTAATGTCTTTGTGGTCTATATTAAATTGTATCTTTCTCACACTAGTCTTCGTATATATCTTCTTGTATTGGAAGTTAACTTTTTTTCGAATTCATCATTAAAAATAACGTTCAATTTCATTGAGATCAGGACTTCGTGATTGTCACTTAATACAAAATTGGAACATATTGATCCACAAGAAACCTTTTTGCTAAATGTGAGGTGTGACAAGGAGAAACATCCTAATGCTGAAAAATGTAAACACTTCCGGTAGTAGCAAACGTCTGTTGATTGGTCCTGTTTCCCGAAATTCTCAGCCGTCGGAGCATCTCTCTTACCTTCAAAATCACAACCTTAATTTTTCATTCAGTAGAAATTTTAACCATGATTATAGTCTAAAAAAACAATCTAACGTTCCACTACAGTGACTTGTAAATCATGTTAATGAGATGGAATAATTCCTAGTTAGGAATTTGCCTATTTTTATGGCATCATCATCTTAGATCTTTCACCGACACAATAGTTTTGCATGGCCATTTTTCTGCTTCAAGCGATTAGGTTGGTGTTAAAATAATGTCGTTTTCTCACATATGTTACTATGTGAGAAAACGACATTATTTTTGCACCAACCTAATATTTAAAGTGCTGCGCCTCCTCTTACACGTTTAACACGAAAGACAGCTACTTATTTTCCAATCTTAAAGGTCCACATATAGAGAGCGTGCTGGATATATTGTTGTCCAAATTACGCAAAATGAAAATAACACTGACATTTCGTTTAAACAGATATATTTACCAAAATTACACAAACATATCTAGGAGTAATAAAGAATAAATTTATTGAATAAATCACCATTGGCTTCCACCAAGGCCTCCAGAGGACTTCGGAGTCTCCTGCATCTCTTTTGAACGATCTCTTTGTTTAACTTGTTGTAAAATGCAATAATCCTTTCCTTCAGTTCATCTTTGGTGTTACACAGAATTTTGTTGGTCTCTCCATCAATTGTGCCCACACAGAATAATCAAGGGGGTTGCTCTCTGGGGAGATGGTGACCAGATATAATGCTTTATGTGGTCGCAGAAATTGCCTGACTGCCACGATTCGGTTCCCCTGCTTGTGTGACATAGTGCAGCGTTCTATTGTTAGACATATGGTCATTCAGTAGCCACCCTCTTGACCCAGAGCAGCACTACCTCTTCAAGGCAATTAATGTAGGCCTTCGTATTGAGTCTGAGGTCCTCACAAACAAATTTCGAAGTTCTTTTCTTATCACAATGACCAAGTGAATTTTCGGAGCTGCCATACCTTCGTAATCACCATTAAACTCATTCAACTCTTCCCGAATCCTCTGTCCTGGCTTCAGATGAAAAACTAAACACTCTGAAATATTTTTTATTGGAACTTTCGACGCGAATGCCAATCAGTACAGCATGTTTTTTTCAAATTTCTGACGGAGTGAATTGCATCATGGTGCTCTTTTTCTCACGGTTGTTGAGAAAAAGATTAGCGGACCAACTGACCCTACTATACTGTGCAGCCGACAAAATCAAAAACAAACAACACGCATGCGCGAAATTTAAAATATAAAATGGCAACAATTTACCGATCGAGCGCTATAACATAACTAAAAATATACTGCTAAAATATATTAGTCAAATAAATCTGTATAACCATTTTGTGTAGTCGCTCAACACTTTTGCACGCTAGTGTAGATTTCAGGTGTAAAGCACTAGAGGGTAATTCAGAGAAAGTATTCTCAAATTTCCAGTCCATTTCTCACTATCTATACAGACCGAACGATACCATCGTGTGGTAAGTGAAAATTCTATCTCAAATTAATAACACATCCTTTCGTGCCTCTGGTGTTTATTCAATGGTTCCAACCTTTCAAGGCACGGAATTCAAATGTTTCTTATTTTTCTTGGTTACCTGCTGTGGTCATATTTTTTCAATTAACTTTATTTCAACATCGCCTATTGTTCTATTAGCGCAGACAGGTGTATGACTCCGAAGACACGTATTTACGACTTTTAAATACGTTCTTGTTGCTTGGATAAAATATTTCGTATTGCTCTTCATTAATCCGTGTGTCTTAATCTTGTTTTTATATTCTAGGAGAGCCTCTTATAAACATTTAGATATGGCGCTACTAATTTTGCTTGTTATAGCAAAAGAGAGAGATTAACATACGAATTACAAATTAGAGATGTCAAAATAAAATACAACAGTTTAATTAAATTTGAAGTGTTTTAACAGAGGACGAAAAGTGCGATAACGAAATCCAAAAGCAGAATGAGATAGCGAAAGATGCCTTCCAAAAGCGAAACAAAGTATTAAGAAACAGGAAAATTTCGTTAAAAACAAATAAACTATTACTGAACAGTTATGTAATATCTTTCCCTTTTCCATGTAGTCTATCATGATTATGCCTTTATAATCGCCCGAAAAGAAAAGCTATCACCTTGCCAGCTGAGGCTGCCTGCTTGAATTTTTTTCGGTGTGCAGGACAAGGATGTTTCCACTGTTTACTTTGAATCTTTGATTCAAGTTCGATGTGGGGAACCAATGTTTCATTTTGAGTTGCTAATCAGTAGTGGAAATTCTCAGAATCTACCAGGAAGCGAATCAGAAGTGTCCTTGAAATGTCAACCTTTTTCAGCTTCTGCCCTAGTGTCAGCATTTTGCGAATAGTTTGCTCATCCCTCAGATCTCGATTAGAGCAGTATGGACTGAAACAGAACTAATGCCTATGGACTTAACTATCAGCAAAGTGGAAAGTAAGTTGTCTGTCATCCAAAACCACACGGTGAGTGGCAGTAACTTGTTCATCAGTGCTTGGGGATTTTTGACCTGACCAAGGATCATCTTCAGTGATGCTTCTGCGACGCTTAAATTCCTCAGCCAAATTCTTTACAGGTGCATAGAAAGGACAGTCCCCCAAAAGTGTCTATAGCGCATTCTCTTGGGATTCCTGGGGTGTCATACGTTTCTTTGGCATATAATTTATGACTGCTCGAGCCTCTGTTTTATCCATTTTTAAACTTGTCTCACACCTCTCTCATTGCAGGAATTGTGACAGATATCTTAATTAGTTTTTCTTAGAAGAAGTTGTTGCGTGTTGCTCCATAAAACATGCTCAGATATGCCTCTTCTTTTTGGGTGAGGCTTTCGTACTTTTTTTTTATTTTACCGTCTCCAATTCGTGACTTGCATCTAGTGACTTATCTCGCTAAAAACCATACGATCTGTCCTCTTAAAATAGATGCTTAATGATTTCATTTGAATCCCCCATAAAGCCTAATGGATAGTGGCTCGGATTGGGCATTCGGATAGCCGAGTTCTAATTCCATGTCGAATCCGTTACATTAACTTTCGTGATAATACCCTGGGGAAAGTTATGAATCCTCTTCTTCTCCCTACCGCCAGCTATGGGTAAGTATCAAGACAGACCGTGTTTTGTAGCCTTCGATGACAACTGGTCTACTAAATTTAATGACAATCTACTGCGGGAAAAAAGTCTGCCTCATCAGTCATGTATCGAGAGGTACATGTTCGGTTAAGCGTATATCATATATGGCATATGACTGATAGAATCTTGTCTAGAACATCCAGACGATATTTTTCTTTGTCTGCTGTGCTCCATCAAACAGATTAATAATTAATCTACATGAATTACTTGAAAAAGTAAGCACATATCCAGATTAGAATTGGGAACCTCGAGGTAGTGTAATGGTTAGCAAGTTTGACTCGCTAGAACAATTACGATTGAGTAGTGAGTTCAATCCTCACTGGTTGCCTCCTACTTTAGGTCTTGTGCCACATCTAAGCCACCCTTGGAAAATCGCCATCCAGACTAGGATTTCGTATATACGGATGGACTTAAAATCGTAAATAATGTGTTTTAAATATAAAAACAAAATTCATCCCTAAAGACATCTCCATAAAGACTTCTGTACCTACGACCGTAGACTTAGATCTTTAGTTGATAACATAAACATTTTTCGCGTTATGTAATTTCAGAAGCGTTCAAATGAATCATTTCCCACGCTGCTATCCAATTCCTACAGACAACACGTCTCAAGTCTATTAATATTTTTATAGAAAAGTTTTGAGAAAATAAATTACTTAATTCTACGAATGTAGACCTTAACAGCGATGACCTGCAGTGGCATACACTGCGTGCCAAATTATTATCGAGATAACTTTTTTCTAATATTTCAAAAAACGTCCAATCAATTCACTCAAAATATTCACACAATGTTGGCAAAATTGAGCTGCGCAATCACTGAAATTTTCGTACTGATCTGCGCAATGTAAACAAACTGTGAATTGATTGTACGGTTTTTGAAATATTAGAAAAAATGCTGTACAGTACTTATCTATCCTACATATCCTCATAATCTGAAATAATTATCTCTTCTTATATCGATAAAATGATTCATTGAGCTTCTAACTTGATTGGCTCTTTGGCATAGCATTTGTTAAACAATGGTGTAAAAATATGCTTATTACCAGGCCACATAGATATACACGTGATAACAGACTTAGACGGAAATAAATCTTCATACATGAAACTAACAAACAGAATACACTGACTATAGACATGATATTCACATCAGCAAAAGGTCCGCATCTGCCTCATAATTTATCACATAACACAGTTTTGCAATTAATTACATGGACAAAACAATAAATATATTCCGATAAGAGCCGAATAATAACTGCAGCCAATCGTAAAATCGTAAAACAGAAGTGAAAAGAGTTCGACTCTTCTATCATATCAATACAATTTCATGCCTGTGAAGGTTTGATAATTTGACTTCGATCAGAAAGAGAGAGTTGAATGAATATACAATATCCGAGATAGAGAATTCATTATTTACAGACACTATGGACATAGAAATCAGTTTTCCTATATATATATATATATATATATATATATATATATATATATATATATATATATATATATATATATATATTTCTGTTTTTCTATCAATGTCTCTCTTTTCACAATTTCTATGTCATACTCTCGTCTCTATCTATCTACCAATATATAACTCCCCACCTCTCTCTCTCTCTCTTTACACACACACATATATATATACATATATATATATATATATATATATATATATATATATATATATATATATATATATGTGTGTGTGTGTGTGTGTGTGTGTGTGTGTGTGTGTTATTATTATTTGATTTGATTTGATTTCTGATGTGTACTCATTTCTTTCCGGATCACGCCCAGGGACCTAAGGTTAGAAATGGCATCGTGACATTTTCCACTGAAAAACAAAAAAATTACATTGTCAAAACCCTTTGTAAGGTGTGGGCTGTACTCGTGAGTTCAATATTTTGTATTTCTTTAATACATGGTCTTCCAGGAATCACGTCAATTAGTCTAATGGAATCTTTTCCAACCAATCCGAGGGCTCCAACTACAACAGGGATTGTTGATGTTCCCATGTGACAGATTTTGAACTTTCGGTTTCAAAGCCCTTGTATCTTGATAGCTTTTAGAAGATCTTGAAAGATACTTTGCAGTCTGCAGTGGCTGCCATATCAATAAGGAGGCACTTTTTGTGTGCGATCTCTAATAACAATGTCTGGGCGGTTAGATTTGATTGTTTGTTAGTGTGTATTGTGTATTTACATAAACTTGTAACAGGTTCTATCTGCATAAGAATGTATGGGTGGGGTTCATACCAATTTCTTTTCAGTTTTTCTTCCTGTAGAAGTGGCAGATCTTCCACTGCAGATATTGACGAGTTTCATATTCAGTTTGGTGCCAATATCGTGGGACGTCATACAAGATGATCAACTGTTTCTGGGTAATTATCACAGAACCTACAATATTTTAGTATGTGTGCTTGATAATTTCTAGTTAACAAGCATTGATCCTATGCAGCAAGGATAAAACATTCCGTTTCAGCTTTCAACCCTGTATCACGCAGTCACTGATGGCTACGGGGCTTGTCTACATCAGCTTGTTTGGTACAGGCAGAGTATTGGTCAGGAAGCTGTTTATTTTGACATTTTTTCTGTATCTGTTCGGTTGCATTTTTTTTGCTTTCTTTTTTTTATGTATTTTGCAGCTTCAATCGGTGTATTGTACTTTACTTGTATTGGTGCATCCATTATTATTATTATTATTATTATTATTATTATTATTATTATTATTATTATTTCCTTTGATTTCTGGTGCATATTACATTCCGGATCCCACCCAGTGACCTAAGTTTAGAAATGGCATCATGAAATTTGTTACTGACCAATTAAAATAAAATTGAAAAAAAAAAACAATATATATTTTACATAGATAAATCCCTTCGTAAGTTGCGGGCTTATACTTGAGAATATTTTGTTTTATTTCTTTAAGGTATGGGCTTCCAGGTATCCCTTCAATTAGTATATTGGAATCTTTTTAAACCAATCCGAGGGCTCCAACTACAATGGGGATTGTTGATGTTCCCATGAGCCACATTTTTGAGATTTCGATCTCAAGTTCCTTGTATTTTGATTATTATTATTATTATTATTATTATTATTATTATTATTATTATTATTATTATTATTTCCTTTGATTTCTGGTGCATATTACATTCCGGATCCCACCCAGTGACCTAAGTTTAGAAATGGCATCATGAAATTTGTTACTGACCAATTAAAATAAAATTGAAAAAAAAAAACAATATATATTTTACATAGATAAATCCCTTCGTAAGTTGCAGGCTTATACTTGAGAATATTTTGTTTTATTTCTTTAAGGTATGGGCTTCCAGGTATCCCTTCAATTAGTATATTGGAATCTTTTTAAACCAATCCGAGGGCTCCAACTACAATGGGGATTGTTGATGTTCCCATGAGCCACATTTTTGAGATTTCGATCTCAAGTTCCTTGTATTTTGATTATTATTATTATTATTATTATTATTATTATTATTATTATTGTTATTATTATAAATTCATATATTACTCACCGATGATATCGGTATTTGAGTAGACACTCTGTTTATATTAAACAGAATTTATTTTGTCTACGAAATCTAGAAAACCTATTAAAGTATATATTCCAACAGGGAAAATTGTTGATAAATTACTTCAAAGATATGAATAACTGTTGTATTTACTTGGGGAGCTTGATACATGTGGGAAATATATTAGAAAAATACAGAATCTATATTAGAACACACTCCCTGCATACAGATGTAAAATGAATACCACAAATATACAAAAACATAATGAAAAATAGATTTTCTTTTAATCATGTCTCCCCTATCAAGGTAATAATGCCACTGAGACTCAGATAGTTACTCCGTGAAATCAATATAAGAAATGACAATCATTTTTTAAGGAGCGAGAGAAATTGAAGTCTAAGAAATAAGAAGAGCAAGGATAATGATTGGCATTGCTTTTACATTTTTGAAGGCCAAAGTTGTCTGGAATGCAAGATGTCTTAAGAGATTCGACAAACGGCTTACATCGATCCTTTTTTTTTGCTGTAAATGGTGAGATCTTGCCGCTAATATAGTACTGTGCTTAAATACATAAAGTATAGCTAGCAGGGAAGAAATATTATCTGAACCATTTTAATGGAAGTATTTATAGAAAAGACACAGGGAAGCTACCTGACGGCCGCAGAAAAGTGTCTGAAGCCAAGATGCCAGGACAAAACCAATGACATTGCAGATTCTTCTTTAGATTTTATCAATGATATTTAATATTTCTATGGCAGCTGCACCTGACCCTATGTGACAGTAATATTCAAAGCACGAAATGTAGACTTATATATATATATATATATATATATATATATATATATATATATATATATATATATGTGTGTGTGTGTGTGTGTGTGTTTGTGTGTGTGTGTGTGCGTGTGTGTGTCTACATTTCGTTGTTTGAATATATATATATATATATATATATATATATATATATATATATATATATATATGAGATAGATTCAAGGGAGAAAAACATTTCTAGCACGATCCAGTGAACCAACTTTCCCAGAAGCAAAACTAGCAATTAATTAAATATAATCTTTCCATTTCTTTCAGCGGAAAATGTTAGCCCAAGAAGGTATAATGAGTCCTCTTCCTTGAGATTATCATCAATCAGGCTGATAGAAGGTAAACTGGATTCACTCAGGCGATTAATGGAGAGCAGTTTCGTTTAATGATGTTAATGTTAACAAGCCATTCCTTGCCTCAATTGACCTTATCAAACCGATCAAATTTACTATTAAGACAGGAGTAACTAGCTGTGCCATTAACATAGATACCGAATTAAGGACTGATGACATTAGGAAAGCCGTTGATGAAAATTAGGAAGAATGTAAGTCCAAAGATATAGCGTTTTGTGACACCTACATGAATGCTTAAAGATACAGAAGAGTGGCCGTTTAAGATAACCTTCATTTTTTTTTAAATTTGATAACGAAGATTGAATAAGATCAAAGTTTCATCAAGAAATAACATAAGCTTTTAATTTTTGATGATCAGCGTACCTTAATTACAGTTTCTAGGATAGGGTCTGTTATCTAGCTGTTGATCAAACAGTTTGAATGAGACTAGCATGTCCAAAACCTCGGTCACGATAACTTGTGACTTTGTGATATCACAACCGACGACTCCCATGGTTGATCTGTCAGGAGAGTTACTTCCGTATGTTATCAGTCTGGGGGAGACGACGACCAAGCGTGTGGCACCTTTGGAAAAAGCCTAAAAGTCATACCACAGGTTGACCGAAGCCTTGGTAGTAACTATTAAGATAGGAGTAAATAGCTGTGTCATTAGCATAGATACCGAATTAAGAACTGATGACATTAGGAAAGTCGTTGATGAAAATTAGGAAGGACGTAAGTCCAAAGATCTAGCGTTGGTAGGAGTGAATGCCAGACAACCGTAATTTTGTAATTTGATAAGGAAGATTGAATGAGATCAAAGTTTCATCCAGAAATATCATAACGTTTTAATTTGTGAAGAGGATCAACGTACTAAACCCTTTCAAAGATCTTCGAGATATCAAAGCAATAATTCTTATCTAATGACTGATAGATTCTTTCACCAATAACCGCTAATACATCAGTAATTGACCTAAGGAAGCGGAAGCCATATTGCTTATCTGAAAATATACCCTGCTATGTGAGATGTCTAAGTTGATTATAACCGCTAGTATTTTACCAAAATATGTAGAAGGTTAACAGGCCAAAGAATCAGATGGTTCATTTGAGTTCTTAAAAGACTGGAACTACATAAGAGGATTTCCAACAAGCAAGCAACAGGAAGTCATTTATTGTAGAGTTTTGAGGGAACAGTCGGCAATTATCTCTACATAATATTGATCTTATAAAGTCTATCAAGAAAGGAAAAAAATGTTACGTCATCAGCATAGATACCGAGCGGAGGAAGCTAATTGGTGAAAAGTACGAACAACGTAGGTCCAAGGATATCGGTTCGAGGCACACCTCAAAATAAGGACTGGAACATTTTTAAATTTTGTCCGGAAATACTATAACTTGTGAAGAAGACCAGTATGCCAAACCCTGTCAAATGTTTTCAAGATAACTAAATTAACAGGTCAAGCTTCACCATTCTTATCTAAACCTTGCTAGAATCATTAAACAATAATCGTTAATACACCAGGAGTTAACCGACTTTATTTTATCTGCCATGCCCGTGCAGAACGTAGGAGATCATGGCCCTCCTTATCACCCTGTTCCGTAATAAGCTTTATCTTTTTGTTATTTATTCCACATCTGTTCTGCCATCAAGTCCATTAAGTACGCCACGAACTACTTTCCCTCGTCCCTCATTCTCAGTGTTCGTCCTATGAGTATCGGATTTTCCAAACACTCTTTCCTCATTTGGTGTCCCAGAAGTTTCAGTTTCCTCTTCCTGATGTTAAGTATATGTTATCTCTTCGTTTCAATTCTCAACAAAACCTCGTCGTTTCTCCTGGTATCATGTTCGGCCCATGGGGTCCTTGGCATCCTTCTGTAGAACCACATTTCGAGCAAATATTTCAGCATTCTCTGCCATGCAGTAGGACAGGTATCGCATTTCAGTGACCTTTCCTACGAAAAGTTCCCGTATCTTGAATTAAAACACACACACACACACACACACACACACACACACACACACACACATATATATATATATATATATATATATATAAACTGGCCACTCGTATTCGTTGATACTCGTCAACCATGGTGACTAGCCAATCCCTATTGCAGAAGCACGCTCAGCCACATCTGGGTTTACTCAATACCTCCAGAACCCACCAGTGATTTATACTGCAACTATGCTGAGCAGATCTTAGTTACAGTTTCTGAGAGTGCGTGTTATCTAGCGTAGTCAACCTTTTGAAAAAAGGCTCATTTGAGCAAAGCCCACGAAACTTATGACCATCTTGTTTTTCTTTTTTTCGCCGACAAACGTGATAACCATCTTGTTTTCTTTGTTCGGAAAAACCGACTATATTTTGCTTTAAAACCTGATTAAATCGTTCATTCGACAGTAATTTACAATCGCCTGATCAGATGCGTTCTATGCACATCGAAATGCGATTGCAATTGTGTTGCGATTTTGACATGTTTTCCATGTAATACCTGATGCGGCTGCCAAAGTTGGGCCCACAGAAGTAAAACACGGAACACGGATTAGATGTAAGAAAGATATATTAACAACAGGTTACAGAGATAGTGTAAGCAGAGCTTACTATAAGTTAGTGTCCAACACTGGTAGTCATATGAGACTCTCACTCTCTCTCTGTGTCACTCTCTCTAGAGTGCTATGTCGCCTACTTAATATAGGCCTGGAAGAGTCTATTGTGTAGGTAGTTTCTGGTCTCACAATACCCACTTCCAAAGAGTTTTCTTTTTTGAAAAGGAGAGAAAAAAATAAAACTGTTAATACATTTTCCTCTTGGGAATTATTGTTTTGCTGTTTTATCCGTTTTTAATAAGGTCGGCTTGTTCAATTTTCTCCAAGTACGCCAGTTAATGGTTGAAATATTAGAATCCGAGTCAAGCTGGAATTTAATGGACTTATTGAAAATATCCACAGTTACATATTTTCTTAAATTTCTTACCAACAATATTGTCAGATTGAGCTTGCCTAATTTTATTTTTGGGTTTTCTCCTTCTGTTGGCGTACCAGCACGAAGTTAAAGTATGACCACATTTATTGCAATTGTTGCAATATTTTTTGTTCTTAACTGGACAGAATTTCATCCAATGCCATTTACCACAATGGTAACATGGTCCGAGCGGTTTCTTTAACTTATTTTGGTTTTGGTTACTGCGTAGTTTAGGACATGAGATTTGCCTTTTGTCTTTTTGAGGGGAATAGGAGGTAGACTTACTTTTGATTTTATTAATATGAGTCACACCTGATTCCTCGATAGCTTTTGAATCACGCTTTACAGATATTACTCTTTGACAGTCCTCTGCCAGTTTTTGAAGAGTCAATCCTTGTTCGTTCTCAAGCTTAGTCAGTACCCGTCGTCTGACTTCGGCGTCTTCTGCAGATACTAGACCTTGTGCGAAAATTAAGCACTTAAAATCATCGGCAGTCAGTTCGGCTAGTTTAAAATCATTACATAGCATGTTCACCGATGCTGCAAACGTTAGAAAATCTTGCTGGTTGTCTTTGACTGTGTTCAGGCATTTCCAGCGTTTGTGGAACGAGGTTGTGTTAAGCCCGAATAATTCCGATAGGAGATTAATCGTCTCTGAAAAATCCAAGTCAGTCGTTTTCTTGGGTAGTATGAAGTCTACGAACCTACTATGTTCTGTAGTTCCCAGTTTTCTCAATAGAAGACGTACCTTTTTTTTTTTACTGGGCCATTGTTCACAGTCTACGTTGAAAATATCTTCGTAGCGCCTGTAAAAAGCCTGGAACGTTTTGCCGTTCTCTGGTACGTATTCAAAGGTTTCTATTGAATTGTAAATTGTACTCTTGGAGAATATTGTATCCTTTTCAGACTTTGAGCCTTTTAATGCATTTACGAGTAATTCTTTAAGTTGTTTCTGTTGTAGTTCAGCATTCTGAAGCGTAATTTTTTGGAATTCCATTTGCTGTTTATGTAATTCCAAAAATAGTTGTTGTTGTCTATCTTCTGATTTTTGTTGCTGGTCCAAATTTAGTTTTAACATTTGGGCAACTACTTTTTGCAAATCTTCCATATTTAAAAATGACAGCGCTTTTTTGTTGCTTTGAAACACGTGTCCTAATGTCCTATGTTGAGGAGGCACACAAAAAAAATTTTTGGATAGGTTTTTGTTCCTTTTTTTTCATTTACCGAAAAAAATATGGACAGACTAAACTAATTATGTGTGTTTAGCTATTTTTCCGTGGTTCCGTTAATTTTAACGTAATTGAATAATTATTCACCACACTTATGTATTTTTTTATTTTTTTTTTTTTATAGAGGTACAAAAAGAAGAAAACTCACCTCAGTGAATTTGAGGGTAGAATAATTTTATGCCCGAGTTCAACTCAGTTACATAAAAAAAATTTTGATAGTTTTTTCCGAAAACTTGAGTTCAATGGTAGCATTTGATTTTGTGTTGTCAGTTTTTTTACGAACAACTCTATTTTTTCTGTGTGTGGGTGTGTAGAAATCGTTCTCGGATTGGACAGACTTTAATATTCCGTAGATGTCGAATCGCTAGTTTGTCAATGGCGTTTGGTATTGGAATATATGTAGACACTGGGTGTTTAGCTTTTAAATCGCTAATGTATTAACATCAGCTTAATTTCACGTTCAACACTGCTGTGGGAACGCGTGGAGTTTATGTATTTTTCGAGTACTGTCGCTATTGATACGGTGAGAACGAAATTCTCAAATCTTCTCTGTCGCCACTGTTGTGGGACTGGAAAGCTATTGCGATTTTTCGACGTGAATACGTTTCTAGAATTCTTCGTCCTCACAGATGTGGGATTGGTAAGGTTTTTAGTTATTTTTATGTTTATACATTATTTTTATAGATACAAATATTTAAGTAAATAATCTGATTTATAATAAACAGTATTTATAACATTTACCGGCCTGAATTCGGAGGATGAATATTTTCTATGAAA
>OZ010595.1:9142880-9202880 GCA_963932145.1 Acanthosepion lycidas | reverse complement strand
AGCAACGTCGAACTTGGTCAGTACCTAGATGCGTGACCGCTTGGGAATACTAGGTGCTGTAAGCTTGGATGTGCGAATGATTTTATAGACAGTGGCTAGGAATTATTAATCGGGGAGCTGAATTTCAATTCCTGTTCGGTTGGTTATATTCCTTTTCGCGCCAATGCAGTTAGGAAGGTATAAATCCACCTCTTCTCCCACAGCTAAGGATTAAAACGTATATCACTAAAACCGTCATAATATACCCCACAAAATATAATAAAAAAGAAAATTGCAAACAAAATATTTAGATCTCAGACTTAACTAACCAGAGAGGTAGATATGCCGGCAACAAAATAAAATCAACTTTTTTTAATATCTGATGACTAGACTTGTTTTGATCTCTTCACTATTCGACACGAGACAATATGTCTCACACATATCACAATTTGTACCAAGACTCTACATGAAGTCTAAAAAGTTTTAGCTGTTTGAGGATAAAAAAAAGCTTAACATATCTAAAAATGTTCAAAGTTTCGTGGAAAAATAAAACCAAAGAATCATTCTATTGAAAACTTTAAATGGAAAAGGGGTATACATTACTCCCTACCATATGCCTCACCTTAATTCTAACCAAGAAAAAAGAAATGTGGTTCTACAGAAGGATGTTGAGAATACCATGAACCATGAAGTTTTAGAGGAAATCGAAACAAAAAGGAAACTGGCCCTTAACATCAGGCTGGTGCAGCAGAAATTTCTAGCGTGCATAATGAGAAAAGTAGGCTTAGAAAATATGACACTGACATGGTGTGAGGGACAGAGGGGGGCAACACATGACATGTTTAACGAGCTTGTGTAAATGGTTGGCAGAACGGGGTTCAGGAAAGTAGCAAAAAGAGAAAATTATAAAGAAAGTTATAATTGTCCGGAAATTGTGGAGAACCATGATCTCCCACGTTCTGAAAGGACAGAGCACATAGAAGAAGGATCATCTGAACAAATAAACGGATTAATCTCTAATTTTATTCGGAGCAATGTTTTCATTATGAATTTTGTTTTTCGGGCGCCTGTGTCGTAATGGATACACGCAGGTAAAATGGGACCATGAAACAGGGTCCTAATTAGCTGCTATCCCACGTGTTCCATTGTTTGTTGATTGATACGTTTTTTACGGTTTATGAAACTTTGCAGGTTATTTAAAGTATGACAATATTTTTAGATAGACAGTATTAGTTTTTGTTTTTTTTCTTTTAGATATTAATAATTTAGTGAATCACGTTTTACTAATTAACCCATAGCTGGGAGGAGAAGAGATGGATTCATCCCTTTTCCAAAAGTTATTAGCGCGTAAGTGTATATAACGAACCCATCTGGAACTGCAACTCGGTTCCCTGATTAACAATTCTGGGCCATTATCTTTACACCATCTAGACATACAAGCTTAGAGAACCTGGCACCCCCATCCCTGTCTGTGTAAGATGAGTCCATTGTGTCAAAAGAGTCAGTATAATGATTTCTCTATAACTCATGTTCTTTAAAGCGATTTACAAAGATTGGCTTATATATGGCACAAGGCCGAATGTAGATAACACGCTGTAAGGATCGACCTCACTACTCAGTCGTAATTGATCTAGAAAGGTAAGTTTGGTAAACATTTCACCACATCGAAAAATGCCCAAATAATTATGCTTTTTAAATTAATAACAAATGCCTCTTGTGACTTTATAAAATTTATTTAAATAACAAGTAAAAAAAAAGAACGATGTTTTGATAATGTAATATATTCTAAATTTGATCGATATGATGCCTTTTAAAAATTAGGAATAATCCACTTCCGGTATATCTGCTGACAGATTACTTCTAAGGACTAATGCAAATTAACCTTATAATTAGAAAACTTTTGGTTGCTGCCAGAAGAGCTCATTGCCTCGAAGAATTGCCGATAAAAAACATTTTATTCTGTTAATCATAGTTTTAAATCTTTAGCTGAATGCGTTAATGGTGAACTAGACTTGCAAATTAAACCTGGTACAAGAGGCATTTTTTGTGCATCTTTTCAAATGTCAAATTGAACGGCATGAAAAATACCTTTTCGTTTCAAGTGATAAACACGTGCATCAAGAGAATCGGAAGCCATACGCTGTTCGTTAATCCAATTACGAACGAGGTTGCGTCCGTGTCAGAAGATAGAAGGGTATTTTATTATTATCAGTCAAATTGAATGAGTTTCTATATGCAAATCTTTGAAGAGAAAGAACACGGATTAATTTGCTTTGGATGGTAGAAAGTGTTTTAATGATATGAACGTATTCTGGAAACGATGTATGATTTAAAAATGAATAAATGAACGAAATGTTTACCGATATTTCTTCAAAAGATAAACAATAGACGAAAATTCTGTTAATGCTGATGATGAGAAACTAATCTTTTTTAAGCAAATCCCCCCCAAGCAAAGTGATTACAGAGAGTGAGATTAAGAGTAAAGAGGGGTGTTTAGGAAAAGGATAAAGAGAAGGACAGTGATCAAGCTGAAGACATCAGAAAATGTCGATTGACATTACATTTGAATATTTGAAGATTATAGCAATCAGGAAATTGAGTGATAGGATGGGAGTTCTACTGACGGGAGATGTGAGATAAGAAGCTTTTGGAGGAGAAGAGGCATTTAGTCGTTTCGACAGTGAAAGGGTGGGACCGGGATGCCAACCTAGAAGCACGGTTAAATTTATGCAGTTTGGAAACCAGTGAAAGTAGATCGTCAGAGCCGTTGCATGAAAGTACTTGTAGAAAAGACAGCGGGAAGCCACAACACGTCTGTAAGATATTGACTGCAGATGCGATGCCATATCAGGACCAACCATGTTGCATATCCTTCTCTAGATTTTGTCGTGGACCTCGAGATGAACGACGGGAGCACCAGACCATATATGGCAGCAGTATTCCATGCAAGGACGAATGGCTGATTTGTTAATTGGAAGGATGGACACAGGTGAGAAAAAAACCTTCTGGCGCGACACAGTGAACCACATTTCCTTGCGGTAGATGAAACTCAAAATGATTATAATTTAATAGGTCTATATTTCTGAGATGATAGAGTAAATATGTACATGGTTCAGACTGTTCTCCTCATCTTTATTGTTATAATCGCAACGTTTCGGCCGCTGTACAGTTTAAAATTCGTCAGGTGATATAGGTTGGATACAATGAGACGTGGCCCAGTTGATAAGACCGTTGGTTAAGTAATCCAAAAAGGACTTTCCCCAAAGAGATGTGAGTTCAATACTTGGCCACAGCAGAGGTGAACAAATAGTTGTAGAGTTGAGATCCTAAACGAAATTAACTAAAACTGAGATATCCCAAAATGGCATGTTGCATGGAATTAGAACAATGAAATGGTCACGTTCGAAATTCCAGCGTATATCACCTGAAGAAGGTCAGCGGGTATAGCGGCCAGAAATGCAATGAATATGGGAATAAAGATGAGGACAGCAGTCCGAACAATGTAAATAGTGTAAATGGTTACAATACCTCATCTGAGAAATAGAGACAGACGTCGAATGTGAAAATGACAATAAAGATGAGGACAACAGTCCGAACAATGTAAATAGTGTAAATATTTATAATACCTTATCTGAGAAATAGGGAAAGATCTTTAATCTGAATAAGGCAATAAAGACAGTCCGAACAATGTAAATATTGTAAATAGTTATAATATCTCATCTGAGAAATAGAGACAGACGTCGAATGTGAAAATGACAATAAAGATGAGGACAACAGTCCGAACAATGTAAATAGTGTAAATAGTTATAATACCTCATCTCAGAAATAGAAACAGATGTTGAAGGTGAATATGGCAATAAAGATGAGGACAACAGTCCAAACAATGTAAACAGCGTAAATAGTTACAATACCTCATCTCAGAAATAGAGACAAATGTTGACGGCGAATATGGCAATAAAGATGAGGACAACAGTCCGAACAATGTAAATAGTGTAAATAGTTACAATTCCTCATCTCAGAAATAGAGACAGATGTTGAAGGTGAACATGGCAATAAAGATGCGGAAACAGTCCAAACAATGTAAATAGTGTAAATATTTATAATACCTCATCTGAGAAATAGAGACAAATGTTGACGGCGAATATGGCAATAAAGATGAGGACAACAGTCCGAACAATGTAAATAGTGTAAATAGTTAAATACCTCATCTCAGAAATAGAGACAGATATTGAAGGTGAATATGGCAATAAAGATGAGGACAACAATCCAAACAATGTAAATAATGTAAATAGTTACAATACCTCATCTGAGAAATAGAGAAAGATGTTGAAGGTGAATATGGCAATAAAGATGAGGACATTAGTCCAAACAATATAAATAGTATAAATAGTCAAAATACATCATCTCTGAAAAATATATACAAGTGAATATGGCGATAACGATGAAGACAATAGTTTGAAATATGTAAATAGTTTAAATAGTTAGAATACCACATCTTATAAATCTCATAGTGATGAGGCCAACATTACTACGTAAATAGTGCAAATCTTTACAATATCAATTCTCATAAATATAGACAAGTCCTGAAGAAAGTAGGTGCGTACAATGACTGAAAGATCGTGAATATGGCTATTAATGTGAGGATAGCAGGATTTTAAAGGATTTTTATGAATGGTTTGTCATATATATATATATATATATATATATATATATATATATATATATGGTGTTGCAGCAAAATGCGACACTTGGCGACACTTGTCAAAAGAAGAAGCCTGTGGAAATGATGGCCTAGTTTGGATGCAAGAGGACCATGGTCATGGACATTTTAAGTAAGGGGAAAGCGTCTGAGAATAACTACGAGTTTAATGCCAAACGAAAGGCCCACAACATTTGTTCTTCGGCCATTATGAACGACGAGTTCGTCGCCGCCGTCAAGAAGACAGTCAACAATAATGGAAGCCAGCGCTACGTCATGATCGTAACAGGCAAAACGACCGGTGGATCTGCACAGACATCGAGGAGGTTCCCGTCGTGAAGCATATATATATATATATATATATATATATATATATATATATATATATATATATATATATATATACGCATTCACGCGGGTATACGTGAATATCTGACTGTTGAAACTATTAGTGATAGATTAAAAAGAAGAATTAATTAATTATGCGTCAATATTTAAAATGTTTAAAAATTATGGAACTTTGCAAATCTTTGAATGATGGCTTACATATGAAATGATGTGCATGAATTTCGTAATTATAGCAGGGTACAGAGTGTTGGAGCAAAATCCGGCACTTGAAAAAAAGAAGCTTTCGGATGTGTTGGTCTGGTTTGGGTTCAATAGGACCGTGGTGATGGACATTTGGAGGAAGTGAAAGGAGAACAAGGATGAGTTTACTACCAAAGGAAAGGCCCGCAACGTTCGTTCTTTACCCGTTAGGACTGACGATTTCGTCAAGGAGACAGTCTACAATGATGGAAGCCAGAGCTTGGTCAAGTCGCAACAGGCAGAACGATAGGTGGATCTGCCCGGCGGTTACATTGAAAAATAATGTAGTATGTAACTCAAACTGTTGCTAAATAAACTGTCGGGTCTCTCCATATAAATCTTTTTTTTTATTGCCTATTTCGTTTTCTTTTTGTCACGTGTCGGATTTTGCTGCAACACTATATATATATATATATCAGAAACCCCATGTTCGTAATTATCTTGATATCCCTTTATAAGTTGATGGAAAGAATCTCAAATATGTGGAATCTTTTCAAATTCCTCGAGAGCAAAGGAAATACAAATCCATCATTTGATAACGACTTTGTTAATCGCATTACAAAACCCAGTAATTTCTCATGTTCTCTACGTCATAATTTGTGAGATGAAAGGGGAATTAAGCTTTGCACTAAAATCTAAGTGGACTGTCGTTTTGTCACTTCGTTTATATGGCTCTGAAACTTGAACACTTTATAGATGGCACACTAATCGATTAAATGTCTTCCATAAAGTTTGTTGTCGTACAATCTGTGGCCTAACGTTTGATGATCGAGTGTGAAATACCGACCTTTTTAAGAAATGCAAGATTGTTACCACTGAGACCTTCATAATGAAATCACAACTAAGTTGGGCTGGCCATGTGGCAAGGGTGAGTGATGATCGCTTACCAAAATTTCTTTTTTGAGGTGAACTCCATAGTGCTCATAGAAATATTTGTAGACCTTGGATTAGATATAAATATATATACTGAATAGTATCCTTTCTTGCGTCAGCATTCCATTCAAGAACGTTAAAGAGGTTGCTATAAAGAGATCAGAATATCATTCGAGCTGCGATGCAGGAATAATGCACCATCAACAATTAAGCATTATTTGACTGCGTGAAACGTGAAAGAAAAATAAGACAGCTGACAATGTTCCTGCTACACTTGCATACAATGCATTTTTCTGTACTCTGTGTGGTCTTTTGTACATTTCTCGAGCTCAAAAATCATACCCATCATATGCAATTAAGATAATTATTTCCTGACCGTCGGAACCTCATACGTCGAACTCGATGGGAGAGTCCATTATCTATCTATCTATCTATCTATCTATCTATCTATCTATCTATCTATCTATCTTTTTTCTCCCTCTCTCTCTCTCTCTCACTCTCTCTCTCTCTCTATATATATATATATATATGTATATATATATGTATGTATGTGTGTATATATATATATATATATATATATATATATATATATATATATATATATGTTGTCCCAGAATTAAATTGTTTCTCTGAAATCGGACATTTTAGACCTAAAATCACTTTTCTACTGATCATTATATCTAATATGTGTTAGAAACGCAAATATTTTTAATTTTCTTTCTAATTTGTAATTTTTCTATATTTTTTTCTATTTTTTCTTTATTCCATTTCCAAACCCTATTAACATTGAATACACAAGAAAGCATTTTTCTTGGCCCCTCCCCCTCACCTCTAAACATGACATATATCAATGTTTTCACAAGAAAATGGGAATTAAATAGATTTTCTGAACATCAACTAACAATGTATCATTTGCCTTTCTATTTATAATACGTATCTTTATTAAGGGATTGTAAAAAACGTATGTCTTTGGTACTGCTTTTCAAGTAAGTAATATCCCAGAAACATGTTTTTTTTTAAATTAGAAAAAAATACAGGAGATACTTACTTCTATGTGATTAAAAAGTATTATGCCTACTTGAATCGATTATTTTATTTTTCCATATCAAAATTGGCTCCTTGAAATTCTAGGATCTTCATCAATATTTGTAGCATTATTTTGTGAACTACTCTACTGTAGACTTTTCTTCAATCAATTTCACCTCAAACAAGGCACTAAACCCACCAAGACGCAAAGAGTTTGCTGTGTGTGGAAGAGTTAGAAACAGGAACGTTTCTAAGGAGTGAGAAGAGAGGAAGAGCAATCAAGAGGACAATAGATTGACATTGCATTTAAATCAAGCAAGGCAATAAAGACATCAAGACGGAAAGGGGTTGATTTGTATGAAAGGGTTAGAAACAGGAATAATCAGGAGGACAAGTTAGAGATTGATATTGCATTTAATCTTTTACAGTTTAATGTTAACTGGAAAGCATGGAGACGAATGTTCGGGAAAAGAATCTTTTAGCATAGAATTTACGCTTACATCTAGCCATCTCGACTATAAATTGTTGAGACCTCGTCGCTAGTCAATAGTGTGCATTATAGTTTTACATTTTCCAAACTATTTTTACCACATATTTTTAAGCCGGTTTCTTTATTGTTTTGAAATAATCAATACGTTAATTATTTTTCGTCGGTTTGTGAGCTCTCAAATTTTGTTGGATCTTTGGAGATAGCGGATAATAATATTACATTTCCTTTTGCTAAACTCATGAAGGCAATAAAAGAAGAGATTCAAAGAAACAAAAAACGAATGACATTGACTACACCTTCCATATCTCTAAGATGGGGTATTGTAATTATTCACAATATTAACATTGTTCGGACCGTTCTCCCCATCTTTATTGTCATATTTACTTTGTTTCGGCCGTTGTACGCTTTGGCCTTCATCAGGTTATATAGGTTGGTATTTCAAACCGAACAATTTATTTAGCCCGCTGTGTAGATTGTTCTAGTTCCACATGCCATGTCTTTTCTGGATATCTCAGCTTCAGATAATTCCCTTTGTTAACCGATGATTTTCTCAACGATGAATAAGAGACTCAAGGTGATGGAGATGTGGTTCTACAGAAGGATGTTAAGGATATCATGGACCGATCGTGTCAGCAACGATGAGGTTCTATATGGGATGCAAACAAGGAGGAGACTTAAAATCAGCAAAAGGCAGCTGAAGTTTCTAGGACATATAATGAGGAAGGAGGGCTTAGACTATCTGATACTCACGGGTCGAATGGAGGGAAAGAGAGGAACGGGAAAGGAACGCATGACATACCTGGCAGCTGGATGACAGAACGTGGTCTGGGGGAGGAAGCAGAGGGAAGGAGCTTGCTGACAGCTGTAAGGAATAGGGGGAGATGGGGAGCCATGATCGCCTACATCCTGAAAGGACATGGCACATAAAAAAAAAATCTTAACTCTACGTGTTTTTGTTCAAATCTGCTGTGGCTAGGTACTGATCTCATAACTCTTTGTGTGAAATCACTTGAGTACTTCAACCAAGGCTTTTATAAACTGGTGTGTATGAAGTGAAATTGACAATAAAGTACAGGAAAACAGTCAGAAACGATTTAAATAGTGTATATAGTGACATTAACTAGCCTTTACTTCATATAAAAAAAAAAAATTATATGGATATTTTTGTAATAATTTCAATGCAAGCAAGACGATACTGTCAGTAGGATGCAAGAGGTTAGTAGGAGAACGAGAAGGCTTTAATGAAGAATAGGGACAATAAAAGAACAGTTTTTAAGTAGACAAAAGATTGCGATTGACGTTGCATTTCAATTTTTGAAGATTGGAAGGTAAATAAGAAATCGGAAGAGATTTTTTAGAAGTGAGAATTGCGAGAGAAAAAAGTATTAGAATAGAACACAAGGGTACATATAACTATTGCAACAGTAAAACGATGATACCTAACTACCAATCTAGAAATAGGATGAAATTCATGTGTGCGATATGCCAAATAAGAGAGAGCATTAGACCAATTTCCAGGGAAATATTTTAGAAAAGACAGAAGGAATCCGTATTGAGTTGATGGGAAAATATATGATGTTTATTCAGGAGGCATACTATTAGGAACCCTTTGGATTTTGTTAAAAATCTCGAGATATATATCTGGATAGCCACACTAAATATGGCAGCAATACTCAATACACTAACGAATGTTTTTATTCGAGAACAAATTAAGAGTCGAAAACATTCTAATATATCATTCGTTTATCAGTTTTCAGTGATCTTTCCGTAAAAAAAATTCTGAATATTTCAATTTTTATCTATCCTTTCAAGTTTTCTGTTATTAAAGTTTTATAAAAAGCAAGTAAAGAATTTTATTGGTTGTCGCCATGATGCTCTATTTTGAATCGACAATGATATGTCAAACAATATGAATCTTTGCGCAAATCAATTAGACAAACGCTTTAGTTTCCTTTCATTCAACAGACTGTCAGTTGTCGGCTCATAAGAATGACAGGGTTTAATCGATTTCGAATTTTCTTAGGATTAGTCCATTTGTTGTGTTGTGGAGTAATATGAATCTTTTTCTGTGGTTTATCATGAAATTTGTCCTTGAAAAACTTTGCGTCATCCGTGATTGCATCGGATTTTCATCACGCACAGACATTATTGTCTCGACTGTTGATTAGTTGTCCTACAACCAATGATTACGATGGACGTTACTCCAGGGAAGCATACAAAAATTGTAACGCTGCACGAACACACTGGCAAGCCTTACCAGTGGGCAAACCAAAGTACTATATACTGGCTGGGAAACTCTCCTCATTTAAATCGAGCCGTCTTCGTGGAATAGATATACGAAGTACTAACATGTACACTGCGTCATGTTTCATTGGAAAATACGAAGAAAAATAAATAATAACGGAATTATTAGTTTTTTATCAATTAATTTGCATAACGGTGTAAAATGATGTGTCAAACAATACGAGCATATGACGATTTGTTGATCATGCATAAGGCTTCAAAAGATCAAGTACCCGATCAATTCTACTGGATATTTATTTGTTATAATTATTTTTACGAAGTTAGCTGTAAGTCCGTTAATATTTTCATCATCAGTGGCACAGTTGTTTATTTGTTGCATCGAATGCCTGCTGGGGGATCACCCCAGGCCTCAAATGAAGTTCGTGTATACGACCCATCGCTAAAGAGCCTTCAATATGATTGATCCCTTGAAACACTACACGAAGAACTTGATTCATTTATACTAACTTTACCAGAGCCAGATCAAATCAAAAATGGAAGATTATTGATATATCTGACCTAGAGATACGCAATCTTCACTTTCTGGGCCTCGACAGAATTCAAAAACATTCAAGCGATTAGTGGGATAACATGATTCATACTGAGTTAAGAGGAGGTTGAAAAGACTGAAGGATAAGTAGGATAATTAGAATGGATAGCGATTGAGCATTGACTTGTCAAGGTTCAAATTTTGGTGAGGAAAGGATAATTTCCCCGAGTGAATATTCAGTAAAATAACAGTTCTTGGAGAAAATTAACAACTACAAATGGAATACGAAATGAAACAGCGTGAATTTTCCCATTGGTTGTAAAAAAAAAGCAGGAGTTACGCCTAATAATCTGAATTGAGTGAACTAATACATACATACATACATACATACATACATATATATATATATATATATATATATATATATATATATATATATACATATATATATATATATGTATGCATGTATGTATGTATATGTGTGTATGTGTATGTGTGTGTGTGTGTGTGTGTGTGTGTCTGTGTCTCAGTGTTTGTGTGTGTGAGTTTGTAAGTCTGCGCACTCTACAGGCAAAAATATTTGGAAAATCCTGCATTTCTTTAGGAAAGGAAAATGCGAAAAAATTTAAAAATTTTATTAAATTACAAGAAAAATTTCCGGAACTATAGTGTATTTCAATTTATTTTTCGTTAAAAATTGGTTTAGTTTTCGTGGTGAGTTTATTGACGAAAACAAAATATGATGGTGCTGTATGAAATGACAATGAAAATTAGTTGACTGAAGTGGTATCTTTTACTTAAAAAATACAAAAATATGATTATGATAGATAGATAGATAGATAGATAGATAGATAGAGAGAGAGAGAGAGAGAGAGACATGGCTATAGATACAGATTTGTAAAGAAATATAGTTTTAATATATGCTATATATATGGCATAAAGTGCTCGATAGAGCGTATATAAATATAAAACAGAATATTGATGTCTACACTCAGAGGCAGCAGACTCTCTCATGCTAAACACGATCATCTAGCCACAAGCGTTGTGCTTTTTCTCGACTATGTATATATCTATTATATATATATAAAACTCTGTCTCTGTATCTCTCTCTCTCTCTATATATATATATATATATATATATATATATATATATATATAAATTTATGTGCATGAGACAGAAGACTAATCCTATTACCTAGACTACATCGTAAATGCCAAAAATTTACAACTATTTATAAAAAGAAATAAATCCTATGACAGTCTGTAAACTCTGAGTGTTGACTGTAATCTTTACTTATACGCATGCACACACATACACACACACACACACACACACACACATATATATATATATATATATATATATATATATATATATATATATATATATATATATATATATATATATATATATATAAGCATAAGATAGGTGATTAATTCTATTATCTAGCCTACATCGTAAAGGCCAAGAATTTACGACTCTCTATTTGTATTCTGTAAAAAAGAAATAAATGCTATAGGATATTGTGAGATTTTAACCTTTCGGATTAATCCCCGTGAAGAGATAATACTTTGCATTTTCCAAGTAAAAAGAAAACATATCCATTTGCCTAGTTGATTATATTAATATTCTTTTTGTAGAGATTTTCTTATATGTTACTAAATAAAAATGGTTTCTGTAAATGTCTTTTATATTCACGGAAAATATTTTTTAAAATTAGGAAAGAAATTTAAATAAATGTTTTGGTACATAAGCATTTTTATATTCAAAAGATAAAATTGATATTCTATTACACATCAATATGAATGAATTCGAGAATGATCCTCATGAACGATAATAAATTTTAATGATTTTTTCTCAAATTTGGGGACTGATTTAGTAAGACTTCACACATCCGTTCACGCCTCGTTTGAGATATGGTGGCCTATTTTTAGATTAATTTTAATTAGTTCTGTCATTTTTATGTGAATAAATTTATATACATCGATATATGCAGTGAGAAATAAAAACACTATTAAAAATACAGCACAGAAATACATATTTGCTTCGACATATATGGTGGACTCTCCCGTCGTATTCGACGTATGAGGGCCAAGCAGCTTAGTTCGTGGGAACCGACAGCCAGACACCAGCTCATATGATTTGATTATATTGGTGAAGGCCTTGTGGAAAACCAAGCACACTTATTGAAGTGACGAATACACAGACATGGTGCACTACGTGCCACAAGCTCCCCAAACAGCACTCCGCACGTTTTGAATTCAGAGTTGTTTTTCTTCTAGATGTAAGGGTTTAGAACACATTCTGCCTTGCTATTTAAACATAGCTGGAGAGAGAAGAAGAGGATTCAAACCTATCACAAGGGTATAGCAAGTCATTTAATGTAATGGATTCGACTGGAATTCGAACTTGGCTCTCTGATTCCTCAATCAAAACCGCTATCCATCGCTATAACTTTTCATTCATAAAATTGACAACGATTATTGTTTAAGGTTGACGAACTTAATTATTTTTTTTTTTTTTTTGCGAATTGGTCAAACCCAAACTCAAACAAAAACATTGTTTTCAATCGTTACGAGACTACCGATTGAAAAGAATTTTATTAGGTTGGTGCAAAAATAATGTCGTAATAACGTCAAAAAACGACATTATTACGTCATTATTTTTGCACCAACCTAATAGTATAAACTACTGTCTTATAAATGGAATTTTTAAAGCATTCTGAATGTAAAAATAAAGAAAAAAGTTTGCAAGACAATAAGAAACACTACCTGCCAAAAAAAAAAGTGAAGTTTTGTTGAAATCGTTTAAAATATATAGGAAATCCGACCCGATATATAAACGAACACACACACAAACATCCTAGGTTTTTATAATAAGTATAACTCGATATAAGGTGTCCATCTTTCATTCTCGTGATGCCTCTTAATCATGTTTTCAAATTGATTTCATGCAAAAACAATTGGGTTTTTCCAATTTGTGGATATAGATCCGACAGTATGAAGACAAATATACGGAAAAAAAAAAAACAAAAATCCTAATATGCAATTATGCTGTCTTAATGTTAATATAATATCAACGTCGGACGTTTCGGTCTAGCAGACCAACTTCAGGACATATTTATAAAACATAATTAACATTAGACTATGTTGTTTTGATTAGCCTTACTCTTTTGTCCATAGTCTTTTCATGTTGAATTTTCTTCATATATATATATATATATATATATATATATATATATATATATATATATATACACAGGCACACACACACACACATATATATATATATATATATATATATACATATATATACACACATATATTGAGTTGTATTTTCTGCATATATATTTACATATATATATACAGACACACACACACGCGCGCGCACACACACGCGCGCGCACACACACGCGCGCGCACACACACACACACACACACATATATATATATATATATATATATATATATATATATATATATATTTAGTTGGATTGATGTTAGTTTGGGACGCTGGCTTTCAGGATATTTGCGATCGTCAGACAAATTCAGACGATCGCAAACAGCCATAAACACAGGATCACAAACTCACATCAATCCAACTATATATGTTAGATCTATTGACTGATATTTACTCCTTTCTAAAAAGTACCGCGTATATATAAAATATAATATATATATATATATATATATATATATATATATATATATATATATATAATTTGCAAGCACATATATATATACATAAATATATATATCTGTATCAATATATATATATATATTTACATAATTAATTTTGTTTGTTTTTTAACTGAGTTGTATTTCTTATCCAACTACATCTATTGGCCTAAGTATCCGACAATACTTCGCATGTATAAACATAAAAATGTCTTTATATATATATATATATATATATATATATATATATATATATATATATATATATATCATTTTAGATCCTTATCATTTCATACGCAGTGCCAAAAAACACGGAAACACAAAATATAAGATCTCAAATGCATAAGAAATGTTATTAACAACAAGAAACATGATAAAAAAGATACATAATGCTACCTCCAAACTTCATAACATCATCTATTCAAAAGACTCTATCCAATCTGACTAACACGAACTCAATTACAAGCACATCGAAAACTATACTGGATATGATCAGATCCAAAAATACTCATAAAAATTATAATTCTGAATTAGGTTTATACAAATACATTTCCGGAACTGTTCCACACACACGTAGGGGAAATTCCAGAAATTAAAAAAAAAATCTTATCTATGAAAATATAAGGGACCGTATAGACAACAATTTATCAAATGCATAGAAATAAATTCAACCTCAACTGTGACCCAGCTGATGTCACGCGAATTAAAAAAGAAAGTAACTGCTTAGAAGAAATATTCTCGAATTTGTCGCTATCGAATCTTATCAAAATATAAATCTGCGCCTTGGAATCTTCCCAATATTTCCTTTCTTGAAATAATTTATACTTTTCTAAGCCAGGATACATGACCCCAGTAGCAGTTAAAAAACCCTAAAGAGAGCGCATGTGAATTCATCCTTTTGTCTACTTTTCCGTAAAGAATTTAATAATGTAAAACAGATATAAGTTAACAATGGATTTCTTAACTACCTCATCGACGACCAGATTAAACTTTCCAACGTAACTAATAACGATACTGAATATACAAAAATAAAAAAAAAATAACAACGATATTATCATCTTCTCCAAAAACCAAATACATGTCAACTATAAGCAAAAAGAAATTTCTCTTAGAAATATCATAAAGGAATACATAACCCCGAAAATATAACATTCCTATATCTCTAAATACATACATACCACAACCAATACAATCAGTTAAAAGTAAAAATAAAATAAAATCATCCTTGATAATGGCTAAAAGTATAGCCGATAGCGATAGGAATTACACAAGACTTAGACAATTTCGACACAATATGTGTTCAGAAAAGAAAATACCTGCGCGGACACAAGATATTAAATAAATCTAGATACATATACACAAACCATACTTCCAGTTACAAAGTAAAAATAAAATCATCCTTGATAATGGCTAAAAGTATAGCCCATAATGATCGAAATTACACGAGATTCTACAAACTGTGTGTCCAGTAAAGAAAACGATTGTAAGAACACAAGAAAAAGTAAATAAAAGCTTTATTGCAGTACCTTGTCAGTCGTCTTTGAAGATATATATATATATATATATATATATATATATATATATATATATGAAACGACATCAGTCTATTCCGCTACTTTCGTTTCAAACTTTCAGTATCGTCATGCGGTTTGTATCAATTGATTTACCAATGCTTTATTTTTTTTTTTAATTATTAATAAACTCTTTATTACTTATAAAAATTTATAAATAAAAGTACAACGTTGGCTAAGATAGGAAGGGAAGGAAGCGAAGGCGAAGAAGAATGAGTAAAAAAAGAAGGAGAAGAAAAAAGTTGTTTTTTTTTAAGTGTATCGGTGCGGGTTTAATTGAAATGTCATGTTTTTTTCTTCATCCTCATCTGAAATTACAAGGAATAAATGCAACGATTCATAATTTCATCTCTTTAAATCAAAAGATTTTTGGGATTCGGAAATGTCATTATTGCTAACTTTTCTTGTTGGCAGATGTTGCAGATGTTATCATCGTTGTTGTAAGGTTTGACATTTTTTTTTCAAATTTTTATTTCATAGTTGGATCTTTGTTGTTTTCGTTTTAATTTCCAAACATAATAAAAATCTTCAAATCGCTGCCCAAAAGCTTTCATGCTTCAATACTGCTTGTGGGTATGTCTTCATTAACCAATTAAATGTCAGATATACACGAAATAAAAAAGTTAGCTCAGATGGTGGAGGTAGGGAAGTTATTTTTTGATGTCATGTTAAACCGGAACACAGAGAGATCATCATTGATGTTTTCTGCCATATTTTCCATAATCGTTTTCATGTCCGTAGTATAAGCTTTTATAATACAACTAATAATAATATATTGCTCTACTTTGTATTGAGCACTTTTAAAAGTAAATGCTACGAAAAGAAGAATTTTACTCCACCTTTTCTGAAATAACCGGACGTCTAACCACATTAATGGGCTGCGATACAGCGAAATAGTAATATATATATATATATATATATATATATATATATATATATATATATATATATATATATATATATATATATATATATCAAATAGGATTTATTTACAAAATTCATCTGAATATTTATTTCCTATAATAATTTCTTATAAAAAAATGGGTCGTTCAAAAAGATCATTTATTGTAATGATCAAAAATAAAACGCATAAAATTTGTTCAACAAATAAGTTAAACCTGTCATTACATTGAATAACTGCATATGTAATGTCGGCCATGCATTGAAGAATTCTATTAAAACTTCCTTTCATTCAAATTGCATTCATAAAGGCGAGGAATTCTTAAAGAAAAACAAAAACATTTGCTTCCCACTAATTATGATATATGTAACGGCGAGTGTTTATATAAAGAAATTCCTGAAAACTGTCTTTGAATATAAGACATAAAATCTGAAAAACATTTTCTTACTATCGAATGTTGACACGCAAAACGTCTATGATTTAAATAAATATGACAAACTTTTCATTCACTCTAATGATTACGTATATATTGGCTAAGATTTATAGGACATAGAAACGTTCTGTACAATCGCTGCAGTTTATATAAAGAGTGACACACCAATAATAAAACAAGACACAGGAAATAAGGAGATGCCACATATCGGAAACGATGAACAGATAAGGTTTATAAAGTTCTTCATTCAAAGAATTGACTATTTTTGCTACAGTCTTTGATTCTTCAAATGTCTCAATTTCATCTTGAAATAATTTTTTTATCCCCTTGAATTGTTTCCTTTCCTTGATAAGCGAAGATGATGTTTTTCCATTAGTCTGAATTTCTTGCTTTGAGGTTAAACATGATGCTCATTAGAAGAACAAAGATTGCAATATAAAATTTGCATTTTATTTTAGGATGGGATCTAATCTGTTATGTTCAGAGAATAAGGAACAGGGGAATGTCAGGGGTTAGTAATTAATGCAATTATTATATACATAATATAGTTTTAGATGTACAACGTAAAAATTGGGTCATTGTAAAGGTTCATGCCGAATTAGAACATTTGAAACAGAATTCCATCTGTCTTTTCTAAAATATTTTCATCGCAGATTTTGCACACATTGTGCCCAGAAAAGAAAACACTCGTACGAACACAAGATAAATAAATAAAAAGCATTAAATTTATATATATATATATATATATATATATATATATATATATATATATATATATATATATATATATATAAGGAAGCAAATGTTTTTGTTTTTGTTTAAGAATTCCTCGCCTTTATGAATGCAATTTGAATGAAAGGAAGTTTTAATCGAATTCTTCAATGCATGGCCGACATTACATATGTAGTTATTCAATGTAATGACAGGTTTAACTTATTTGTTGAACAAATTTTATGCGTTTTATTTTTGATCATTACAATAAATGATCTTTTTGAACGACCCAACGTATATACATATATATATATATATTCTATATATATATAAATATATGAAAATTTAATATATATTTTAAAATTTTATATATATATATATATATACATATTTATATGAAAATTTAAACACTAGTCGATTCTACTACTTTGGTTTCAACTTTTCGGTACCGTCAGGTGGTTTGTATCAGATTTCCTAACGATTTTTTTTTTTTTTGAGAAAAATGGGTATTTTAAATTTATCTGCGCGGGGTTAACTGAAATATTGTTTTTATTATGGCATTTGTTCTACTGAGATCTCCTACTTAGTACCTCCACGGCGTGAATCTAAGTTTATTACTAGATCGGTCATTCCATTTACAGTTGAAATATCTATCTATCTATCTATCTATCTATCTATCTATCTATCTATATATATATATATATCTCTCTCTTTCTCTCTCTCTCTCTCTCTCTATATATATATATATATATATATTTGTTGCAAAAATAATGACGTAATAATGTTTTTTGACGTTAAATAATACGTCAAAAAACGACATTATTACGTCATTATTTTTGCACCATCCTTATATATATATATATATATATATATATATATATATATATATGTGTGTGTGTGTGTGTGTGTGTGTATGTATATATATATCAGTTCTATTTGTTTCTTTTCTCGACATTTTCATCTTTGGAATTCTTTTCTTATTTCTTAATTTCCTACTCCGTACAATCTTCCAAAATTTAAATAAAAACTCAATCGCAGTCGTCAGTTTTTGTAAATTCTTTTGTTGTTCTTTTTCTTCACTAAAGCCATTTCATTCAATTCTACTCCGAGTAATTTGCTGGGTCTTAGTTATCGCCCCGTTTGGGATGAATTGATTAATGCAGAAGGTGAATTGCGATGTGTGGGCTGTCATTAGAGACGTACAATCACACAGACACACAAGCTTATCTATACATGTGGTTCCAGTGATACAGTTCAATATCTAATAAATGAAAGTCAGTAAGCGATGTTTTGACATGTTTTTTTTTTGTAATGCTGATTTGTATTTGCATCAGAAACTAATTTAAATACTAATTTATACCGAAAAAGAAAAGAACATCATGTATTACCTCTCGTTCATTAGACATTGAACTGTGTCACTTGGCTTCCTCCATAGCTTACCTAGCTTTTCGGCTAACCTGATGGATATTTATGAATGTCCTTAAATAAAAAATAAAACAAAAAAAATGAAAAACGAAAAATCATTAACATGTTTACTACTTTATATATATATATATATATATACACACACTTGTTATAAATTAATAGCATTTGTCTAGATAAAGTATTTCACAAGACGAATAGTGTCAGCTAAGTTTTCCTTTTTATCTTATTATTCATATTGTACTTTTATAGATATACTCTATCTGAAATTTAAATATATATATATATATATGTAATATGTATATATATGTGTGTGTGTGTATGTGATCATATATTATGAAATGCACTAATTACAACAATTATTTTAATATATTTTATTGTTATACGTTACTTTTATAGCCACAAATATTTAAATATATTTTTTGCTTACAATAAACAGTATTAACATTCAAGCCGGTAAGTTCTGAACATATAAATAATTCATAACAACAACAATGTATATATATATATATATTTATTAAAGACATTTTTATGTTTAACGTTATAGATACAAGTATTTAAGTAAATGCTCTGTTTATAATAAACAGTATTAAATAACATTTACCGGCCTGAATGTCCGAGAAATTTTCATAGAAAATATTCGTTCTTTGACAGGATTCGAACCTGCATCCTATACGGAACCGTCATTTACGCTGACGTGCCTTACCGTTAGGCTACAAAGAAGCGTTCGGTAGACAAGGTCGAATTTACTGCTTATAAACTCAATCTTCCATGAATCTCGAATATTCATAACTGCTCATGGCGTATCAAATGTAAACAAATGACGTCATATATTACGAAATGACGGTTCCGTATAGGATGCAGGTTTGAATCCTGTCAAAGAACGAATATTTTCTATGAAAATTTCTCGGACATTCAGGCCGGTAAATGTTATTTAATACTGTTTATTATAAACAGAGCATTTACTTAAATACTTGTATCTATAACGTTAAACATAAAAATGTCTTTAATAAATAAATTGTCGGACTTTGTCCATTTCGTAATATATATATATATATATATATATATATATATATATATATATATATATATATAACTATTTATTTAAAAAAAATTTATAACATAAATATGTTATAAAATCGCTACAAAAATAGCCATTTTGTTTCAACACGCTCGGTGTCTTATCAAGTGATGATGTTGAATGTAAAATAAATGGTTTTAAAAGTTTCAAATTAATTAACAATCCTTCGCAAGGGGAAAACGTAGTTACAAAAGCTAGATGGACCAATCAAAATACAAGTATAGGAAAATTCAAAAAGCTTGACAAGGAAGTCATGTTATAATATCTATTCAGATGTTTAAAATATGGGTAGTATTAAAAGAGAATTTATTCTAACCAATAATTACTAAATTATATGATAAAATTTAATATTAAAATTAAAAACTGCTAATTTCAAAATCAAAATTTAATCGCTATTAAGTTTACAACTATAAAATTACTGAGGAGAAAAGAAGATATATGTATGTTATTCAATTCATTTATTCATTGAAGTTACTTTAGCTAATTTTATATCCGGTCCTTTGACACTGTATACATTTTAATCATAAGAGTGTGTGAATGGGGTCCTAAACTCACGCGTAAAACAAACGCAATCTGATTATAATATATAAGCACCCAGACATATATATATATATATATATATATATATATATATATATATATATACACTCCCAATATATATATATATATATATATATATATATATATATATATATATATTTCTGCATTGTAGAAATGGATTGTCAGTTTTCCGGAATTATTCCAAATATTACCGAGAGAAAAGGATTATTTCATGCATAATAAAACATGAATTCCTCATATTTTTTCTCTATGGCACAATTGAATATTGTAAAAAATAATATTGTCTGTGATCACGAAACCTCATTCTTAGGAGAAAGGAATATACTGGCGGGACAGTTAAGACCACGGTGACAGGTGCAGGATAGTACTTGAAGTCTCTAGCTGGGGCTCACAGTGGCGACCATCTTGTGATGGGCGTTCTTGCACAAAACTCTGAGCAATTGTGCTGTTCGATTCCTCCGTCAAAGCAGGTCTATTTAGACATAGTAGTGCTTTCTCTAATCTATTTTAAGAAAAGGTATCCTAAACATTGCTTGCTCTTAACCAAATTGGCATCCCGTTGCAGTAGCCATAATCAATTTCGTAGAAATTAAACTTGTAAACATGTTAATCTCGGGTCTTGGAATGTAAGAACCCTCCAAGACAACGATTCTTCTCTCGAGCGTAAAAACAGCCCCCCATCGCTGATGCGTTAAGCAAGCACAACATTGAGCTTGCTACTCTCAGTGAGACTCGTTAGGCAGGAAACTCTTAACTTGAGAAATTCAATTCAGTACATAAGTTTTTCTGGATGGCAAAAGCGAAGATGATCCCCGCCTATTAGGTGTAAGCTTTGCCATAAAATCAGACATTCCTAGATCCCTGCCATCTCTTCCAAAAGGAATAAATGACTCATTATGAATCTAGTCTTAGAATTCGACAACAATCCTTCTGCCACTCTTGCAAGCTGTTATGCCCCAACTTTGAACACCCCTGCGTCAGAAAGATGTACAGCTCATAAGGAAATGGAATTTCACCTGTTATATCCTCTGACGGCAACACACTCCAAAGAAACAAGAAGGAAATTATATCACGATAGAACACTTTGAAAGTGTCCTTAATTCCACCTCTGGCATCAATGATAATGTCATTGCTTCAATTCATCAGCGACCAGAACCTCGTCAGTTCTCTCTTGAGACTTGCCTAAAGGAAATTCAGAAATCTATCAAGCAATTGTCATTGAACAAGGCACTCGGAGAAGATGCTATTCCCCACGATATTTTAAAATATGGTGGGAAGACTCTGGTTAAGAAATTCCTTGAGCTTTTTAAATTCATATGGTTCTCTTCTGCAAAACTATAAAGATACTTGCATAAAACATCTGTTAAAGAATAAAGGCAAAAATTTGTATGTGATAATTCCTGTGGAATACTTCTAAATATCGCTGGTAAAATTCTCGCACGTGTTATTCTTTACACAATAATCAAATATCTCATTGACAACATCGATCCTGAATCTCAGTGTGGTTTTTGTTCAGATCGATATGATTTTTGTTCTGATTGATATGATTTTTTCACTTCGTCAGGTTTCTGAGAAAGATCGCTAGAAGAACCATGAACTCTATACCGTCTTTATCGATCTGACCAAAGTGTTTGACACTGTAAACAGAGTTGCCCTCTGGAAAATACTCAAAAGGCTTGGCTTACTGAAAGTATGCTAAATGCCATCATCTCCTTTCACGAAGGAATGAAAGCATCTGTTATATCTAATGGAAAGTTTTCAAAAACCTTTGATGCAACAAATAGCACAAAAAAGCTTGTTTCATGCCTCCTACACTTTTCGCTCTCTTCTTTTCGGTCATGCTGCATTATGCTTTTAGTGACCTTGATATGTGTGTGAAATTTGAATTCCGCACAAGTTGTGGCCTCCTTAACTAACAAACGTTTAAAATCAAAATCGCTGACTCGAGAATGCATTATTCGTGATCTTTTGTTTGCTGATGACACTCCGATCGTGGCCACCTCAATTGAAGAAGCTCAAACTTTCGTCAATCTTTTTTTTTTCCACAGCTTGCAACGCATTCGGATTAATTACCAGCATAAAGAAAACTGAAGTTGTCCGTCAACCAAAGCCTACACCTAAGCAGCTCAACGGTGTAAAACAAAAACCACCTGCCCATACCTTTCTAATCGCCTCCAATTCTGTTGGCAGCAACAAACTGATGTATGAGATATCATTCTCGTACTTAGGAAGCAAAGTCAATTCAAGTGCTTCTTTGGATGACGAAATCTCTATCTATAAAAGGCAGGATGTGTGTGTCTGCGAATGCAAAGTCGGTCTTGGCCTTTCCGATAACGTGGAGCATGTGTATGTAAATTTTGGAGCAAATCCGTCGAAATTTACATACACATGCTCCACGTTAGCGGAAAGGCCAAGACCGACTTTGCATTTCCCAACTCCCATCGATAGTGGGAATAATCGATTTTTTCATGCTTCTACTGCAGTTTTCATGTAGTTTGTGGCCATTTTCTACTGGCCAGAGTGAGAGCCTATAGCTGGCTGCCACGAATAGGCAGGAAGATTCTATTGGCCAGCGTGAGATCCAACAGCTGACTGATACGAATGTTAACTAGCATGCCAGCATGCAAAAAAAATATCGATAGCTGCATTCGTCACATGTGGGAAAAATTTAAATCTGCATGGCACTTTACTCCAATTGGCTCATTCGCTTGCTTAAACTCAATGTTGAATCTGATTCCGCAGAACTGGGTTGTTGTGAAAAAGTATTTGTTGTTAACATTCTTTTTTTCATTCATTTTTTCAAGTTACGAGTCCTTTTTTAAAGCTGATTGTTTTGTGTTCATTTTGTTTAATTTGTTTGTCGTAACAGATTTAATGTTTAGTATAGAGCTTAGAAAAAATTCGCAGTGTGTGATAGGCAAGAAGTAAGGCATGTAACAACATCAGCACGGCAAAGGACACTCTTTTAAGACAAGGAAGGGCAAATATATTTTAAGTCAAGTGATAGCGATTGCTGTATGAGTCGTACGATTTTTGAATCAAGCACCGGCAACGCCGGGTCATGCTGATAGGAGTTAATATCAAAGGCAACATTTGGGAAGCTTAAGCATCACCTATGAGTTGTTCATGGAATTTCACTGAAAATGAACATCCGTGTCTATCGAGCAGTCATTCTTGCCACACTTCTTTATGGGTCAGAATCATGGACGCCATACAGGACACACATCAATCAACTGGATGCTTTTAATAAACGCTGTCTTCTTTCAGTTTGAGGTTATATACGGCAGAACAAAATCTCTAACCTTGATCTTGTCATCAAATATGTTGTCGGTGGTCTTGAATCCTTTCTGATGCAATTACAGTTCAGATGAGCTGGTCATGTCATCAGAATGAGTTATGATCGGATGCCTGATAATCCTTATGTATAGCCAACATTTTCATGGTAAGCATAACGTAGGCCGTTCTTGGTTAAGCATCAAGGATAAACTTAAATACATTTTAAATGCTGCAAACAACCATATAGAGGAATTCGAACTCGCTGTTGAAAACCGAGCAACCTGGAGAAATACTCGTTGCTGAGGTATAACTAACTTTGAAAAGAAGCGTCTCAACCATCTGAGAGAATTAGAAATTAATATTAAATCTCGGGCTAATACAGCTCATATGACAGTCAACCCTTCAGTATGCCCTTCGTGTGGATTGGTTTGCAAATCCCGTGCAGGATTATTGCTTCATACGAAACATAAACATAAAACTGAACTGAAAGACACTCATACGTCGAAAACTACGGGAAAGACCATCATATATATATATATATATATATATATATATATATATATATGCACATCTCTCTCTCTCTCTCTCTCTATATATATATATATATATATATATATATATATGCACGTCTCTCTCTCTCTCTCTCTCTCTCTCTCTCTATATATATATATATATATATATATATATATATATATATATATATATATATATATTAAAAGGAAACAAAAAGCGTTGATGAAACCGAACGGACCACTTGGGAAAACCTAAAGCTCTTATCCATAATTTAGAACAAAAACGACAATACTTAAAAATAAAAATAAAAAAGACTAGATACAAACCTACTTACTTAGGAAAAGGCTCGAAGCCTAGATAGCCTAGACAGAGCAAACGACGATTAACAACGTTATATGCTGTAAAATTATAGATACATAAATACATAGATAGATAGATAGATAGATAGATAGATAGATAGATAGATATCAATACACATATAACTACTTTTGATATGAGTAATTATTGATATATATTAGTTATTAAAGTATTTATTGATATATATTATTTATCTCTATCTAATCACATTAAGCACCATTATGTCTACACCTATTGGCTAAATTTACTAATTATTTATTTGCTTTCCAGTGTATGCACGTTAGTACACGCGTATTCAGTCGCTAATATCTAGTTATCTCATTTACCTCTGTCTCTCTCTCTCTCTCTCTCTCTATATATATATATATATATATATATATATATATATGGCAGAGTAATATTTGCATTATATAGACAGTTGCGAATATAACTATTATTAAATGAATTGTAATATTTGATCTGTGTTACTTTAAGGTATTGTATTAGGTTGGTGCAAAAATAATGTCGCTTTCTCACATATGTTACTAGGTGAGAAAACGACATTATTTTTGCACCAACCTAATATGTGTAAATAATCTTGGAGATGTTAGAAAGAAAAAGGTGTAGTCCCAGATATTTTAATGTAATGTATATATATATATATATATATATATATATATATATATATATATATATACACATAAACAGCGTTGTTCTTCGATTACATACATGGCTATATTTCGTATGAATGTGCTATTGTAGATAAACTGTGTCCTTTTCTTTCCTGTGGGATTCTAGCGTCAAATATGAAAAATCTTAATCATGCTTCCATTACGAATGCAAAGAGGAATATCAAAGATGCCTCGGCTTCTGTTTCTTCTTTTACATCACTTCGTTCCATTGAAGGAAATAACAGAGAATCTTAGGTGCGAACGAACCAAGTCGTTGTACCAATGGCGTTCATGTGTACCGGAATAGCAATGCGACCAACGTTAAATGTATTGGCTAATTGTTTATTAGTGAATTTAAAAGCATACAGACCAGGTTTGGATTATTTATTACGATAATATATTTTTATATGGCTATACATCGTGTCTATGAATAAATTGATTTTTTTTAATTTGAATCCGTAGGGAGAGCTATATTTTGTTTTTATTTTAATCTGTTGTTAGGCCAAGATAATACTTTTACAGGTGTCCATAGATAGACGAATACTATATTTATACATGTATCATTATGTCGACGTAAGTTGTGTTGGAATCCATTAGTAGAATCGGAAAAATAATCAAGCGCAGAATTAAACGAGAAAGCAGAATGACTAAAGGAACGACCAATCACTGTAATAAAGGGTCATGTGACACTAGGTAAGAACCAAATTCAACGAAACTCCTTCTTTTCCCTCCGCTACGTTACTCAGGCAGCACAAATCTGGTTTTTCCTTCGCTACAATTTCCTAAACACTGGCTTTAAGTTTCTGGAAAACTTAGCAGGAAATACCACTATCTAAAGAATCTAGCCGAGGACTGAAATTGACCTCTTTTTCAACAAGATCTATTGAAGCCACCGTTCCACTTAAACTCAGCTGTCAGATACACATTGTCTGCGAACACTTTTTCTTTATTGCCCTTTCTTATTTACATATTTTATATAAATCGTACAGGTTTCTGTGTTTCTTTATCTTCAGAAGGTGATGTATTTTAGCAATTAACCTCTGTATACCTGGGAATAAAAGCTAGTATATTATCTTCGACATTCTAGCCACAGTCGTCGCACATTGTGTTGATTCTTGAGCCCATATTCAGACGTTGGTCGTGTTTATACTTGACGAGATTGGTAGACATAATTTGTGTTTTAATTTTTCATACGTAGCCTTAGATTATATTGATAGTTTTGCTATATATCTTGATGAACGTTGAATTTTTACTTGAATCTATTCTTAAATGTAGCTTGCATTTATATTTACACCAGAGACACTTCGTGTTTATATTTATGTCTAACAGTAAATGTACGTGTTGTTCATATTTTGTATATAGCTTGTGTTTATACATGGCACTATATAACGATGTATGACGTGTTTATACATGAGTCAATAGGGTATGTATTTGATTTCATTGATTACCATATAATCTATTTTGTTACATGTGTCCAGGAGACGAATTTTGTTGGTAGGCTGACGTGATTATATTTGAGTCTTTATCTCAACGTATAGCGTGTTTATGATTAAGTCCATGAATAGAGATATTCCGTGTTTATACTTGATTCCACGTCTAATCTTTGAATTGAGTATATTTATGAGTCCATAGATGGTGTAATTATTAAAGTTCATTGGTAGACATAAATTGTCCTGCTACATGTATCCATCAATAAACGAATGCTTGAATCTATATATAAACAAAGGTAGTATCTATATTTGTTGTTGGACGTTTATTGTGATGATACTTGAATCCAGAAATAGACGTAAGTTGAGTTTATATTTGAGTCTCTATGTTAGTGTATTGTGTTTATACTTGAGTCTATATAAAGATATATGCTATCCTTATATTTGAGTCTATATGTTGACGTATCTCGTGTTTATACTTGAGTCCATATGCCGACGTAGCTTTTACACTTAAAATCCATACGTTAATATATTTTGTGTTTATATTTGAGACTATATGGAAACGAAGTGTTTACATTTCAGATCCTATATTATATGTTGTCTTTATGCTTGGGTCTATATTTCGACGTAGTTTTTATACTTGAGCCCATCAGTATAAATATATTATCCTTGAGTCTCGTAATACATGTACCATTCTGAACTGAAGCCGAGATTCGGCTTCTTTTAAAGCTCCAGATAATACACATATTTTTAATTCAACTGGAAAAGCGTAAAAATGGACAGTAGTAATAAAATCATTTGATATAATTCCCAATCATTATTTTTTCTATTTTACTTATTAAATATATTATGAATATTATATTTGTATATAAATCTTTATTTTTTTACAACTTTCCAGAAAAGCGTTTGTCTTTTGATAGCTTTTTCTTTCTTTATTATTTAATTGTTTTTTCTTGTTGATTTCAATCTTCAGTGTATAAATGACTTCAAAACACGTTCCCATCCTCTTTTATAGGCAGAAGCATACAGATGCATGTTGTGATTTCTTTTTCTAGGCAATACAATAGATCAGTTTGCTGTTTCATATGACTCAGTCCCGATCTGTCTTGTCTTGAAGGCAGAATGCTACATTGACTTGTGCGAGCTTGCTTTTGCGTGTCAACGCCAATTCTTATCTGATGACCCTTTTGCAATGTTACTGTTGATTTGTCTTATAGTTAATTTGCCTAGAATATATTGCTTGCTTGCTTTATATTATTTATTGCCCACTTCTTTTTGTTGTTATTGCTTATCGCAAAAAATCTCAATTCTGTCTGTTGGACAATTCTATTATTTATTTTGACCATAGCTACTCATCCTACATTTGTACAACAAATCGAGACGACGTTTTGACTTAGTTACTTGCTGTTTTTTCCGTGGTATAATCTTCTACGCAAGTCTTGGATAACACAAAAAGCGCCAACAAAGTTTGAAGATTTTCTTATGTGAGTCAGACCTTCTTCTCCTTCCCGTAGGACGGTCGAGTGTTATGTAAATGTACATTTTTCTTTTGTCATATTTAAATTCTTCTTTATGTAAACTAATGCTTTGTATGTAAATTTCTTGTATGTAAAAGGACAGATATTTTTTTCTTCATAAATTGTGCTTTATTCTGGGGAGAGCGACATGTGAACAGGCACCAATAGCGTCGTTTTTTTTTCTTGGTTGAATAAAGCCTTCCTAAATGTTACTCGTTTTCAAACTATTTTGAATTGCGTTCAAAATTCATAACATTTAGGTGAAGTTATATTACCCAACTTTGCCTTTTAAACAGTCGTTTATTTTGTATCAAATGATTGTTTAGATGCTAGTAACGTCTAAAAATTTGTATAGATTCTATTTCTTAAAGGTTATCTATAATGACATCATAATCTCTGAATATTCTAGGAATGGGAATGCTGATTTATATTGTCAGTTTTGCCTTCTGCGATCTTCTTCCCCTTTTATTGAAATATTTTTGATATTTTTTGTTTATATTTACGGCTACATTGTAATTTGTCATGTTTGCAGTGTTTTTTTATCTAACGTAAGATAGACACACACACACACACACACACGCACGGATATATATATATATATATATATATATATATATATATATATATATATATATATATATATATATATATATTTATAGCGAAATTTATTCGGTACCTTTTAAAAGCCATAAAGCATATGATGTTTATATATATATATATATATATATATATATATATATACACTCACACACACACACACAAACACGCACACAGACACACACACACACACACACATATATATATATATATATATATATATATATATATATATATATATATATAATCGACTCTCCCGTCGGTTTCGAAGTATGAGGATCTGACAGCTAAGTTTATACAATTATGAAATTTTCTGCGATGAAGTTAAGTGACATTTAAGAACCGCTAGTGATTTACAAAGGAGGCCACATATGGAGCAAGAGTGAGGATTGTGAGGTGAGATCACTGTTAGATTGGCTGACCTTTTAGTTCTTGCTCTCAATATACATTATATATGTTGCATAGGTTATTATAGCTGCGATGTTAGTGGGCCAAGTAAACTGTTCATATGACATACGTTTCAAATAGCCGAGGAAAACTAATTTCATCTCCAAATCGAAAAGGGGGCTGAGGTGTTCCATGCGCGTCATGCCCATCTATTTTGGACATATCGAATACGTCAGTTCGGGAAAGCCATCCACACAATGGAAGGAAAACTGATTTTAAAACTCCGCAGTATTCCGGTCAGATCCAAACATAGAGAAGGGAGATTGATATAAGATCCCTAGTGGACACCCGAAAATGGTTGGTTTAAATCACTGACAAATATTTGACACCTTCTGCATCTAAGTCGACCCTAAATATAACGGCCTGTGTTATTCTGGATTTTGTCAGTATCGCGAAGAGAGAAGCCATATGGTCTGGTCAGTGCCCGGCTTACATATCACCATCGTCCAGTCAATGGACTATTCCGTTTTCATCGCGGAGTAGGGGGTTAAACGATACTAGTTGGTTTCGGTGAGAAAATTAAAGAAAGACAGAAAGAAAAAAAAAGAAGAAAGAAAGAAGGGGAGATATTTTAACATCTCCTGTCAGTACCTTATAATTTAATAGACTATTCCGTTTTGATCGCATGCAAAAACAAAACGCATATCATCAGAAACAATATTTGCTGATAATGAAAGAAAGAAAGATGGCAAGAGAAGTGTTCAACATTTGTTTCAATGACATGAAAAAATTGAAAATTTCAAATCTTTTCATTTGTATCCCCTTACTTCTTAAAATAACAAACACCATTCATATTTATGATTGTTATTGCAATATTTTGTTAAAGTTGTTGAGCTCAAATATTCAATGATGCAATAGGGGAAATGTTACGGATATTTTATTGTAGAAATCGCCATGAGCTTATTCAATAATTTACATCATAATTAAGAATTAAGATTCATCAGCACATTAAAATAGGAAAAGCCGATACATTTTCACGGGCCTTTCCAGTTATTATTATTATTATTATTATTGTTGTTGTTGTTGTTGTTGTTACTGTTGTTGTTGTTGTTGTTGTTGTTGTTGTTTTGCCTTGGCTTTTCGAAATAGAATTTGACCCCAAATCTCAAAAAGTTACTAAAAGGTACATCAAATTATTGTACCCGGCAATACAGTAAGTGATAAAGTGCAATTAGTAATTAATAGTGTTAGTAGTTGTAGCACTAGTCGTCTAGTAGTAATATTTGTAGGGATATTTTAATTTGAATTTACAGGAGTGTCTTAAATATTCCATAAAATATGACATGATATTTTCTTAAACATATTATTACTCTTTCTGCAAATAGTTGAGTCTGACATATACATGCGACCAGTCAATTAAAGCTTTTTTAGCCAAAAATGAAAGTTCAACCGATACAAGGGTTTCACCTAATACAATTTCTCTGCATTGCAGCCATATTCTGTTTCTTTGTGTTTCAGAAATACGTGTAGCGTTCGCCGTTATGGCTTATTTCTTTTTTCCATTACGACAAAAGATCTTTTGGTTCATGAGTGAACCTGAAAATCGTGAGTGCAAATGCGGATACAAAGGTTTTCTGCCGTTGTGACTGCTGCTGGCATGGACTTTGGAAATCCAGGAACACTTCCGTAAATGGAAAGCGAAAGTGAATAAGAAAGAACGATAGAAATATCGTAAGAGAAAAGGTGCTGGTAGGTATGAGGGAAAATTCAGAATAAAATCTTGCAGAAAGTTTTGAAGAAAGGTAATTATCGATGGGAGCAATCATGACAAGGTCTGCGGTTGATATGAATAGAATTATACACACACCACACAGACATGTATATCTATATCTATATCTATATATATATTCAAGAATGTTTGGTAAAATCATTTAGACATATATTATATATTTATTTTAGTTTTAATCTTTTCAAGACCACAAATTAATTTCTTGTTGCCTGTAAATATTCGATCAAGAAAAATTTCAAAATTTTCTTTCAAATAATTTTTATTTCCCAAGCAGTTTCAAACTCATCTTGGACCATCTTCAGGGCTTGCATAACTGTGGACATGTTATGCAAAATAAATTCAAAATATTTTTTTCACTGATATGCAATATTTTGAATTTTTGAGATTGACATTACTTTTTTAAAATTAAATTTTAGAATTTTACTTAATCAATTTTCTACAGCCACCAAGAAATTAATTCGTGGAATCCTTTCAGATTAAAACTAAAAGAAACAGACATATTTCTAAATTACTTGACCAAACAATAAAAATATGAGTCTTAAATATGCATGTGCCTGATTAAATAAGAAGAATTGGAAAATTTTAATAAATTTAACAGGTTTCGCTATATATTTAGCTTCATGAGAAATTTAAGATATGGATTAATCCGCAGTAATGCGTTCAGGTATTAAATTATATGTTGTCTTACAATTATAATTAATTTGTGAGAAATTTTTAATTAAATTTAGCTTTGCTTTTATTGCTCCTGTAGACAACCAAGGAAAACAAATAACATACAAGTGAAAATTAGGAACATTATCCAACAGTATCTCAATTTTTAATATTTTGGCTAAGCGAAACCAATGGCATACTAATTGGAATTAAGAAAAAAATTCAAATATGCCTACATGAAAAACTACATATTATTAAGTTTCCAGAAAACGAAAAATTCTTTAATTAAAGAAATGAGATAACATATTTCTGCTGGCATAACCCAATATTCGCCTTAAATAATTAGCATTTCATAAACGATTTAAAATTAAAAATTTCAAAATCGATTAACATGTTCAACTAAAGCAATAGGTTTAAAAATCCAATCCAATCATAATCTTAAACCTCCTTTGAGAAATCATCAACAAAAAATAAATAAATAAACCTAAAAATTTACCGGAACTACAAACATCAATCAGTTAAAGTCTTAATATACAGTAATCAAAAGGAGAACTACTATTAGGTGGGTGCAAAAATAAACAAACCCTAGACCACACCTCCATTCAAAACTATAAATGAGTAAAACATTCAGTACCATAGTTATTCCAAAACAACGCTTGAGGATGAAACTACTACCAGTGGTTCGATTTTAATATTGGAATTAAACTTAAATACGGCTGACCAATTTGGAAACATAGTAGTTATCTCTGTCGCGATGAAAATCATATTTAAAAAGAAAATGATTACACACACAGAGACACAGACACACACAGACACACACACACACACACACACACACACACACATATATATATATATATATATATATATATATATATATATTTACTAAAGTATTTTGTCCTTTGATGGATTCAATCAACATATATTTATAAACAGAAGGAAAAATATCATCAGATTTTTCAAAATTTTAAATTGCAGAACGTTATAAATAGTCTTCAGGCTAAATATGAATATATATATATATATATATATATATATATATATAATAGATAGATAGAGAGAGAGACAGACAGAGAGACAGAGAGAAAACTGTCTTGGATTTCAAATGCATTAAAAAAAAATCTTGAAGCTATTGTTTTAGTTCCAAGTTCAATCTAGTAAATTAAATTTAATATTTCCAGTAAGCAAAATACTGGATCGTATCTGAAAATTTTGTGAATTTAAAATCTACTTTTCTGAAAATTTATTTGACGAAGATTAACTGAATTAATTTTTTTTCATTAAGTTGCTTTGAAACAAACGTTACGTCTCCTCTTTTGGATACATTATTATTATTATTGATAGTAGTAGTAGTAATAATAGTAGTAGTAATGGTAGTAGTAGTAGTAGTAGTAGTATTCAATATGCTGTGTCCCTTTAAACATTGGCAATCATAGCTCCCCAGAATTTTATGCAGCTTTTAATACATGTTGTTTTGTTATCTCTCTTAAATCCCGTTCCGTCTATCACTTAATCAAACTAAGCAATGCTTGTTGACTTGTGAGTATCAAATTTTCCATGTTTTGTTTTCTCATTCTACAAAGTGTAAAAGAAGGATAATATATATATATATATATATATATATATATATATATATATATATATATATATATATATATGATGCATACCTGATATCCTGTATAGGTAAATATGCAGCTATATATAAGAAATGACCAAGACCATATCTCCAAAATACTCTTCCGCTGTCGTCTGTTGAGCAAAATCATTAACAATATGGCGCTGACCTCGTAGCATCTCAATAAATTAATGGTGATTGATTTAAAAATGTAGTGTGTCAAGGGCGTTACCACAACACAGAATGTCGGTTTAAAGACATTGGACAGTATTAGTAATTAGAACTGCTCTCTCGAAAACCCTTTAAAAGGAGTCATGTATTAAATCAATTTTCATTTCCATTAGGATATTGTTTCTTAAAACTAAATGAGGAAATTTGATCTCTCATTTATATTAGTCAAATGAATCACGTATTTCTTCTCAGGAAACTTACAATTTCTTAGCCGCTTAAATAATCATATAAATCAATATAGTATTGAAACCAATCATATCACTATCATAATTATTCAAATATTTACAGACAATACAAAGGTATTAATCAACAATATTTGCAAAAATGACTGGAAACAAGTGAATACATATTCTGAAAAATAAAACCCTCTAAAATGTAAAGCTAATTAAATACATTTAGTAATTAATACAAAACAAATCTTGATAAAACCTCCAGCGGAATTATATATTAATTGCATATTAACATGAGAATTAGACATACTGCAATGTATAATTGCCTGAATGCCAAATGCTTTGAGTAATAAAACTATTTTTTCTTGACGGGCACTCCCCCTAATACTTCTCTTTGTAAAAATGACCATTGGTAGCGATGAAACAAATTCATCCAGATTATATCTCTAAGTTCTAACTTGGTTGGTTTGTAAATTTTGTGGCATCACAATTGTGAGAACACTCCTAATTGAGATGGAATGTAAAAAAAAAATGTGTCATTCTGGAAGAAAAACGTAGATTCGATTACTTGAATATACGATGTGAATATTCTTTTTTGCGTTAAATGTTGACGTTTCTCAAGTGATCCTAGTGAAGATCAACTTAATCTGCGCAACCAATATCTTGCTGTCTAATAAAGCGGAATTAAGAATAGACCAGGCATGTCAAACTCAGCACATATTGAGAACCGCATCGGCCATATCTGCAACCTCGAGGACCGCATCGGCCATATCTGCAACCTCGAGGACCGCATCGGCCATATCTGCAAACCTCGAGGACCGCATCGGCCATATCTGCAACCTCGAGGACCGCATCGGCCATATCTGCAACCTCGAGGACCGCATCGGCCATATCTGCAACCTCGAGGACCGCATCGGCCATATCTGCAAACCTCGAGGACCGCATCGGCCATATCTGCAACCTCGAGGACCGCATCGGCCATATCTGCAACCTCGAGGACCGCATCGGCCATATCTGCAAACCTCGAGGACCGCAACTGCTTTCAGTCTTACATTAATCACAGCTACTGGTAACTAACCTTTAAAAACAAAATACTTACGATACAAGGTAGTACAATTTAATCATTTTTATGTTGCCCTGATGTTTAACAACGCTTTAGACAAACTATTCTCGATATATCTGTTTGTAATGTCTGTGTAGACCCCACTTTGATAAAAAATGACAAATGTCCATCAGTTAATCTACTTGTTTGAGACGTCTTTGTGGCCTTCATAAACGAAAATAACTGCTCACAGACCTATGTGGACCCAAACTTCGCCGTAATCTTTGTGGCAAACTTTTTGAATTTCTTAGATGTGTGAGGAAGGTATGAAAAAATCCGGTACCCCAACTTCTAGGTACTTTTGCTTGAGTGTTGAGTCAGTTTGCATTTCCAGTAGCTCTATCTGTAGACTTACATCTGCTTGAGCAATATCAAAAGTGAATGGTGCTGAGAATAATGCAAACTGATCTTCACAAGATGAAAAATCACAAAATCTTTGCCGAAATTCTTTTGACAGCAATTCCAGGTAACTGTCGTACTTAGCAAAGATAAATACAAATTTAGTATTGGCAGTTATATTTAACACCTTGCAAATGAATCAAGTTTTCATGTGACAACTAAGACTTCAATAAAGCTACTTTTGCAATGAAACACTTGATATCATCATATAATTGAGTGATGAGCTTATTTTTACCTTGTAATTTCAAATTAAGGTCATTAAGTTGGTAGGGTACTATCCATTGAAAAAGCTAGATCTTTCAGCCAGCTTTCCTCTTTCAATTCATTTGTGCTTTGACCCTTCATCTAAAAAAAAACAACAATTTCGTGTCACAATGAAAAAAAATCTTTTCAGTCCCTTGTGACATGAAAGCCACCGAACTTCTCTGTAGAATGCGACATTTGTGAACTGATTATTCATGTCTTCCAATAAATTGATGGTGATGCAGAGCACGACCTCTGATATAGATCACGTTTTTTGTGACAAAACTCAACACATAATCTAATTTAATATCTTAGAATAAATGTTCTGTTGATGACTTATACAGTGAAAATGCTTCAATGTTGCATTTGGATATATGTTTTCTATTTTTGTACCTAACTTGGCAGCAACTCCATTATGTCTCCAAACCATATTGGCGGCACCATCAGTAGATAAACACGCAAGTTTAGCTGTTCAAATTTCTCAAGAATGTCCTGACTTGTTGTAGTATCATGCATTGGCACAGTTCAATTAGTTCTTCATAAATTTGAAATTCATTTTTACGAGCCCTTATGAAAACGGCAAACTGTGCTATTCCGGCTATGACAATAATCTCATCCAGATCAATAGAAAAATGTTCAAAACATGATGATAATGTCTTGAACTGTTCACTCAAATCACCTGCCATTTAATCAATCCGTTCAGCAATAGGGTTCCTGCTTAATGAAATTCCTTGAAATAAGTGTGACTTCTCTGGACATACAATTTCAGATGTTTTTACAAGACATCGCTTTATGAAATCTTCACTGTAAGATTTTCCACTGATGGCGATCATTTTGCAGAGTTCAAAGCTTGTAGTAACAGAATTAACGTTGCCTTTCCGAATTTTTATAAAACAATTCTGTTGCTGTGTTAACTTAACCTTGGATTCCTTCATTTATGAAACAGGCATATTTATCGTAAAATCAATGGTTTGTTTCATAATGTCTTTTTACATTATATTCTTTTGGCGTCGCAATGCAGTGGTTGCAAATCAAACAGTTTATCTTTTCCATTAACAGTGGTACAAAAGTACTGTAATTCACACTTTTCTTGCTTCTTCAGATAATTTTCTCTTTTTACGAGATGGAGTAGAATTCGATATTTTAGGGCAAAATGTTACAAAATTATTAATGTTTTCACTTTGCATTTGTTCTTCTTTTGTTGTCAAGGATCATTATATAATTAACCGGAAGTTAAAAATTGTCGCTGACATTCGAAAACAAAACCCAAAAAACATGGAGGTAGAATAAACAATCTTATTATACAAACGGACAAACGTTTCAGTTTTTAATAATTTGCATTACCAACACAGATAAAATTCTCGATATACCACGGCTATAGAAAACTTTGTGACGACTGCCAAGATGCATGTAAAGGTGACTAAATGGCTTTCAGTTCTTCCATAATCCATGAGATATGGAATAGTAGGCGTCCCCGAATAGAGATCTTACTGGTTCTTTTATTGATTTTAGCCCTATATTATATATGAAGATTCGTAGAATAACCATATGGGATTTGTGATACAAAGCAACATTTTTGTACGACAATCTAGAGTGCTTAATCTTCGTCGTCGTCGCCATGTTCATCCTCATCATCATCATCCTCATCCCCATAACTGGGTATGATCTTTGTGCAACCGATCATCTGACCAGTTTAATGAACGTGTCTGACCTCAAATCCTGGGATCTAGTCATTCAAACCTAGGGTCTTTTGGGTAAGTAGACATGGTGGGACCCATCCCGATGCATGTTCATTTATTGATCTGGTCACGGACACATGGCATTGGGGAAAATGTCCATCCTTTCCGCACACTAGGGAGCCACGCGCCTAGATATCATGTGCCAATCCGATTAGCGATGGAGACTAATCTACCTATTTGCAAGATATCTATTGAATCTACAAGAAACTACACCCGTCCCTTGTCTGGTATTTGTTAGTGGGGAAATCGCTTTAGTCGCCGGTGACATAATTCCGTCACTAGTTCTGCTTATTAAACAGCAACAAAAGGTGATCTGGAGAGATGAAACAAAAATTAACTGAAAATTAAATGAAAGCAATACACGTCAATTTTTATTTCAGCAATTAAAATGATTACCATTAAGATCTCTCATTCTTCAACTGGATGTAAATCTGTACCCACCCGCATGTTGCTCGTGGGTTACCCCGATTATGAGGACACTGAGTATTTTTGGAAGACTTAACTTGAAATTACTTTTAAGAATCTTTCTTAAGAGGCTGCAATAGTTAAATCCCTGATTAAATTGTATTTCATTTTCAGATGCAAATGTAATTTTTCTTGTAAAGCAGGCAATGATATTCGTAGGGGGTTTTGAATGAAGAAATATATAATTTTTCGAATATTTTTTCTTATCTCGCACTTATCTGTTTTCGACAAGAAATAAATACGCTTAACGTAAATCCGTCCTCAGGACACTAAATGTTTTAATTTTCGCTTTCTTTAATTTAATTAAAACGATAACTAAAGAAGTTTTTGATGATGATCTCGAGTTATATTTCCTTGGAAGAATAAAAGGTTCAATGTATTTTTTGTTTTTGTTTGACCCTTTTGTTAGCAGAGTTTATTTAAAATCTAAAAGTTCTCATACTATTTTATTTAAAATTATTTTACGGTATTCAGTGCATGTTGTTTCCAAACCTGTCAGTAAATTACACGAAAGAAACACATTATATTCTTTGAAATTAACATTAAATCAAAAGGATATCAACATGAATATATCAGAAAAAAGTCCGATTAATTATAAAAGTTGGATTTCCGTATATAAGCAGAAGATTTGTAGCAAGAGCAGATAGGAGTGATAGAAGAAAGATGAAGGAAAGGGTAGTGTGTAGCTCAAGGTAACTGGAGATGTCGATAGACATTACATTTGAATAGTTGGAGATTATAGCTATCAGGGAAACAGTAATTAGGAAGGGTGTTCCACAGGCGAGAGGTGCGAGGTATGAAGCTATTGGAGTAGAAGAGACGGCTACATTTTAAAGTTTCTACAGTGTAAGGGTGAGAGCGGGATGCCAGCCTCGTAAGGCGCTTGTATTCATGGAGACTGGGGACCAGGGAAAGCAGCGCATCGGAGCAATTGCCATGAAAGTATTTGTAGAAGAGACAGAGAGAGGCGACGGCGCGTCTGTGAGGTAGTGGCTGCAGGCGAGACGCCAGTTCAGGGCCAATCACATTACATATCCGTCTCTGGTTCTTGTCAAGAACTCCGAGGTAAACAGAAGGTGCATATATCGTCATTCACAGACTGTTTCTCTGAACATGAATTCATCAGAAAAAAAGGTCGATTGATTATAAAAGTTGATTTCCGTATATACTCGTGTATATGTCGACTTCCTGTATAGTGAGGCTCCAAAACTTTCTGGCATAAATTTTAACGTCCTTCAGAAAAATTACCTGTCTATGGTACAACGGGTCAGCGAAAGTGTATAATTATTAAACTCTTTAAAACAATTACCTATGTAGAGTGAAATCCGTTAACTTTTGCGTAAAAATAAAAAAAATAAAAAAAAAATTGTTCATATCAACAGACGCTATACCCGAGTATAATCGATAATGTTTTAGAACAGGAACGAAATAAAAAAAAAATATAAAAAAGAAACAAAAAATGAATCTTAATATTTCTAGAGGAAGAATATTTTGGCCACATCATTATGCATTAATACATCATCATCACCATTTTTATTTTGTGGGGTGCGAGAACAGCACGCCGACAAAGGGACGCTCGGCTGCAACTACACTCAATTCACCGGTCATTATAAGCGGTTTGCTGCCAGTTGCATATCAGACATAAGCAGCACAGCTGCACGTTTGCTGCCAGTTGCATATTCAATTCCTTAGAAATTTTCCACTAACATGAAAAATGAATTATATACATATACATAAATACAGTGACCAGATTACCTGCTTTCGCTTTCATTCCACCAGGTGTAAGATCGACCTATTAGATTGATTGTAGATTCATCATTTGTTTCCCCCGGCCTAACATTTTTGTTCGTTGCCTTTCAACTTTCATTCGGGAATCTGTTATGGTACCTTACCCATAATAACATAATGGTCTATTCCATACGTAACAAATACTGCGCCTTAAGAGGAAGCAGGGAGTTCAGTTCGAAGTCGGGCGACCGGCTGATCGGTTGAACTCTCTGCCTTCGGGCAGGGAGGAACCCGAACGAGGCTACGCCGAAGGGCGGGGTCTCTTTCGGGGAGGTAAACCGACCCTGAACCCGTGTATACGAGTTCAAAGGGCATAATTTTGGCCGAGCCCACGGGCTCGGATATCCCACGGGCTCGGTGATCCCACGTTAAACCGACCTTGTGCCACATGATGCACTCGAGGGTGGGTGACTAAATACTGTTCAGTCTGAAGTCTGGAGTGAAGTCCGTCAGCTAGCGTGTCAGTCAGTCAAGTCAGAGGCAGTCCAAAACAGAGTCGTGTTCAGACAATTACTACTAAACCTGATTGTTCGTACTAACACTTTCTACTTCTCTGTATATATTCCTGTTTATAATATATCTGTGTTATTCCATAGCCGTATTCGAGTTCTTCTTTATTGGTTCTACCTTGGACTATCACCGTTGGTACAAGGAACCGGACCCCAACGGAATCATATAAATTTTTCATACTAAATATTTAAATTCCTCAAACGTGTGTGTTGGTTTCTGAAATATTCTGGCAGACAACCAGAATTATGGATTACGGTTTATCTACACCGGGTGCTTAAAACCTGTGATCTTTGTCAAGACTAAGCTAAACTTAGAAAAAAAAAGTACATCAGGTTTTTTGAAATTCCGCTTTATAATAATTTAATTTTAAGGAAGCAGCAGAAACTTTTTCCTGTAACAGTTTTCAATGTGATCTTGAGAATGTTGTCGGTATGTAGACGATTTTGCTAAGATATTTAGGACATTTGAAATTATGTGTTCTGCGAGCCTGGTTCTATAGGAAACTCTTACTAGATAATATGTGGTTAATCGACCGGAATTGAATGTTGTCCTATGTAGATAATTTCAACGTTGGTACATTCAGGGTATCGCACGGAATAGTTATCGAATATGAATACTGTTTCTCCATCTAGTCATATTTATGGCATGTATTTCATTTCATAAGGTTTTTCTCGAACACTGAATTTCTAGTCAGCATAAATTTAAACATAGATTAATGACTACAACACTTTTTGTATACATGTATGTTGACTGTACATGGAAAGTTATCTTAGCATTCTAGAATCGAATAACCGAAAACCAAACAACCACAATTTCAATTAAATCTTTAAAAATAAATGTATAATTAACTATGAATAAACATGTTATATTGGAATAAAGTAATTGAACAGTGATTTCCAATGAGCAAACACAAGCGATCCCATTATTGAATGAAGTTGACACATGGCCAAAAAGAAAACGCATATAGAGGAAGTCACGTGACGTCTAGATTGATCGTTTTTCTCCTCTGTTACTATACGGACCACTATTCTCTACTCTATTCACTATACTATTTCACTATTCAGATCACTATTCGCTTGATACTATTCGAGCGAGTATTATCGAGCAAGTACTATTAGTGCCAGTGATATTCGAAGGCGTCTGACACCATTATTGTTCCACGGCGTTACTATAATTGTATCTACGATTACAAAGTCTCCACTACAACGAGCATTACGAAAGTGACAACGAGTTTTCGTTGACATTACAAAAGAGTCAAACGAGTGTTCATTGACATCACAAAAAAAGGAAAATTTATTTTACTCGACGCGTTTTGTCCTCAGAAGAACTTTATCATGGCACATTTGATAAAATCTCTCTGGGGATGAAACGCGTCGGCTAAGATAAGTTTTCTTTTTGTCTTTACTCATATTGTCATTTCACAGATATATTCTATCTAATATTTTACACATAATTCCCTATATATATTATCAAAGAATTCGTTAGAGATGACGCAGACATTTGACACATATTAGATTCGAGAGTTTTTTTTTCCGATCTGTTCCGCAAAGGTTCTAGATCAAGGTTAACTTTGCCATTCAGAAGAATTTAATGTGTTGCCATAGAAATATTCCTAATGTTAATTACAATCGGCGTGCTATTTTTCTCATTTAGCAAGTGCTTTCAGTCCATGAGACATGCATTTTCCCTTACAAGTTTTTGTTTTATCCTGCTCAAAGTACAAAATTGATCATTTAATACCCGGCATTGTCCCCATTCTTTTATCTATCCACACTTACTCATCAAGAGGGCAACACACAGTTTCTCCCTGCTTATTTTGCTTTCAATGTCTTCTGTGAATATTTAATGCTTTTTGGCCATTTCTCTTCATTATGCGTCCCAGGAAGTTTTGCTGTTTCTTTCTGATAATGTGCATACGTTTTTTCATTTTTCTATTGAGAATTCTTTGTTGCTCACCAGTTCTGTCTTTTAGTTATTAGCAATCTTTGTTAGAATCATATTACTGTCGCTTCTTTATCTGTGAGAATATTGGCCGCTATTTACTGGCATATTGTTGATTAGCTATTAAAGGGAAATTCAGCTGTTTCATCTTCGTTTCCAGAACCATGTCCTTGTATTCTTTCTTCATTATTTGAAAGACGTATTCCTATGCTTACGTTAACATAATTTTGAACCACTTGTTCTCGTACAATCAAGAAAGTTAACCAACGGCGAGCCTGATCATTACCTAGATCGGTGACCACATGGGAATACCAGGTGATGTAAGCCTGGATGTGTGGTTGGTGTAATTGATAATTGATCAGATTTCTCAGAGAACCGAGTTCCAATTCCCATTGGATTCGTTTTATTCACTCAAGTGTACATACTCTTGGGAAAGATATGAATGCAACAATTTTACTTCCCGTTATGGGTTAATTAGTAAGATTAACCCATTAAATACCAATTTTTTAATGCGTATTTTTAGCCCAGACAAGTGTCGAAGGAGTTTATTTATTCCTTATTTTTTTTATTTTCAGTAGTTACCATTGTCGTTTTTATAGGAACTAGAACATCAAATATATATGTGTATAGAACATCAAAAAATAATATTATAGAAATAATAATAGAAACAATGAAAAATACTTTTCCAAACAGTCATTATGTTTCTACTCGTGAAATGTAAAATTACGACAGAAAGTGTCTTCTTACGGCTAATAATAAAAACTTTAAAGGCTAAGTGCTGTAAAATGTACCTCTGCAAATGCAATGTATGTAAGCAATTCAATGTAAATACAAGGAATAACATGCAGTGAGTTTAATTTTAACAGATCCCAAAATGGGGCTCATGGCAGGTAATGGGTTAATTAAATCTTTATTATCCTCACCTCCCCCAAAATCTCTATCTATAAAAGGCAGGATGTGTGTGTGTGTGTGTGTGTGTGTTACGAATAGACGGCCGCAATTTTCAACAAAAAAAGACGGATATATTTAGAAAGAGACCTTTGAAATATTTACGCTCTACAATGAAGAAAGACGGTTGTAGAATTTCACACACACGCCACGGCACCAGGGAAAAGAAAATCAACGAGTACCTTTCGTCAAGAGGGCAGGTAAACGAATAGCAGAGTGACGTCCATAATAAGAGGTGCAAAGGATAGAATATTTTGGAGAGATATGGACACCCATGTCCTGTAAGAACACGATGCATAGAAAAAAAAAACATAAAATATCAGTGCATGCTTCCTCCTGAGTTTATCCAAATGTATTAAATGTCCGGTTATGTTTGCTGCTCATACTGAGATAACACACGCGCCTTTCAAAGGAAGGGATATTATTTCCATTTCGAAGCCCGGGATTCATGCAAATGACCATCCCGGAAAGCACGAAACAAAATAGCCATGCACCAGATATGGCGTGATCAATCCAATGGTTTTCGAAATTAACATCATATGGCTTTCAGGGCATCGATAAAGACTAATTGGCGGTGACATCGTTCTTCATATAAGACGCATGGCATGAAATTACTCTTAGCCTGGGTGACATGTAAGATTCTTCATCGTAACTACAGAAAATGTATGATTATTCCTGATTATCTGTTTATAATCTAACTATCATTTAAAGTAATATGTAATTAAACGGTATCAGAAGCTGGGAACACGAGCTGCACTGGCAACAGACCCTCACCAATAATCATCTTTGCATAAAATTATGCTCTTATTGCCTTGTAATATAGTGAAGGATGAGGCAAACATTCTCAGGAAAGTTAAGCCCAAAGACCTTTGGACCGATTCAGCCAATATTGCAGGTTGTTTTGCAGATTCATTTTTTTACGTTGTTGCTAAATGTTTTGTCCCAAATTGTTGTCGGTTTAAGTGGGATTAACGCTAAACGAGCTAGATTGTATGGTAAATACTAATTTGTAATGTGTTCGATATTCATTGGATTCACCGCAAGTGTGGCCATATCCGTGTCTGAGCTAAGCTTAGTAACTTATTTTGGGGCGTCTAGGGGTTGGATAATGATTAACGAACATTTTTAATGAGTAGTGAGTTTCATCTTGAACTAATACCCCATAATTTCGGCCTTCTGCCAAACTAAGTAAAGATTAACAGATAAGAATGAATCACATCGGGATAGAGTAATGATTAATGGTCAAATCGGATTGGAGCATTATTGGAAATTAATGATGTTTATTCTCACTAGTTGATCCAGTTATGTTAAGTTTTGGACAGAGCACCTTAGGGTAGGGTTGTGGTTAACAAACTCTTTCCTCGACTCTTACAAATGATTAAGTGAGTTCGATTCTCACCTAGTGACCCCCACGTTTGTTTTTCTGTCAAATCCACTGATATGTAGATCTGATAGGGCAATTTCAAGTTGGTGTCTCTCTGGTTCACTAATACTACAGAGTAACGAATTAGATTCTCAGTTGATGCTCCACACTTGAGTCTTTGTATTTAACATAGCTTTGTTTATTTTTATAGAGAGACTGGTGAGGCCAGGGTTAATGAAATATTTGAACATTACTATGGAACAATACTTTCTAGTATAAACAGTTATCTTATTATTTCCGCCATTTTTTTAAACTCATTCAAGCTGATGTTTTGATAGAGATCTTCGGTGAAGGTTATAATTAAGAGGCTTTTCTTTTTGGAACAAGAGTAGTGAGATAGATTCTCACGTGACGCTTCATACCTACAGCCTCGCACCAATATCAAACTCCCCTTAATAAATGATTAATATAATTCATAATCAAAATCGCCTAAATCGATGCGATTCCCTGGGTTCCCTAAACATGTTCATGAAAGCTGGTCGGTAACGAGTGTAAATATATTTTTGTCACAAAACTGGTGAAAATGATTGCACAATTATTTTGCATTTGGAAGGATCCAAGTGTTGACATTTCATGAAATTTAAACGACACCTACGCAAACGGCACAGCGACATTATCTGGTAAAAAGATCTCAAGTTGTACAAAAAAATATGAATCAAAAATCTGGAGAAATTAACCTAGGGACCTTCTGAAAAAACAGACGTGATACCAAAGATTCATAATGATTTTTTTTAAAATGAAAATAAATCTTTCTTGAAGCTTTCATCTTAGTTATAATTTCAAGCTAAAGATTAAATTACTATTTCCAATAAACAAATTACTTCGTTGTATTTTAGGAGACAAATTTAAATTGACCGGAACGATATTTTTAAAGAGTTGATTAGCACCCTTTTTTATTTATCTTTCATCATCATTTCATCTTCATTGTCCAAAAATAAAATATACTTTATAATTCTTTATTTGACGAATATTAGCAGATGTAAATTATAATCAATCTAATTTGAAGTAAATATTATTTACTTTAAAATATCGCAGTAATCCATTTTTAACCCGATAGTAGCTATTTTAAACTGATGACATATTGCTGACAGGATTTATGGTCTACGGATAATTTATCTGTATAACATAATTGTATAAAATAACGTGAGTCCCTTTTTTATATAATATTTAAGTAAACAGTAATCTTAAAATAATCGGAAAATATTGTCTGTAATGTAATTTTTCATTGAATTTTAGAAATGTCTCCTTTAAGTTTACTATAGTTTTCGTTCTTATTTTTGATAATGTCGTGCATAGACATTTGTACTTACAAAAATCGGTACATTTATATACTAAAAAAATTCACAATTCTTTTAAAAGTATCGATTTTTGATGATTTGCATTAAGCTTTATCATTTATATTTACTAAATATAGTTTTCACTTTATAACAATATGTAAAATCTTACGTCAATATAGAATTTTAAAAGATTTCAAAATTAATAAACTTTTCGAGTTAAAATTTTCAGAAAAATGAAAATTATTGTAATATTCATTATTCTTCGATTTTTCTCTTTAAGCCATTTTTCTCCTTAATATATCTTAGCAGATTTTCGGTTCGACAAAAGAAAAGAAAAGAAAAACAATATGAAGCGATAATTTAAATTCTCAAAGGAGTACTGATTTTAAATAATTTTAATATGAAGAGACTGAAATTTTAATTACTTGAAATTTTATAAAATTAAATAACTGTGGGTAATACAGACAAAAAACATATTCTTACAACGATTTTCAAAAGACAATTTTTTAAAATACTTCCATTCATTTGTGAATAAGTCCTGAAAGTTTCATTAATATTCCAACGTGTATTTGTTTTGACAAGAATTTCCAAAACAATGTATTTAATTCTACAAATATTTATACTGATCTGTGACCACGCCCTTAAGCACGAAAAGAAAGATATTTAACCAAAATTGCACACTGCTAGAAAGGAATAAACATTTTATAAAATAATACAAAATTACTTTTTTTCTCTTAATAATATTATAAACATTTTGATGATAAATCAAATGTTTTTTCTCAAGTTACTTTTGCATCATCCTATGCGCTTTTTAAAAAAATAATTTGAAGTACCTACATTAAACACATTCATGCATGATTATCTTTGATTTTTCTTCAATGTTAGGCATAATTATCATTCTCAAGGCACGAGTCATTCAATCAAGAAAGACGGCAAGGTCGAATTCTTTTCAGGCTGTCGATAAAGATTTCATTACTTTTTTTATTTTTCAGAGATTTTATTTTCTTGAAAATAAAGAACATTGCGTACACCGTGAAGCAATCCTCGATCAGTAAACAGCAAAAATTAAAAGGTTTTGTTGTTAATGTCAAATCAATCATTTCAAGCTCCAAGCATAACAATGTCTGAAAAAATAAATTCCAAAAACGGCAGCGGAAAGAAATTTTCTAATAATCGGATCGATAGGAACGTTATTACAAGGAACTTCCAGAAATGCCAAAATAAAAAAACAAAAAACAAAAAAGATATATTATAGTCGAAAAAAATATTTCATTGCATTAACGAAGTTTATTGAACACTGAGATTTTAATCAGAACAGATTTCAAATAGTAAATATTAACATGAAAAAAAGAAATTTCCTCAATATAGAGTCAGTCAGGGAAAATTTTCTAATTTCGTGTCGGCGATTAGCCTAAGCGTGACATAGTATTATAAACACTAGGAGCGAGTCATAACTTAGCCCGTTCTTGGTATGACGATAAACTACATCCGAGTCCTGGGTAAGAGGATAAACTACTTGCAACAGTAAGGCCTCTGATCAGAAGGAGTATGGAAACACCTCTTAAATGCTAGTGTTCACAGGTTCACCCTGACCCGGGGTGGTAGCACCTGTTAGGGTCCCACCTATGGGAAAATAGTTAACCCCCAAACTTGAGTCAAAACACTATGAAAGTTTAAAAATAGGTCTTAATACTAGAAATACTTTGTAAAAAAAAAAAGTTATTACAAGCAATAACTTTTTTGAAAGTACCAGTACTAAATTTTTTGAAAATAAATTATTACCAGCAATGTATTTTAGACAAAAAAAATATTACCAGCAGTACATTTTTGAAAAAAGAAAATTCTAGATGTAGAGTTTTCGAAGAAAAAATATTACTAGCTATACATGTTTGAAAAAAAATATTACCATCAATAAAAAATTTTCGGCATTAAATAACCCATTGAGGTTGATATACTGTAAAACAAACCAAACGAGACGAAAACATAACATAGCGTCACTAACACGCAAGTGGTTACTGAGAGTGAAAGAATAAGAAGAAAAAAACATTGTTAAATAGAGAGAACAATAAAAACAAACTGTTGTAAAGAAAAAAAAAGATTTTACTGAATGAAGGAAAACTAAAACGGAGGTTAGAAAAGAAATGGTAATCTTTATAACATCAATAAAATGCAATACTCGCCAGCGCCGTGGAGTAGGTAAACTACTGTTATTGGTGGACAACTTAGAGAGCATTTTATCCCCCACCACACTGACAATAGTGTCCAACGTATTGATGAGGATTAGGACATACCCATATGTGTTCAAAGGTACGTTATATAGCACCCCCTTTATAGATTTCCTCTTCAAAGAGTCAATAACTTTTCCTATTCGGATTATTATCAATTTTCTCTGTATACTTTCTTTTCCTTTTATTTTGGATGTTTTGGATTTTTAAAGGACATTTTATTTTCATTATGTCATGGTGTTGTAACCTAGAAATGGTTAGTGAATGAGGAATAATCAAAACGGAGGTTTCAAATGAAATCGTAAGCTTTATAACATCAACTAAATAGAATACTCGTCAGCGGCATGAAGTAGGTAAACAACTGCTACTGGTTGACTGCTTAGACAACATATTAGCACCCCCCTTACAATAGTGTCCAACGTATTTATTGAGGACTGGGACATACTGATTAGTGTTTATAAGTAAGGTATAAAACAGAAACAGGAATTAGAATACAAATATGACGACTGACATTGCATTTGAATCTTTGAAGCTTACAGTTGACTGGGAAGCAAGAAGCCGAGAGAGATTGCCATAAACGAGACGTACGAGAGAAGATACTGTTAGAATAGGACTTTCGTTTACATCTAGTAAATTCAACTGCAAAATACTGAGACCTATCTGCCAATTTAGTACTGCGGTAAACATCGTAAAGTCAAGGTAGTAAAGAGGAAAGCCCATCAGACCATTTACCATGAAACTATTTACGGAAATGCTTAGGTAAGGCAAGATATAGCTCTGGGAATGTGACTTTAGCTAATATGCAAGGTCGAAACCGATAAAATTGCCGACTCTTGTTTGGTTTTTATTAAGAACCCCCAAATACATAACAGAGGTACCAGGCCAGATGTGAAAGCAATATTCGTGCATTGACTTAGGGTATAGAGTCTCTATCTGCTTATTAATAGGTTCCTGTAAACCATCTAGTATTTTCTCAGCCCATCGCGATTTGAGTATATATATTTGAAAAATTGTGGGCCAGTATCTTATTTCCCCATCCTCCTTTTTTTTCATTTTTCTTTTTTATATACAAATTGTAGGAAAACAGACAGTAGATATTGAATCAATAAGTAATTAGTGGGTGTTTTTAATACGGCAATAAATTTTGAAACCTGATAAAACAAAACAATCATAAAATACACCTGGATACGTTTATTAATTTGTGCTGAAAAATTCTATTGCTACTTTCTTGTGGCTTTTCGGCCGCGATCGATCGATCGATTTCTTATCTCCATCCGACTGAAAATCTATTTACTTTTTTTTTCTTTTTATGGCGAATCGCTCAGGATGAAGAAAGGAAATATTCTTGAAGTTGTAGAACAAAGGAAGATCGGCTTCCAGCTCTTTGAATTTCATACTGGCTCTTAATCCACGCTGAAAAAAAAATACTTCTTAGAATATACATAAGCAAAGAGTTTAGCTGATTTTCGAAGAGAAAACAAATGGAACGCAAAAAAAGCAAAAAAAAAAAAAAAACAAACAAAAAACAAACAAAAAAAACAACCAAAGCAAACGCAAAGGTACATTTGTATGAATGTTCCAGTTGATGCATTCTGGCACATGCGCACACGCATATAAACGAACGCAGGATAAAGGCGCGTATATTTAATAAAGACAGTCATTTTCTATTATTTATCATAAGCGTTTTCTGAATACTCCCAGCTACTTGTAGATTATGAGAAATAGACCTTTATTTATGTATAACTTTGGACATTAGACGTAGTGATAAACAGCGGCCAAAATATATATTTAACGAACAGAGTTTGAATTTCCACTGAAGCTGCTTTTGTTTCCTTGGAAAAATCATTGTAGGGATACAGAAGGCGATTATCTCCCATTGGTGAAGGCAAGTTAGGCGGGTTACTTGAGAGCCACTTTTTGATTGGTGACCAGTGTAACTGGAGAGAGAGCAACGGTAGAATGATTTATTCTCACATTTGTATTTCCCACGGTTATGAACATTATTATATCCGTAATAGAGTAACACCGTAACTATATATATATATATATATATATATATATATATATATATATATATATATATATATATAACTATGAACCTAAAGAGCCAGGCAAATTTACCTAGGTTTCACCTACGCAGATTGTCAGGGTACGCTGATGATCCGCGTAGATGAAACCTAGCTAGATTTCACTGGCTCTTTAGGTTCATAGTTAGATTTGCTCTTCTTAGTGTATTGAACACTTTACTTAGTTACTTTTGCTTTAGTCGTTTTGGAGCTTTTTTTCTTGGGACTCTGAATTTGGATTCCGGACGATTGTTTTTGCCTCAATTACATGTTCTTAGTTCTTTCCCTCATTTTTCCTTGGGTATTGGATTGTTCATTTACGAGCCCAAACCCCTAAGGTTTTTCCAGACGATTAAAATTACTTATATTCATATTATATATATATATATATATATATATATATATATATATATATATATATATATGTCAATATATATATATATATATATATATATATATATATATATATATATATATATATATATATATATATATATTGACATCCACAGGGATCGAAACCCGACTCATTTGGTATCAGTCAGAGATTGGCGCCCGACAATGATGAAGGTGAATTTAGACGTATTTGTTTTTAGACAAACATGCCAGTGACCGGATAACTCGATTCTTAACGAAGAGTCTTGCATCAGCCGCAGTAATAGCCACTGTTTACAAATTCACTTTTCTCACACGGACAAAATAACCTATATCTACACATCAAAGCTTAGTTTAAGAAAAACAAAAAAGTATCGGTCTTAAATATAATATGGAGAAACTTCTGTGTCTGGAGAATACATGTTTATGTATTGAGAATCAAAGAAGTCAGTTTCATCTATGACACAAGGGAAGACATATTCCACGATGAGGAATCTTGGGTCTTCCCAAATTCTGGACTACCACCTGGAGTTTTGTTTTATATCAATTAAGGCTTTGTACAGTAACACAACTGCCACCATTGTATCGCCATATGGCGAAATTGATTCATTTGAATTTAAAGTAGGTGTTCTTCCAGGCGACATACTTGCGCTTTTTGTGTTTATCGTTGTTCTGGACCATGATCTGCGTATTTCCCGCGGCAACATGGAGGAAAAAAGACTCCTTTTGAAACCTCGACAGAGTAGTCAGTATCCTCTAAAATAACTGGCTGACTTAAATTCGCAAATGATCTTGAAGTAATTTCTTATTACATCAAAGATACAGAATCCTTATTGCATTCACTCAATCAAGAGGCGAATTAGTAGGTCCCTATAGCAATATGAGTTTGGCATAATATATCACAACTTCCTCTGAACTATCTTTGAAGTCACTCGATAATATATCCATCAAAAGTTTTGAAAATTTCATATACCTTGGATCTCACATAACAGATTCCCCCCCAAAAGCTTGCATGGGATTCGTGTAACAAATTCCACATGATTTGGCGCTCAAACTTTCCACCCTCCTTAAAAGTCCAAACCTTTCGAACACTGATTGAACCAGTCCTACTGTATGGATCAGAAACTTGGACATTATCTGTTCATCTTGAAAGACGACTGAATGAAACATATACAAATCATACTTAGAAAAAAAATCCAGAATATCTGCTGGAGATCCAATGCAACGCTAAAGAGAATTGGCGGGGATCTGAGATCAATCTCTTAAGTTCAAACAGAAGTGATTGTAGTTTGCCGGTCACTTCCATTAAGCAGACGGAGAAGGTGTCTCATCATTGCTTCTATGGCTTCCTTCTTTCTTCACACGAAAGTTGACTTTCCCAAACACTATGGCTTGAGACTCAGGGTGGGACATTGGGGATGGCACTGTAGGACCGAGCCATGTGGAAAGGTATTGTCAGTGGAATTCCGACCAACTGCGGGCAGGTCGAAGGATGATGATGATAATATCTGAGAAAGATATATTCCCAAGGGGAAACGGCACCATGTGCTTGTAAGATGCTGGTGGAGGTAGATCTAGACTCATCCTGGGCCAACAGGCCCATGCTGAATGAAATCAACCTCTAGTCTATGCTGAGTGATATCCTTATCCGGCTGTCATATGACCACATGACTAAAGTGAGACAATGGCCTTCTGGATGCCAAGACCATCTTTGGAAAAGGCATAGCCGTTACAATTTGAATGATGCATTGAATGTAATTCAAAAAATAAGTTTATGTCCATATTCTTCATTATATTAAAATTGTTATCCAAATGGATTACGGCCATATCATGTTGAGACAGCGGTTCCCGTATAATCACGGAAGTTAAGTAATGTAGAGGCTGGACAGTAACTAGATGGATGACCAATTGGGAATACCAGTTGCTTATATAAGGGATAACAACTCAGAATTGGAAATAAGAAAAGCGATTTCTCATTCTATTTGAATTCCTTATGTTTATTTACAAGTAAAGGCCCCTGGGAAAGTTATGAACCCACCTCTTCTCCCACCAGCTATGTGTTCATTATTCAGATTTATACGAGTAAAACCATTATTATCTCTAAAATATCTTACAATTTAATAAAATACATTTTCTTGTGTTAAATGAACCATGAAGTGTTGATAGTATGTCATTCAAACAATCATAAATTTGAAATATATATTTATTGGTAAATCCAAAGAATCCTTGCGAATATCTAATCTATATACTAAGTTTAACCCATATATAGCTTGAGAGGGATTCAATGTAGAGATTTATTGTTAAAATGTTTATGGGGAAATATATTCTGGCTTTAAATAACCTGTAAAGGGGGAAAACACCATAAAATAAAATCAATCAATGTTATGTTTATTCTTGTTGTTTTCACCGAGTTTCTCGCCAATTCATGGCTAGGTTCAGATCATTCGGCACACCAGATCATTGATACAGAATTCCGTATTTTTTTCCATCCGAAAAATTTTTATTAGCTAATTACACAAGATTAACTTGGATTATTCGGAAGATTGTGATATGCTAATTAGCATGCACGTATCAGTTCCTTTCAAAAGAACTTTTAGCTCCTAGCAGATCACGTGGTGAACCTGGGTATCCTTGGCTCTCGGTGAGGTCTTTGTTAATAATATCAAATCATGATTGGAGAATTAAAAATTCGTGGTTATCTGTAGAGGCTCAATCACGAAACAACGATTTTTCTAAGAGGAACAAACCTAATGGCAGGCGAAACAATAATCTGAAGACAAGTAAATCGAAAGATGTAAAATGTCTTGACTGGGTATCATGCAACCCGTACCCCATCTCATTCTTGAAAAAAAAATCTTGTTCGTTTAGAAAAAGATGCTCCTTTTTCTGATCATGACATTTCTGTTACAGAATATTAACCTATAATCAATAATGTGGATCGTTTTGACTCGATAAACATGCCGTCTTCATTCACTTTATCTTAAATATAATCTTAAACATTCATTACAGATTTTTGCACTCAGCCTAGACCATCAGAACAGCTTCCTGCTGGAATTTGAAACATGTTGCGATCCGTCTCATCACGTTTTTTGGCTATATTAGTATCGGGACCCCAAACAACAATAATTTGAATCAAACATGAAAATGGTTAATTTCTGAAGGAAAAGTTTAAGCAGAACGTCAGTTAAAATAACATTTATATTATACATTCTTTTTAAGAATATACAATTAAATATTCAATTACGCTTGCAGTGAAGTTTGTTTTATCAAGTAATTAAGTGTTTTAGCGAGATATGTGGACAAACTTCATTGTAGTCAAACTAATGACCTTTTGAGTTCGTGGACAGAACCTTAGTCCATTTTTGCTGGTTGTTATCTCTTCAATGTGTGCATGTATGTGGGGGTTTATGTACGCACATGTAAATCAAACTGGCCTACGAAATTGTTTTGAGCCCCGAGAAGCATTATGCTTCAGTTTTTATATCCGTAAAGGAGATTCAATATATAATTTCGCATAGAGGTGTGAACATTTTGAATACAATGTTTTTATTGTCTAGAAAATAATTTCACGTCGCTAGCGAAAATCTCTTTCTCTAATTTGCGGGAGGGATGAAGGTAGTTATTATACTTATTTTCAAAATTTTCTAAAAATAATACCTGTTAGCTCTACAACTACAATCGCGGTATTTTCCCTTTTAAATATTGTTTATCAATTATTGTGTGTTTATTGAAAAATATGAATCGGGTTTCATTCCTATAAACCAATTCATGAAAAGACGTAATAATTGTGGAATAAAAGAAGGTCAGGCATCATGGCTTGTATATGGAGAATGGAGTGATAGGAACACAATCAAATAGTAAACTGGAATAAAAGTTTAGATCAAATGTCGGTCGGGTTAACAAAAGATCAGACTAGAGAACTTGTACTTGTAGAATGGATTGGTAGAAATAAAAATACAAGGTGACCCCCCCCAAAAAAAAACAGGGCATTTTAACAATCCAATAAAACCAAGAGTGATGGAAGAAAAATATTTTATTAATAAGAGTTGAAACCTTAAAACATACCAATTAAGAAACAATGGTGGAATTTTCATCTTTTTAAAATTACGTCCTGTAGATGGCGTCCTCCTGTACGGGTGCATTCTTGAAATCTGCTGTTGAGATTCCTCATTGACTGCTGCAACATCTCAGCTGGGATACTGTTAATTTCATCTTGAATTCTAAATGGCGAAATGTTTACTTGCTCAAGGTCACTCTCTCGTAGTGTTGCCAGTTGCTCATGTCTGGCAATACTCACTTCAAAAATTCACGTTTTTTTTTGGGTGGGGTCACGCTGTATTAATTTGGAATAAAATGATGGTTCGATTAACAGAAGTTAAGATTAAATGACTGGAAATCTGTTAAATGGATTCATAGAAGCAACCAAATTTTGATCAGTTGATGTCCGAAATAAAGCAATGTCGGATTAAAGGTTTTTTACCTTTAAAATAAATTGATAGGAACATGACATATCATTTTGAAATAAAAAAAAGTATTGTTTAAAGACTGGTTAAAGAAGTTAGGACAGCAAGTTTTGTACCTGAAGTCTGGACTGATGGCAATTGGGAATTAAAGTCTGAGTTAAATGTTGGTTGATTAACAGGTCACACTAGAATACTCGTACCTATAGAAAGGATTGAGAGAAACAAACAAATAGTAATTTGGCAAATAAATGTTTGGTTGAAATATTGGTCGGATTTAAAACGGATTAAACTAAAGGATTTGATATAAAGAATGGATTCATAATAACATCAATAATTAGAAAATGGGAATAAAATATTTTTATCAATGTGCTTTGACCAAGTAATTGGTTAAGAAATACCAAAACGAGAGGTTGTAGATAAATAGTGTATTGAACAGTAAATACAACAGAAGAGAGTTACACAACTTGGGAGTTTGTGGCGGTTGACCAACGTTCAGTCTATATCATTGTTAATATTTATTAGATCCCCACGAAGGTAAATGTGGCACAAGGCCGAGTTTAACGTGGGTCATCAGAGCCCGTAGACTCGGACAAAAAGTACTAAAAAACAGGTTCAGGTCTGTCTAACTCCCTGAACAAGACTCTGCCATTCGGCACAGCCTCGTCTGGATTCCTCTCTGCCCAAGGGAAAGAGTTCGACAGGAACTGCGAACAATCATAGCTTCAGTAGAACAGTTTATATCACGGTTCCTCCTCACCGCGAGACTTACTTTCCTACTATTTTATACTAAGTGGAAGTGTCCACAATAGCCTCATTAGAGGGAAGACACCACAACACAATGATTTCTGGGATTAAAACAAGGTCGGATTACAGAAATTGTAATGTAGAGTGTTATGATATGAAAACAAGCGAATTTTAAATTGGAAATATTTTGGATTAAATTTTAGTCAGTTTAACAAAGCGATAAATTAAATGTTGGCAGTCGGCTTTCTTTGTTTAGCCAAATGTCGACCTCTGTGGGTTATTTAATGCCGAAATCTAAATATTTTGTAAGCATATCTTTATTTTATTTTTCGGTGATAATAATTGTTTAGTTATACAAGTTTTAGTAACCGATTTCTGGGGGCGGGTGTAGAGGTAGATTCATACTTTTCCCAAGAGTATTTGTTCGTAAGGGAATACAATGAAACTATCTGGAATTAGAACTCGGCTCTTCAATTAACAATTCCGGGCCTTTAGCCATTGCACCACCTGTATATCCAAGCTTACATCACTTGGTATCCCTAAACAGACACGGATCTATTTACTGATCAGGATGGAAGTCGCCTAAATTGGTGATCTTACGAGAACTGGTGTTTCAAAGTGATATGGCCGTAAGACGTTAGATAAGAGAAATTTCACCTTTAGAATGGATTGATAAAAACACAAACAAATGGTAAACTGGAATGAAAAGTTTTGATTTTATACTGGATTAAAAGAACTGAATAGTCTAAGAAAAAAAAAAAAAACTAAAATACGAATAAAACATTTTATTCTGTTCTTCTGATTAATCGACCAAAGTAATGATCGTCTTCTTTTTATAGGACGTGTTTGAAAAGAGTGTTGAATCTATTGAAATTAATATGGCGCCCTCTGTCTATCACACAATGTCTCAGTGCAGACTTCCGATGCCTTTCAGTCCGCTTTAATTAACGGATTCCTCTACGCTGGAGACAAGTGGTCATTAATAAAATGTAGCACCTGGATTTTCACCGATACGCAAAGACAGTGCTTCGTTGTTTAGCAATAAGAGGATATTCTTTGAAATAGACTGAAGACTAATTCTTTGAAATGCGCCAGCTTTTCAAATTAGTTTCAGTTTGTTTTCTTTCGTAAGGCACTCTCTAAGAAATAATAAAAGCTGTGGCGCAATTACTGAAGAATATTGAAGGACATTTTATCTCGACATTGAATAAAGTCATATTCTAATATTCCGAATGTGAATATATTTCTATAGTTTGTTTTCATTAAAATTAGCAATAGAAATATGTAAAACCAATGGAAAGTCAGTTAAAAGACGAATTATTATTTTTTACTATCTATCTATCTGGATTACGACCGCATCACGTCGAAACATTGTTCCCCGTTCAACCACCGAAGTTAAGTAACGTCGAGACTGGTCAGTACTTAGATGGGTGACCGCTTATAATAGGAGCTGTAAGCTTCAATGTGTAGATGATGTAATTGATAATGACTCCAAATTATTAATCGGAGAACCACAGTTCTAATTCCAATGCTTTTCATTATATTCATTTAAGCGAAAATATCTTTGGGAAATCTATGAATACACATAATCTCCCCCAGCTATGGGTTAATTAGTAAGAATTGTATGACTAAATGACTATTATTACTGTATAATTACCCTATGTTGGTAGCTTTCTCTCGATGTATGTCACTTGCGAAAGAAATTTTGACAACAAGATCAAGTAGCTCATACAGTGTACAGAATGCTCTCACACCAGATTTTCAGCAATAAAACACTATGAGAACTAAAAGCATTGTTTTCTGGGCCGTGGTCCTCTCCACCCGTTTGTGAACTTGCAAAATATGGACACGGTATCATCGGTAAATAAAATGTCTGGAGTTGTTCTTATTGATCCTCACAACGAAAACACTTTCGGGGTTTAATAGGAAAACAAATTGGCACATGATTCAAAGATACAAATCGTCTTAATCTAATAAATTTGCAAACCAATTTGTATCAATAGAAAACAATAAATTGGTCAGCGACCTGAAAAGTAGCAAGAGAAACGCACACACACACACACACACACACACACACACACACACACATATATATATATATATATATATATATATATATATATATATATATATACCAATTGGGGAAAATAAATAGTACATCCCCTGCTGATTTTCTAATTCTTCTACCTTAGAAAAATGGAAACGGTCTATAATTTTCAGGGTAGGTCGGTCTTGAAAATGAGAGATAGAATATAAAATAAAATTCTAGCAACTGCCATTATATTCATTTTTAAACATTTATTCCTTTTATTGAGAAAATAAATATTTTATCCCATAGCAAAACATACCTCAGTATTTAGTGAAGAAAATCTTGTTGGCAAACACACCAGAGAGACGTTTCCTGTAGTTGGTTATCAAGTTTTTACAGATCCCACGGGAGGGGGATTTTTGTCCAATCCTCTTTGAAGATCATCTCCAAATCCTTAAGGTTTGTAGATTGACGTTGGGTAACTAGAAGCTTCACTTTCCTCCAGAGATACTATGTTCAATTTCCCTATCCCTTTTATTAAGTTTGTTATAACTTATACATACAACAGGGTAGATAAATGTATTAAAAATGTACTTATCCTTAAATATATATATAGAAAGATAGATAACGAACAGAATGAGATAGATAGATAGATAGATAGATAGATAGATAGATAGGGAAAATATATATTTCATCCCCCGCTGATTTTCTGAGTTTGTCACCTTGCAAAAATGGGAACGATCTATAATTTTCAGGGTAGATCCGTCTTGAAAGTGAGATAGCATATAAAAAATTCCAGAAAATCACATTGTATTATTTTTGAATATTTATTTTTTCTCATTGAAAAAAAAGTATATTACTCCACAGTGAAACATAACACAGTATTTGGTGAAGAAACTCTTGTTAGCAAGCACAAAGGCAGACGTTTCCTCTAGTTGGTTACCAAGTTTTTACAAATCCCAGCGGGATACTTACAATTATGATTGGCAATACTTTCCTTCCTTAGAATGAATACTTCAAAATTGGGAAATATATATTAGCCAAAATGCATGAGGTTAATAAATATAATTTTATATTCATTCGGAGCTTACTATTTTATTATAAATAGGATCAATCATTGTTCACTAACTAATGTTTCAGTGAACTTTTGATCAGGATGTTTACTTCGACCGTTTCTTACACAAACGAAACTGGAAATCTCACAATTAATTAAACACATCATTCGCCTATTTATTTGTGTATACAATATTCCACAAATACGGTTTAGAGATAATTTGTTTACATGCGTCAACAGACTCAAATATCTTCCTCCCTTCCTTTAAGGGACTTGATTGCGAGAATTCCTTACAGACAGTTAAAAACAACGTAAATCTGTGTCATGTACATCCGATACATGTGGACGAATTCTACGCATTATACGTTTATCATATACTAATGCAATTAATTCAAAATATTTTGTGTGAAGTCGATCGTAAAGTATTTTTGAATTTTTTTTCAGTTTGAAAGAAAAATAATACCAAATAAATAAAAGTGTTAAAATTTGTAGATATATATTTGAAGATTCTTAATTCTTCGCTTATACACGCATATTCCGCTAATATCTAGTTATCTCATTTTCCTTGATCTCTCACTCTCTCTTTATATATCTATCTATCTATATATATATGTATATATATATATATATATATATATATATATATATATATATATATATATATATATATATATATATGTATATGGAGGAGTAATATTTGCATTATACAGACAATTGTGAATATTACTATTATTTAAAAAATTGTAATATTTGTTCTGTGCTACTTTAAGGTATTGTTATGTGTAGATAATCTTGAAGATGCTAGAATGAAAAAACTATCGTCCCAGATATTTTAATGATATATATATATATATATATATATATATATATATATATATATATATATATATATATGCAGCATATCGTGATTCAAACTAGTTTCATTAACTAATACAGTCTTATTTATTTTTAGAATATTCGTAATATGTTGGGCTAATAGTACGCAGTTTCCTTTGCCTTCACTGTGTCATATAAGTGTTAATTTTTCCAAGCCTTCTTTCTCGTAATTAGTCGAAAACATTTCAGCTGTTTCATTCTGATTTTAAATGACTTTTCTGTTTCCATACTCCTTACAACTCCATCGTTGTTTACATTTTCCGTCAATGGTATTCAGAACATCTTCTCAGTAAAATTATAAATCTTGGTTCAATTGGCATTTACATCAACGAGAAAAGTGACCAGCCTTCACTGCCATAGCAAAACAAAC
>OZ010595.1:8992880-9137880 GCA_963932145.1 Acanthosepion lycidas | reverse complement strand
CTCTTTGAGTGAATATTCTAAAACATATCTTTCAGCGGCAAGTAGGTTGAGAGATGACCGGAAAAGTATAACTTTTATTCCCTTGCTCCTACCCCTCTGTTTAATGAATTCTTCGATATTCCCCCTACCAATCTGTAGTATAAGTCCAGCCTACCCCATAAAATTTGATAAGTATCTGTCGTTGGCGACGGAAAATTGAACATTTGTGGAGAGTCACTTGTGCCATGCTCCGAAGTTGTAAGAAATGGTAAATGTAGCATCTTTGAATGATAATTTTCCTTTAGTTTGATATGATTGTAAATTCTAATGTCTCAAGTTAATCCCAGACCTTAAGCGGCACCCGTGTCCATTTTTTTTTATGTCTATATACTGAAATCTAATTATCCCACTTGGAGGTGTCTCTCGGACTTATACTAAGTTAAAACTTAGTATTATCTACTCAACTGAATACCATACACTGTTATGAACTTTTAACTTCGATATATTAATAAACCCACTATCTCAAATCTGGTCTTGCTCTTGGACCTTCTTCAAGTCTCGTCCTAAAGCTGGTAATCTGAACAAAATTACCCCTTGGCGGTCAAGGTTAAAACGCATCTCTACCAATTTCAATGAATACGAAAAATATCTCATACCGGATCGGCCGTCAACCGGGACAACAAGGGCCGCGTCCCTCAGAGAGGAACCAGTCTGAGCTCGAAAAGTCTGTCACTGGAACAAACTCTTCCACGCACGAAGAGACACTAGGTCACCAAACCCGGATTATCGCCAACCTTGGACCAAGTGTCTCAATGCCAAATCGACTAGTAAAAATGTAACGAACGAAATGGAGGCGCGAAGAGTATCGACAAGTTATGACATCCTTCTTCACTGCACTCGAAAACCCAGCAAAGAACACCACCAATCAAACATACCAAATATGGAGAAATATGGTGGGAAATGATATAAGACCTAACCTCAATCCAAACATGCTTGCCAATGTCCGCAGAGATATCATGCGAAACAACAGACTCTCAAAGGCAGAAATAGATAAGATAAAATTAGATATAAGGCAAAATACTATGACCCATCACTCAAACTCTGTTGAGACGAATGTTGAAATAAAGAATGCGACAGAGGATGAGGTGGACGCTAAAGCGAATGAAATACGAAATCATCTCCCAGGAAATGAAACCGAAGATTCTGCCTTAGACACAACCTCTAGTTCTCCAGAAATTGTCACTGAAGATGACTCCAGGTACATTAATTAAGAATTCCTTGAAAACCACGAAGCTGAAATCACCGAAGCGAAAAATGACGTTATCCAAGTACTCAGCAGAGTAACTTTCATACAATTGTCAGAGAGAGACCAGCTCCCGAAAATCCATATGACAAATCCCAACAAGCACATCGTGAAAATATACAATGCTGCACTGGAAACACTGTTAACAGATAAACCACCGGGAAACATAACAGAAGTTAACAACGTCATATACGCAACAGCTCTAGCAGCGACTCGGAAGCTTGGTGTCAAGACAATAAATAGAATTAACAGACACAGAGAACCAGCTTGGAAAACCAAACTGATACGAGAAATAAAACAAATCAGATGTGAGCTGTCTATATTAGATGAGCTCACCAGAAACCCTAATATTTCCACACGTAAATCCAAAAAGATCAAACGGAAATATAGCATTAAATCCCTCATTGATATTCCATCGATCAAGGAAATGCTGAAACAGAAACTTCAGCTAAAAGCACAGAGAACAAGACGATACGAGAAACGTTGTAGATTCTATCGCCAAAATAAAACATTCCGAACAGATCTTAAGAAATTTTACAGGGAAATTGGAAAAACGCCTATACATGTCGAAACGCCACCATCGATTGATAATGTACAGACATTTTGGGAAAATATTTGGAGCAACCCAAAGGAATGTAACCCAAATGCAGAATGGATACGGCGTGAAGAAGAACGACTGCTGGATACACCTCTGCAAGAATGGGTAAATATATCCACAGATGATGTTAGGCAAGCACTAACGAAATCCCAAAAATGGAAATCCCCAGGAAATGACAAGGTGCCCAATTTCTGGCTGTATCATCTCTCATCTACCCATGACATACTTGCAAAAACATTATCAACGCTTGTAAATAATCCCAATAAAATCCCGGAATGGGTTACTGAAGTTATTACATACCTCATACCAAAAACAACTGAAACAGACGACCCGAAAAATTATAGACCGATAACATGTCTTTCCACAACGTATAAGTTGATCACGTCTGTACTGACGAACCGTACTTACTCCTTCTTCGAAACAAACAGCATTCTCCCGCTGGAACAGAAGGGATGCAGTAGAGGTTCATATGGCTGCAAAGATCAACTTCTGATAAATAAAATGATCCTGGAAAATTGCAGGAGACGACGCAGAAATCTCAGTGCAGCGTGGATTGATTATCGTAAAGCCTTTGATAGTGTTCCACATTCTTGGATCCTTAAGGCTTTGGAAATGTACAAAGTCTCCCCTGTGGTATTAAACTTTCTTAAGCACAGCATGGGGATGTGGAACACAAAACTATACCTTAGGCACACCGGGGGCACTGCTATATCCAACCGTCTGAATATCCGACGTGGAATTTTTCAAGGAGACTCTCTGTCACCCCTTCTGTTTTGTTTATCCTTAACCCCTCTTACACATGAACTGAACAACAGTAGCTATGGTTACAAAATAAATAAGAAAATTTTCAATCACCTACTATACATGGATGATCTCAAACTCTTTGCCAAAGACGACAATGAGTTGAAAGGCCTCCTCAATATTGTAAAATACTTTAGTGACGACATAGGTATGGACTTCGGATTAGATAAATGTGCAAAAGTAACATTCAAGAAAGGTAGAATTACAGAAACACCCTCAATAGATTTAGATTTTGTCACAAAGATTAGGGAATTGGAGCATGAAGAAGCTTATAAGTACCTAGGAATTAGCGAAGGAGATGGCATACAACACCCCCAAATGAAAGAAAAAATAAGAAAAGAGTACTACAGGCGTGTACGTCTGATACTAAATACTGAACTAAACTCAAAAAATAGAATATCAGCTATAAACACATTGGCTGTCCCAGTGGTGCATTACAGCTTTAATGTCCTTAACTGGACCATAGCTGAAATTAAGCGAATGGACGCCAAAACGAGAAAGCTTCTCACTTGCTATCGCATGCATCATCCCAAAGCTGATGTTGATCGTCTGTATGTGCCCAGATCCGAAGGAGGCAGAGGATTAGTTCAACTAGAACTGTCCTACAAAACTACAACAATTGGCCTCCAAAAATACTTGGAAACTACAGAAGACTGGATGATGGTATGCGTCAAGGAACATGAAAGTAGTAAGCGTCTTTACTCCGTAATGAAAGAAGCCAACAAATTCAAACTGGAGCTTCAAATGGGCGTAGAGATGCAACTACAGTACAATACACCGGCTGAAACTGCAAAATACTTGAAAAAGACAGCAAAGACGAATGCAACCGACCAGATACAGAAGCGATGGCAAGAAAAACCGCTTCATGGCCAATACTCTGCCCGTATCAACCAAGCTGATGTAGACAAAACCCGTACCCATCAGTGGCTACGCAGTGCAGGGTTGAAAGCGGAAACTGAAGGTTTTATCCTTGCTGCGCAGGACCAATGCTTGCTAACTAGGAATTATCAAGCACATATACTAAAATATTGTGTCAGCCCAAAATGCAGATTCTGTGATAAATATCCAGAAACGATTGATCATCTTGTATCAGGTTGCACGATGTTGGCACGCACTGAATATAAAACCCGACATGACAGAGTGGGCCAATATCTGCACTGGAAAATCTGCAACTTCTACGGGAAGGAAACTGAAAGAAACTGGTACCAACACCACCCAGACCCAGTTACGGAGATAGGACCTGTTACAATTCTATGGGACTACACAATACACACTGACAGAACAATCAAGGCCAACCGCCCAGATATTGTTATTAAAGACCACAAACAAAAACGGTGCCTCCTTATTGATATGGCAGTCCCTGCTGACTGCAATGTATCTTTGAAGATATTCTAAAAGCTGTCAAAATACAAGGACCTTGAAATAGAGGTCTCGAAAATGTGGCATATGGGAACATCAACAACCCCTGTTGTAGTTGGAGCCCTAGGACTGGTTGGAAAAGATTGCAGTAGACTAATTGCAGGGATTCCTGGAAGCCCATGCCTCAAGGAGATACAAAAAATTGTTCTGACAAGTACAGCCCACACTTTACGAAGGGCTCTATCTATGTAATTTTTTTTTTTTTTTTTTATGTCAGTGAAAAGGGTCATGATGCCATTTCTAACCTTAGGTCCCTGGGTGGGACCCGGAAAGAAATGTGTAAACGCCAGAAAGCAAAGAAAATAAAAATAATAATAATAATAATAAAACAATAAATTTTTAATAAATACGAATACCAGAATGAAAAAGTGATCCAGAAATAAGAATAAATAATAGCAAAGAAAAATGTTGTAACAGTAAGAAGCCTTTAATTGCCCTTTGAATAATAAATGTCTCATTGAATCTACACTTTACCAATGAACTATGTCAGCTGTTGAGAATACTAATATTAAGAAAATATATTGGTAACACTAAAAACAATTTTAAATTAATGTGGAACGAACATTTTTCTTAAAAAATAATCTCCATCGTAATGAAACATCCCGATTCCAAATATCTTTGGCATTTAAAAGAAACAAATAAATCAGCCATATTAGAATAAAAAAAAAATTATTTAAAAAAAAACGAGAACTTGTAGGCTTTAAATGACGGATGTCCTTTGCACCTACATGAAAAGTTATATATTATTTAGTTTCTAAATCTAAACATTTATTAAATAAAAAAAAATGTATTTGTAGACACTACATTGTGTACTTTAAAGCATAATTAAATAAAAAATTCATGATAATTATATATCTATTATTTGATCACAAATACAAAATTAAAAAAATTGCGTAATTAAATTCCTAAATGTTAATACCTTAATTTTAACAATACCGTATCGAGTATGCTAATAAATATAATAAATATAGTATTTAATATTTCTATAATTAAAAATACAAATAAATAAAATATGACATAATCCTATTTGAAGGCCCTATAAGACAACCCCGATGTTTTGTATAAAAAATAAAAGTAAATATATAAATAAAAATACTAATTCGTTATAGTGTATCTTATGTCTGCCCCTAAAAAAAAAACAAACAGGATGACATGTCCTCATATGACGAAGCCAGTATCGACACGGAGAAAATACAAACACACACCTAACACTTAACTTATATTTACACTTTTCGTCTTAAATTAGACTTGATTCCTGATTCGTCAAAAAAGGCAACACCCTTTTAAAAATTTTGTAATTCCTTTACTCCTCCAACTTAAAATATATAATACTAATTATCTAAAAAAATTAAATCATTTTTTTTTATGTTATTCAACATCCCTTTTTTATGTAGACGCTCTGTTTATTTATTAAATAGTATATGCATTTGTGTTCGTCTATTAACCTGAATATTATAGAAATAAGTTGTTTGTTTTTTTCTGTAATATAACACTGTGTATAAAAAGCAAAATCTCACTAAAATTTTGATTTTAGACCCGGAGTAATGTTTTCCGATTTCTTTTTGAATTTGTATGCCTTATGAATTGGATCGAGATTACGATTCCAATGTAATAAATTATAACTATGGAATATTAGTGTTTGAGCCTTTTATATTATATTCTTACTCTGTCCTGGACATGTAGTTCTAGCTGGATTCTATCCTCCTGAGAATATATATATATATATATATATATATATATATATATATATATATATATATATATATATATATATATATAGCCATACTTTCCCTGACAATCCGTTTAGGTGAAACATAGGTAGGTTTGTCTGGCTCACTAGGTGTATCTAGGTCTGCTCTACGATTGTATTGAGCTCTTTTGTTAGTTAGTTGTCTACTCGTATCGGGGTTTTTTCTTTGGGCTTCAGACCTGCGATTTGTTCGACAGTAGTTCATGTTTGTAGCTCTTTCTTTTTTTTTTAAACTTTTTTCCCTCGAGATTGATTTGATTATTTGCAAATCAAAAACTCGAGGGTTTTTCGAGACATTATATTAGCTCCTGAATTAAATTTAATTCCAGTTGAGCACTCTCGGGCTGAGGTATGGGTTTGTAAACAGTGACTATTATAGCTATATAGCGAGACTCTTCGCAAGCCGAATTGAGTCACTGTCGGTCACTGGGCGTGTTTCCAAAAATAAATACGCTAAAAATCCACCTTCATCCCGACCGTGCGCCGGCCGACAGCTTAGTGGTAGAATATTCGCCTGATACCAATTCAGTCGGGTTTCGATCCTAGCTAGAGGCAACAGCATGTCTAGCCGCAATGATGAGCTGTGATACAGCGAAACAGTCTGTCTGTGGATGACATTATATATATATATATATATATATATATATATATATATATATATATATATATATATATATATATATATTGACCACTAATATTATATATATATATTTCTGTGTATATATATATATATTGACCACTAATATTATATATATATATTTCTGTGTATATATATATATATATATATATATATATATATATATATATATATATATATATATATATATATATATATATTGACCACTAATATTATATATACATCTGTGTGTGTGCGTGTGTATATATATATATATATATATATATATATATATATATATATATATATATACGTATATATATATAGGCGTATGTAAAAATGTGTTGGTGTAGAATTCCTCAACGAGTTTATCGCAATTTTCTGATATTTGCCAGCTTATCAGTCAGTTGTAGATACGTCATACTTGCTTGGGCGATCATGTCACTTTCGATTCATGACTGACCAGGCAGAAGATTTTGCCCAGTAGCTTGTCAATTCTTTCTACGGTAGACTGGTTGGTAATCAAGTCTCTAGGACCCAGTTGATCCTTCTATTCAAGCCATAACTTGGGCCGGAAAGACGAGATTGTTTTATATTTTTCCCGTGACTATTTGCGGGTACGTCCATCTAATAAATCCGTCCGGAATTCGAACTCGGTGCCAGATTACAAGGTTTCTATTAAGTCTGAGCCTGAAAGTCAATGCAAGAGTGACTGGTAGTTTCAAGTTTTAAGCTTTCATCAGATCATTTCTCTCTCACTCTATGTCTCTCTCCCTCCCTCTCTGTCTTGCTTTATATATATATATATATATATATATATATATATATATATATATTATAAATTAACTGATATAAAATATGGTTTGTTCGCTACACTGATATGACCATATTTCAAAAACCGAAGCTAAAATCTTCAAATTTTATTATGTAATTAAATAAAAATCATTAATTCTGTTTCATCTTCAATAAATTCGTTTGAAGATGAAACAGAACTAATGCTTTTAATTTAATTATATAATAAAATTTGAAGTTTTAGCTTTGGTTTTTGAAACATGTTAATTCCTGTGTAGCGATCGAACCATATTTTGAAATTAGTTAATTAATAATATTTATGCTCTGTATATTTACATTGAGCACTATTTCGTAAAAATAAAAATATCAATAAGAACACCGGATTATATATGTTACTGTTCTTTCTTTTTCATTATAATATATATATATATATATATATATATATATATATATATATATATATATATATATATATATATATATATAGTTGTATATTTAGACAGCAATCCTTCGTTTATGCATGTTTCATTCAAAACGACAAACAAGGTACTACGGTTAAGATTTTTATTTAATTTTTCTTGTGTTCGAACAAGAGCTTTCTTTTCTAGACAAAGGCTGTGTAAGAACAAATACAAATGTTTTATATTTCCGAGCGTTTTCGGCTACACGTTTAGCCATTATCAAGGATGACTCGATACACGTAACGCTCACACTCAATTAAGCTGTAAAATTGAAAAAAGTGTGCATTTAGTTTAAAATATCGTCTAATATGAAGCACTAGAAAATCTTTGTTTTTGATACGTTTAGATTTGAAATGGCTTAAAATATTTATAATTTAAATCCAATTTTTTTTAAAATTTATATTATTCAAATGAAATGAATACAAAATATCAAAAGTAACAATTAAATTTAAAATATAAATACCCACCCCATCCCAATGGCTCAGAAAGGCTGCATTTTACCTCCTTAATTGAGATACGTCAGCAATAACATTGCAAGATAATGTAAAACAGTTATTTTTTGTTATCAATGAAACCAAACCAAACAAGTATGAATCCTGCAAGGAACAAATTAAAAGATGATGATGATTTTAATATAAACTACCATTACAATTTGAACACTACTCTAAAAATCTTCTGGTTATTAATAGTGGGTCTTTTAAGTTTCGATTTTATATAATAATTGTAAGGCATAAAGTTATGAAAGACATGGCAAAAACATGAATGTTGTGAGAATAATAGCATTTTTTATTATTGCATCATATTAAATTGCTCTATATATGAGCCCTTTGAAGCAAAGGATGGCCTCGTTTCATGTCATAAAACTTTTGTAATGATGTGCTTGTGCCTTGCTTCAATTCCGTCGACTGATTGGGAAGATGCAGTTGTTAAATTCTACTGCCCTTTCAACACTTTTTGAGTGTGAAGGCAAATCAGGCAAAACTAATTTTATCCCAGTCTTTGATGACTCCAGAAGTTCATAATCAGAAAATTCCTCTGTGAATCCAGGCTTACAAACTCCATTTTGGGACAGGTCAATCAACAGAGACCAATGTTTTGCATTAAAATTTATTTTTGATATTTTTTAACCTCTTTCTGGTTGGCTCTTTACTTCTGTAAAAATTAAAAAAAAATTAAGTCAAAATAAAAAAAAATTAAACTTAATGTCTTAAGTTTTATAATGAAATCAGGATAGTACTTTAAAATGAAACTATGAAATCATTTTAATCAATATTATGTGAATTACTTACCTAATGGCTAAACTTCTTTTTATAGCTTCTTCCCTCACTTCCAGTTCATCTGATTTAAGCATTACATCCAACATATTTTCTGGTAGGATACCCAAATCATTATGTTGAATATTTTCGAATGCAATCTCTTGAATTTCAGGTGGTAGTTCCTTAATTCTTTGCAACATATTTAAAATATACAATTGCTGCTTATGAAATTTATTGACCCTTTTAATTTCAAACCAGCTAACTGCATACACTTCAACATAAACCAGATAAAGCTACGTAGTTTTGAAAATATGTTTTTAAGGTAAATGCCTCGAGTCCACAACCACATTAGTCTGGTGGCTAATGTCAACCATCTTGCTTGATTTAAGGGACAATTTTCCATGCAGCATATCTACGGTTGACTTTTCCTAGTGAAATCGCTACTGCATATTCTAAAAGATGTATCTGATCACTACTCAGATGAACTGTCTGTTTAATGCTAGAATGTTTGCTATCTAGAGGACTAACTATGCGTAGAAATTTGACCTGGGGCAAATTATTATAGTCATTTGCGCACAATCTCCCAAATGATGTTGGATATCTTGTGTTGCCATCAATGTGCTTAAAACAGCTCTGAAAAGAAGCCTATATTTATGTATAAGGCAATCAATGATGTGTAATTTTCTTTTTATTTGTTTCTCTAGAACTGGAACTAGCCCAGCTTCACTGCCAGTGTTTGTATGAGGTGTTGTCTAGTAAAACGGCCTTTGGGGTATCAACACTGTTATACCCCTGCCAAAAACCTAACAACCTCCTTTGCTAGAACAGCACCAGTTGCACCAGTATTAGTAATAACTCTATGAGTGAGGTATTTTCCACTTTTAGCACAACCCATCTCTTTTATGAATGTCAAATTGTGTTCTGTTTCCTTTGTTTTCTGTAATTTTTTATTTCCATCTGCCTCCTCAATCACTTTTTATATAGCAATGTATCTTTGTCATGTCTTCCGTCAAAACCAATACAAATAATTTTTTTCTGGTTTATCAATGTGTTTTTCATGGGTATTTTGTTTTGTTCTTTATTTTGTACGTCCTATTTTAGATTTATCCAAAATGATGTCTTCAATATTAACATAGCCTTCAAATCTAAAAGAAAGGCATTTGCAAGGCTTGTTTCTAAGTTTGATGAAGCATCACCACTGATCAACTCAGTAGCATACCGAGGAATTTTTAAAAGGCTGTAAACACTCTTGGAATGTCTGGCAGGCTCATATTCTTCATATATTTCATCGCTATTTGATGACTGGAAATAATAACATTTTGATCATAAAGTGTGGAGACCATAGGAGATGAATACATTTGTGTTTGTCTTTCTCCTTCCACTACACTCCTTTTGGGTTTCTGAATGGCACTTTTATCAACAGGTCAAAGTTGGAAACTAAACTTGGGTCTTATTTTGGCTTTCTGATCTTTTAAATATTCTCCGTCTTCCACTCGTTCCTGAAATATTAAATTTTGAACTAGAAAAGTTTCTTAAGTTTGAATAAGTAGTTTTTAGAAAATAACTATACTGGATGATTTGTCGAAAAGTATGCGGCTCTGTTTTATCTAATGGACAAGGTGGTCCTCCATATTTTGTAGCAGTAACACTGCGAGTAGAAAGTACAGTTCGTTTTCCAACCACTTTTTATAAATATCTGAAAAAATATTTATACTGTTATTAAAAAAGTAAACAAATTGAATTATAAATTCTTAAGTGAACAACTCCCAAATGAAAAATAATGTCTTCAAAAATAAAAAAAATATAATAAATATCACAGTGAATATAAAGTTCTTTCTTTCTTTTAATAATGAAGTTTATCAAAATAAAAAAGGAACAAACTTAATTATTTTTGTGTTTTAACTCAGCTCAATAAACTTGAAACAAATGTAAGCAAAAACACGTAGAATTCTAAAGGTATTTCCGGTGCAGACTGAGAAAAATAATCGCCTAAAAGAAGCTCGAATTTGTTTATAGTTTATAGAATCTTAAATGAAATATTTTTGTAGTGTTTGCTTTTTAATTTACTTCTCTTTAATTTACTGAGAACTGCACGATTTTGAATAAAATAAAATATTTTTTAAGAATGTTTTCTACATTTTTTTCTTCTTCAAAACCCGGTGATAATTTGACTTACATATCTTTTCGATTAGCACCGGGCGAAATTCAGAATATTCGATTATGTTACTATTTAAATGTATTTGCGCAAAAATTGGTAAACTTTTAGAGAAAAATATTGTGTGCAGTTATTATTTATGTTAATTAGCAACTTTCTCCGGGTAGAATTAGTTGCGGTTTCAAAACCGACCTACCCCAATGTGTACTGGCTCTCTGCGAGACTAACCTCAATTTGTTTAACTCTCCTCTGACCTCACGATCCCCAGTTACGTTCCTGCCCTTAAAAAAGACTCCCAAACTCTCATGCACGGCCTAGGAGTTTACATCAAGGACGATCTCCCATTGGTTAGGGAGCTCTCATTCGAGTCTCCGATCCATTCATACATGTGTCTCCGTCTATCTCTACTCAATGTTGTAAGCTACCTTTTTTTCATTATCGTCCTCCATCCTCCCAAGACTGTGGTGTACTCGAAAGCATTTTCGACAATGTAGACAAAGCTATCTCTCTTCATCCATTTGCTCTTATATTCGAGTTGGGTGACATTAACGTCCACCATAGACATGCATTAAAAACTCTATAACTGATCTTGCAGCCATACGAACCCTTAACGTTTCAATTACTCACTCCCTTACACAAATGGTTGACTTTCCCACACGTTTAGCCAAAAACCATGACGGTAAGGCTTCCCTTCTCGATCTCTGTTTCCTATCCATCCACGAGACCAGTCGTACCACGTGGCTCTGCCCTCTTGGCAACTCTGATCATACTGTAGTGTCTGTAAACATCTCCTTCTACTCCACCCCCAGTAAAGAAGCTCCTACTAACAGAAATCTTTCTGTTATCAACGAGCTGACTAGGACTCGTTCCATTATTTCCTTCGCGATCTCCTCTGGGATGTTGTCTTTAACCCCCCCCCCCGCCATAAGAATGCGCTTCTGAGCTCTCCTTCTGGGTAAAAGATGGAATCAAGGCTTTCATCCTCGCAAGGTAATATAAGGTTAAGTTACCCTCATTCGCCCTGGTTCTGTGCTGCTTGCTCTGTTGCCATTGCCCATAGGAATCACTACTTCCGCCCGTACCGTAGTGAGATAACAGATTGCATCAGACGTCTCTTTGTCTCAGCCCGTAATGTGTGAAACATGCCCACATGAATCAAAATCACTATTTGCGGATAGAATGAAACATCGTATTGCATTTCACAAATTCGGCTCCAAAGATTATTGGCGTCTCTGCAAGAGCGTACTAAACAACAGAAAACCCACAATACCTCCTTTGTTTAACCAATTTGAGGTCCTGAATTCTTTAGTTGATAAGGCCGAGTGCTTCGCTCGTAAATTTTCATGGAATTCAAAGCTCGACTCGCCCGGTGTACCCACACCCGTTTTCCCTCTTGGAACTGAGGCTTTGTTGAGTGTTTTGAACATAACCCCATCATTGGCATTGGGCATCATCTCTAAATTAGACTCTCATAAGACTAGTGGTGGGGACGGGATACCAGCCATTTTCCTGAACAAATGGGCTCCTGAAGTGGCTCACGAACGTAGGTGCTCCCCAAGACTGTTTCTTGGGACCTACACTCTTCTTTAACTTCATTAACGATCTTCCCGGTGTCATCATTTCCCAAGTAGGCATCTGTGCAGATGACACCACTATTTACTCTTGCCAGAATAGCAAATCTGGTATCGTTGACAAAACTAACCTTGGCGTTGGTCTCGAAAAGGACTTCCAATCGGCTTGTGAATGGGACAGGAAATAGCTAGTTAACTTTATGCGTCAAATGCAAATATGCTCTCTATTAGAGAACCCACCTTTCCTCCTATTAGAATGTCTGATGGTCAGCTCCACGAGAACACCTCTTTGCAACTGCTTGGTCTCACACTGTACGCTGACCAGAGACGGAACAATTAAATTGAATCAATTGCTTCATCTACAGGAAGGAAAGTTGGCTCTCTATGTCACACCAGACGGTTTTTCTCGCCCGCGTCTATTCTTCAAATCTATAAATCAACCATTTGCCCTTGCATAGAATATTGCTGTCATATATGGTCTGGGACCCAGCTGTTCGTCTGTTCGGACATACAATGTGGTTGGCCCTGATCTGGCATCCCGTTTACAGTCGCTCTCTCACAGACGTGCTGTCGACATCCCCTCTCATTTCTACACACACACACACACACACACATATATATATATATATATATATATATATATATATATATATATATATATATATATATATTCGCTAGTTTCCAAACTGCAGGAATTTAAAAGTGCTACTAGGTCGGCATCTCATTTCCACCCTTTTATTGTTGAAACGGTTAAATATAGCAGTTTCTTCTACTCCAGTTGCTTCATGTCTGGCACTTCCTTTCTATAGAACTTCCTTTCTCTTACTTGATTCTCTGATAGACATAATGTCCAACTATTCAAATATATTGTCAATCGACATCTTCGGATGACTTGATCTATTTTCACGAGATTCTCTTCATCCTTTTTTCTTTCACGCCAGTTTACTTTTGCACCCACTTTCTGTAACTCCTTGCGTTCTTGTGGTACGCCCGCCTTTCATGGGGTGAAAATTATAATTAGAATATAGCATATATGTAATGTATGCCTGTGTATGAGTGTGTATGAGAGAGTGTGCGTATATGAACGTGTGAAACCTTACGACAGTCAGTTATTGACACAGGTTTCAGATCGAGAATTTCAAGTCTAAATTTAGAGTTTCAAATTTAATTGAGACTTCGCTGCAAAGAACAATTTTTGCCATAGATAAGACGAACTACATGCCAACCTGTGATGAACGAGTTTGGATTAAGGTTTAGTCATTAAATTGGAAAGGGTGTCTTCATTCAAGCTTGTTCTCTAGAATCAATTATTATTTAGTGAAACTAAACGTACGTTCAGATATTTCAACACACCATCGTTAAACTTCATTATGTATTTCCCCAGGGATGTCGTGTCCGTATTTAAACTGAATAAAGCTTTTTGTAACAATATCAGTTCAAAAGTTTCCCTTTATTTCTCCCTCTCAGAATATATATATATATATATATATATATATATATATATATATATATATATATATATATATATATATATATACGTTTTTGTGTGTCTACATATATATATATACATACATATATATATATATATATATATATATATATATATATATATATATATATATATATTATATGCGCTGAATGGAAAGCGCTCAATATCAATGATAGAGCTAACAAAATAAGTTGTATGGATATGGGTTTGTGACATTGGGATTCATCCTTTTACGATCCATCAGACAAACTATGATTTTTTTCTGATGATCGCAAAAGCGTCAAACTCAGGGTCAGGAACTCATATCCATACGACTAATATATATATATATATATATATATATATATATATATATATATATGTATTTGGTTGGATTGATTTGAGTTTGTGACTATGGGTTTCACGCTTTTGCGATTGTCCGACGATCGCAAAAGCGTGAAACCCAGGGTCACAAACTCACATCAATCCAACCAAATATGTTAGCTCTATCTCTGATATTGAGCGCTTTCTAATAAGTACCGCGCATATAATATATAAATAATTATATATATATATATATTCATTTATATTTATACACACACACAGACACACACACACACACATATATATATATATATATATATATATATATATATATATATATATAAATTGTCATCGACAGTCAGACTGTTTCGCTGTATAAGTGTGGCTAGAAATCTGATTGCCCCAAGCCGAGATCGAAACCCGTGTGATTTGGCACAGTGGGAGATTTTACCCCTGAGATAGGTGAATATATATATATATATATATATATATATATATATATATATATATATATATATATATATATATATATATATATATATATATATATATATATATATATATGCGTATGTGTGTCTGTATTTCTAAAGGAAAAAAAATGTGTGAAAAGCGAAGTCAAGAAATAGACCTCAAATGTATCTTTACCAAATTTCATAATTTCATTACTGTGTATAAAAATAACCTTTTCTTTTAAAACTGAAACAAACATGTTATAATCTTCCTGGCAAACAAAGTTCAACAAAAAATGTTTTCTTTTTCTTTTTACAAGACAAAAGATATGAATTTTATCAGTATTGAGTAAAAAAGTATATGTGAATTCATAGTACGGAAATTCACGATTCACTTTATGTTACGCAGGTGTATGATGTCATTCCAGCAGTACGCATGCTGTCAGCCGACAGTACAACTAAATATCACTTTTAACATTACTCTTTGTTTATATATTTCCCTCGTCTATTTTCTTATTGTAAACTGTCGAAACTTGTTTATGAAATTACTTAAAAAAAAACTAGAAGACGCAACATAGTGCATAATAAGTAAGCGCAAATGTGAGAATTCAGTATTATTTAAATCTGAAGAATATTATTTTGCGTTACGCTATTTATAAGAAAAAAAACGGATCATAGTAAGTTTAAAGTTAAATTGACTAAACTCAGAAGTTTTAATTGTTAATTAATAATTTAACTTGGATGGCTGTCGAAATATTTTTGATATGCGCCCGTAATATTTCAATTTTATCTTCTCTATGGCGGTTAAGAGGTTTTCCAATGGGCTCGTTTATCATTTGACTATGTCTTGCACTGCGCCATTTTTGGATGTCCGCTAAGAAGCAGACGATCTTTCTGTATAATCTAATTTATAATAATTGGAATAATCCTGCTATCATTGATACACAGGCGTATTGAAAGCCTCTGAAGGCCAATGCAAGCAACAGTTTGATATTTGATTTCAAGTACATGTTTTTGGCTATCTAGATTTCCCGTACAAAAACCGACGTTAAGCAACGTTGATCCTGGTTAGTATCTAGATTGGTGGTCGTCTGGGAATAACAGTTGCAATAAGTTTATATGTGCGGTTGGTTTAACAGATAATGGCTCAATATTGTTAAGTAGAGAGTTTAGTTTGAACTCTAGTTGAGTTCGTTATATTCCTTTACGTGCAAAAACCTTTGGGAACTATTATTAAAGAACCTTATATCTCCCAGATATTGATTAATTATTAAGATTTGTATCGCTGAAACCATTATTACCTGCAAAGTAAAATTGCGTATAAAATATTTAGGTTTCAGCACTATATAACAGATAGTTGTTTATTGTTGTGATTTTCACAAGCTTAGCTTAGATGTGGCGCAAGGCCGAAATTAGGGGGCACCCAGTGAGGATCAAACTCACTACTCAGTCGTAATTGCTTTAGCGAACCAAGCTTACTAACCATTACACCGCCTTGAGGTGCCCGCAGATAGGTGTTTATATGTTGCTCAACAAGTACTAAACAACTAACTATAGCTGGTCATTATTTGTGCTACCTTTGAAATTGTTTCTCATCTGAGGGCCTCTTGATAACCGAACCCAGATATTTGTATCCCACAACTACTGTTTAAAATCCCTAACCACCGATATTGACCTCGCTTGAAAAGCAATATGAATTCTTTTTCCGTAGTTGTTTTTTTGTTTTGTTTTTTTGTTTTGTTTTTTTTTTGTCGGTATTAATCAGTATGCCTTATCTAAAGAATTGGGGTTCCTCACGAAAGTAAAGGTTTCATATTCTTTGCTTGCTAGACAATCTCGAGACCTAGAGAAAAACGGAAATAAAACATTGGATTAATTCGTGCAATATTGAGATTAATATTCTTTTGTTTTCATTTCTTATTATTGCCATTTTTTTGTGTTTTCTGACATAATAACATAAATTCATTTTTAAATGACAAACTCCCTACAGCAGTTACTTCTTGACCAGTGTGTTATAGATGGCTGCAGGTGATATTAGTATCTCTTTGCATAAATTACAATGAACAGACTGAAGTTCTGATATAGATAATTCTTAGGTAGAAAGCTATATGTAATATATGTTTTATTTAAAGTAACCTTTCTTTTCTTGTAAGTGAAAAAAAGCACATTTTTTCTCTTATTTAGTGACAGTATAAGTTTTCCAAATAATTTTTACTTTCGAGGTCTAATGTATTCGGTATTCTTATGGACTTTTATCGTACTGCTTTAAATAATTTCTAATAGAGATTATTAAATGTCGGAAAAATTCTTATTTCTCGAATAGAATTAGTACATCTTGACAGAGTTTCTAGTTGTTTTTATTTTATTTATTTATTGTTTATATTTCTGAGATGGGATGTAACTATTCATATCATTCAGACTGTTCTCCTCATCTTCACTGCCATAATCACGACGTTTCGACTGTCGTACACTCTAGCATTCTTCAGGTGATATTTCTTGGAAATTAGAGCTATATATTATTATTCTTTTATTCCAAGTTCTCGTTTATCATGTCATGAAAAAAATAACCCCATCATCATCCTCTGACCGTAATTTTCTATCCGTTGTAGTTCTAACATTTAATTGGTTGATCAAAACAAATCCACAAGTGTATTTTTAATTCTGACCTTGTCTTAACACACCCACTTTATGTTTCTGAAAAAAGGTAACAGTTTCCTTTTGAAATTTTTGAAAAATCATTTAGTCATCAGTCACTTATTATTCGCCTGAAGAGATAAAACGTACTTCCAAAACACGAAAGCTATTGTATATTGATTTCAATATATTTTTGCGTTATATATATATATATATATTAGTGGGCGAGGTAATTGAAATGAACAATTTGTTTTTTTTATTTTTATCCATCGTCCTATCTGCTTAAGTGGTATGTCCTAATATGTAAGCAAGAACTCAACAGTTCGGATTGTTGCTTCAAAAAGATTCGTCGTACTTTTCCTTATTTATTAAAAAATAAAATAGCGTTCATTAGTTTAAAAAATAAATCGTTAATAGGTCATTTGATAAAAATTGACTGAGGATATCGTAAGGTCGTGTTATGGTGGAACACACCTATTCTATAGTTAATAGACTCTACCACCTATAATAATTAGGAGTAGTAAGAGTAACGAGTCAGTCCATCAGTCGGTCGATGTCGGACGACAGTTAGTCGAATACGAATGTATCAGCGACCAGGACAAGATTACTCTGCGTAATACTTATTATATCAAGTTCCTAATGCTTTGTACGTCGAACCTATTTTAGGACCGACTTAGTGCAAATACAAGCCTCCACTGCGAAATCACTCCACAGCAGGTTGATACCAAGATAGCGGATTCAACGGACCTCCTGATTTATATCTATCTATCTAGCTAGCTATATATATATATATATATATATATATATATATATATATATATATATATATATATATATATACAAACAAATATATATATATATATATCTATATCTATATCTATCTATCTATCTATCTATCTATCTATATATATATATATATATATATATATATATATATAGGGAGAGAGAGAAAGAGAGATAGACAGAGAGAGATACGCACATTTACATATATATACGCGAGCGTGTACTTGGTTGTTTGAGGAAAATAATAGATCATAAACAGTCTATTCATGTTAAAGGAAAATCAGCTTTTTTACAACTGTTCATTTGATACATGTTCCAAGAGCTACTCAATGTAGAAGGTTGTTCTCTGTGTGTAAAGGAAGACGGAAGAGATAGATGTTATGAGAACATGTGGTGCAAATATCGGTTGACTCTAGACATGAAGAGGTTAAGATTATAGTGGCCGTGAGAGCATCCTAATCGGGATTCTATTCTCCAAAAGTGACAGTACTGCAGACGAAGCTGTTTAAGTAAAACTTCTTCCTTACGAATGGTACACAAACTAAATAAGGAGGATTTTGGCGTTGTTGCGTGATCTATATGTGAAGTTAATTTATTTTTTTCTCATGTTGAGCTAATTTTTCCTGCTAGTAATCCTTATTAAACACTCATGTTTTGGTGATTAGTATGCTTTTGATGCATCCTTTCCATCTCAGAAATGTTCCGGTATGATATTCTAACATTTTTACCGCTTACGGCACATACCCTTTTGCAGGAAATTCGAGATGTGAGTATCAGATTTGAATTAATAGATACACACAATATTATATGTTTTGCTACGCCGTGAGCGTTTTCTTACATTATTAAATCAACATAATTTTCAGCTCTGCGATCCAAAGTAAATGCTGTTGTTGAAGATTTTCATCAATCAACAATAAATAAAAAAGGCTAGAAAAGTGTTTATATATCAAATATATTTATGATTCATGATCATTTTCAAGTAATGTTTTCTTGGCCTGTGTTAGTGTTAATGTTCTTACAGCTCTTATTTGTTAAGATGAAAATGCGTGTATGTTTTAGAAAAGGGTCAAGTTAGACAGTAAGGACGAAAGTGTAAGTGTCACGTAGCTTGAAAGAAAAGATGGATGAATGATTAAACTGAATTTCTTTTAAGCCGACGCGTCTAGACCTGTTGCCGTTCTTTCTCCTTATTGGATTGTCTGGTTCAGAAATTTTATTATAAACCCTTCAGAGGGATCACGGAGACTTTTTTTTTTGTCGACGCAATCGTGACACATTGTTTAAAAATATTAAATATTTATTTTCAAAGCATTAATTTATTAACCGGAAGAATGCGCGAATCCTCTAACTTCAACTGTTTATTTCAGTATTTTTTCCAGACTGTAAAAATTCCAATACTTCAGCTCAGGTTATTTATTTTCAATTTTTTTTTTTTTTTTTTTGAGGGGATGCTATAAATATGATATTTAAATTCAGCGTAGATATTCTGTGAGTCTCTCTAAACAAACTTGACTTTCGGAAAACAGTTTTCTGTGTGGTACCATCCTCGATTTAACTGAAAATAAAGGTGTTTATGTTCAAATAAAATCGATAATAGTGAATTATACACTTATTCTCAAGGGAAATTTAAACGATAAGTAATATCAAATATAAATGAATTCATTTTCTATCATTTTAGTAATGTTTTAGATGCATTCACTTGCGTTGGTGCATTGCGTCGGTCTTGTATTATGGTAACCAGTAAAAGACTCCATACATTTTTAGAGTGAAATAGTTTGTGTACAAATGTGTATTGATGGGATATCTTGCATGAACACAATGTATGGGGGCAAATATCCACTGGGAAAATACGAGAATAGAAGAAGCACATTTGAAATAACACTAATGCTTTGATTCGATGTTAGTTTATTTTAATTAAATCAGTATACTTTTATCTAAGTCAAGGAATTTCTATTATAGTGGTGTGAGGTTTAGCGGTCAAAACGGAGAGTTGATCTACCCACGTCAAGAAGATTAACGAAGGGTGATAATGAAGAGGAAATACACGGGTAATTTTAATAAAACAAGATAAAGAATGTATCTTTATATTTATACGCTTGAATTAGTGTCAGCAGCTCGTTTTAGGAAAATAATTCAGGATTCTGAAAGTTCGTAGTTTTACCGAATTGTCATGAAGAGCCAATTTTCATACAACAGGTTAAATGATTAGGCATAGAATTAGATTAAAAATGTTTCAAATAAAGCTATGAGAATGTTTTGTTCACCGAAGGGACATATGGTGGCAAGCTTTCAAAAGTAGATCAATGAAATATTTTCAAATTCTTTGCTTTCTTGGATTCTTGAGAGGAAGTTATTTGAAATGCCGCGTGTTTGATGATATAATTGGTAAGTAATTTTAAATAGCTGTGAACTTCAAAGCTGGTCGTGTTTTAAGATTGCGCATGACTTAAAGCACTCTTTTGTATTAATTTAATTTTCTCCTAATTATCTATCAAAAATATTTTGCCTAGGATTGATATTTTCTTTTCTTCTTCTGGTCGGCTAATGTCTGTGAAGGCAAGATTTTCATTGGTTCAAGAAAATTTCACATAGGCTTGCGAACTTCTTACCTTCTACTTCCTCCTTCCACCAAATGTGAAGGAAGTGTGTGAAGAGAGTTATTATTATTTCGCAATCAATACACTATACATATATTGCAAATGAATTCCAATGCCACCAGTCAATGAGATACTGTTATACCAAAAGTGTTATATTTACATTTGACATGAATAATGTATACGTATATCTCCACAACTTTTAATTATTGTGAGCATGCTTATTCACTTTATTTTACCGCAGCGTCTGAGTTACGGAATACATATCTCTGTCTACATTTCTAAGATGAGGCATTGTAATTATTTAGACTATTTTCATTGTTCGGATTGTTTTTCTCGTCTATGTTGTCATATTCCCGACATTTCAGTCGTTATACATTCCGGCCTTCTTAAGGTGATTGGAATTTCGGACTGAACCATTTATTTCGTCCACCGAGGTGGAGTGTTCTAGTTCGAAGAACTGGCATTACAATCCACATCACTGAAGCCCAAACTCTTTGGCTGATATACTTAGATGACAACTTCATGCACTTACCCCAGCGGGAAGAGGCCCAGTTACTACTGGACCATGTGAACTCAAAAATATCATCGATACAGTTCAAAATGGAGAGAGAAAATGGCAACAAACTTCCTGGACGTACTAATATCTCGAACAGAGCATAGGTTCAAGACAACCGTATACCACGAACCTACATTTACCGGATAATACCGCAATGTCAACACCCACCACCCATACAGTGTAAAGAAAGTGATCTTCCGCTGTTTACAACACCGTGTAAAAGTCATAAGTGGCGATCTACGGACATAAGATCAAGAAATGGTCAGTACCCTACAGCATAAAAACTACCCTGGGTACATGACAACAGCTCCGATAAACTGAGATAGAAGGGTGCACGAGAATAACAATACTCAGGAAACAGCCTCGATCTACCTATCCTATATGAAGGGATTATCGGAATCGATACAAAAGATCTGTGGTCCATATAACATCATGATGGCCTTCAGGAATGGTTCAACACTTTGTAGACACCTCTTCTGTGTAAGATCTCTCATAGGGGAGAACATGGCGAAGGGCTGCGTGTACGCCATCCCATGCAGCTGTAGTAAAAAATGAAAGGAGAAACAGGACGTTACCTTAAGAAAACACTACAAATACACTGTAAAGCTGTAACACGAGGGAAATAGAACAATCCGGCGCGTATGGAGAGGAAAAGGGATATCACCGCCCTCTGTGAGATGAAGTTGAAATAACAAAGAACATAACTGGACATAGGAAGACTTAAGGGATCAGCGCATATACCAGGCCCCAAAAAGTTCTTATCATGGCCAAGCATAGAAATGAATGCAATGTTGGAACCAGTAATACGGAGTATTAGACAAAAATAATAACAACAAGACTTGAAATATGAGCTCAGTTAAAAATATGAGGGAGACATTATGTTTATAAGTTTTTTTAAAAAATCATACATTGACATAGGACCCAGTGGGAAAAGCGTTGATGGAATCCAGTGGCTTTACCCAAAGAGTTGTGAGTTCAGTACCTGGCCACAGCAAAGGTGAACAAAAAAGAAACTTTGGTTTGTTGAGTTAAAGGGAAATAACTGATATTGAGACATCCCGATGGGGCATGGCAAGTGGATCTAGAACATTTTACCCAAGTTGACGAAATAAAGGTTTCAGTTCTAAATTCCAATCACCTGAAGAATGTCGTGAATATGGCAACAAAGATAAGGACAACAATCCGAACATTTAAAAAAGTGTAACGAATGCTTATTTGCTGGAAAATGCGGAACATTTCATGTGAAATAATGCTTAGAACACGGAAATATGGCTCTAAAAAGCATTTCTTATTAGATTCGGAATTAATATACGAGATTAAGTGAAAAATATACGCTTTAAACCCAGTTGTATTTTCTTCAGCGCACTTATTCGTGATTTGCTGATCTTGCCAGATATACACATATCTTGCCTTTCACAAAAAGACAATCTGAGTACATCGTGTTCATTGCATATTCCCATTTGTTTCATCGAGTCGTTGAACTTGAAATTCGAAATAATAAGATCGCTAAAATCTGTGTTATTGGCAGAAAACAAAATCATCACCGTTCCTGATGTTGGGTGTTTGTACACAGAGCATACTATTGACATTTGGCCTATGATTGAACTCAAAGACTGATGGAGAATTAATGAACTTTTAGAAGTGCGTCTATGTGAATGCAATGGCTACGTGGTACGTTAATCTATGATTGTTACAACCAGAAAAATTATGCAGTATTCGGTAAACATTGTATATCGGTAAAGACTTCGTAGAAAATGAAGCTTCGGAAAAATTAATAACGATTATTCATCGACAGGTGAGATTTATTTTGGTGCGCATTCCCAGAAATGAAGATTTAATAGATTAAAAGAGAAAAGATTTTTTATAGGTGACTTAGATCTGCGTTTATAATTGAATTAGTTAAGAAACATGTTCTTGTGATATTTTAAATTAGGACTAATCTTGTCTGTTTTGCCAACCAACTTAATTGACTGATCCGCTTTCCAATTACAGTTACACCAAAAGCAATCAGTATTTATCTATATAAATGCAAAGGATCTCTGTGTGTCTATCTGTGTGATACTTTTTCACTCGAGATCCATCCAACAGATTTTGACTTGGCAAATACATTGTACAATGTAAGACTTAGGTTATTAGCGTAAAAAATAGATAATTTTTAACTAAAAATTAATAAATTAATCTTTTTTTCCTCCGATTTCGTTCAACCTCGGTATGTAGGTTACATACATCATGAACAGCTCAACTATTCCTTATTTTCATTTTACGCTACGGCGTTCAGCGAAAAACCTCGAAAAACGAGAAAAAATAAAAAACGCGGAAATCGAAAAATGGCGATTTTACTTTTTTCTTTCTTATTTTTCGTTGAGCTTTCAAATAATGTTCACCGTTCTTAACAATTGCTTTATAAATGTATTCGCTTTTACTTCCCTGGTAGCACACTGATAAATTGAATTTCAATAACTCCAAAACAATCGTGGCCTGAACTGGGTCTTCATGTTGCCTGTTTTACATTTTCATGTCTTCGAGCTAACTTCGACTGAATACAGACTGCTATAACATAATACTTCGACTGATTCGAATGATATGACAGACTACTTCTGTTATATCAGTAACTCCATTAATTCAAGTTTCCAATTGAAAGCACTTTAAAGTAATTGAAGATTATAGAATCTGTTACATCTAAACATGATGTTGTTTTTGCTCCATTCTAATTGAACGCTTTTTCTGGTCGATCAGCTGGTTATGGATGCTAGTAATATATAAGAGAAATTCCTATTAATACATTTTTATATTAGTTGATGTTTATATTAAAATGTAGTCTCCTGTAATGCTGTTTGAAAACTCTGCGTATTCTTGAAGTCAAAGAATTTAAATTTCGTGGGCATGAAATAAAATAAATAATACATGAACATTTGGAACATCGCTAATTGACGTATTAATGGAATCCAATTAAAGGTAAACGACTTCTAACTTGAATTCGATTCTGAATGACAGATTATAAAGCAATTTAAAATGTAATAGCTATTCCAGGAAGATTGTTTTCGGGCAAAAAAGAAATGAATCGATGTATGCCGGTAATTGGTATCCTAAATGAGTTGAAAGTGGGGCCAGTAACCTCACGGCCATAACAGAGAGTAACATCTCCGAAATAAAATTAATTGAACGTGACTGAACTTGGCTCAGTTAATAATCTCAACATATCCAGTAGAGATTTGATCGCCACAATGGAAACATTCATTAGATAGGAACATACATTTGTGCTAAACCATCAAACTTACTCCGTCTGATTAGATATTACAATTGATGAGTACTAAATATAACAGATTTTCCAGTGGTTGCATGAGAATCAGACTTTGATTAATGGATGGATGAGATTGAGTCATAAAAAACTCCTGTCTATGGTCATCAAATTAATTCTGAAAAAACATAAAATAAAATTATACTTTGTATAATTTGTTATTGAACATTAACTTTCAATTTTTAGTAGGTTTCGGCATATGATTGATTGGTTAATCAGTTTTCTATCTATCAGCTGCAGGTTATTTAAACCGAAAAATATTTAACAATCAGAGCATTTATCCATTACACCACTAATGGATCCAAGATTACAACACCTGGTATTGCCAAGCGAGTCACCAATCTTGGTACTGACAAGGCTCCATGTTGCTTAAGTTTTGAGATCGGATGGAATTCGGTATATGGTAAAATGCTAAATCCTGATTATTTAGCTGTGGATTGTTTTTCGCTTATTTCTCTAGAACCTCTTGAAAAACGTCCTGCTAGCTTTCATAAAATCTTTGCAAACGAATTCCGCACTTGCTAGTCGGTTATGCTCGCTTGGACATAAACACTTCATATTTTTTTAGATGTCACTGGAACCTAATTCTCTGCTTGAAGTTCCGTAACATTAATGTTGATAGCAGACACAGAAAGGGAACTACAAGAAGTCTTACTGAAAGTCTTAAAGGATAGCCAGAAGAAAGGACTTAACATCAACTGCAAGATAACAATATATTGTTATAAGCAAAAAGAAGAACCCAACATGTAAATTACAAATTGGAGATACGAAAAATCAAGGGAATCGAATTTAAACATCTATGTGGCGTTATAACAGAAGGTGGAAAGTGTGACACCGAAATCTGAAGCAATATTTGGATAGCGAAAGATGCCTTCCAAAAGTTCAACAAAGTATTAAGAATCGGGAAAATTTCACTAATTACATTATTCGGACTATTGTCCTGATCTTTGCCGCCATATTTCTTACAACGTTTCAGCCGTTGTACGCTCCAAATAATGTAAATAATGTACATAATAAATACTGAACATAATACCGCATCGAAAAAATATAGACAGATACGGAAAAATTTCGTTAGTAACAAAGATAAAAAAAATAATGAAATGTTACGTAATATCAGTCCCTTTATATGACAGTGGATGAAGAAGAGACGTTAAGCAATAGAAATAGGGTCTGAAAGAAAGATGCCAAGAATACCATAGACCGAACGTGTGAGCAATGAGGAAGTTAAAAATGGCACGTCTACTTAACATCCGGAAGAGAGAGTTGAAATTCCTACGACACATAATGATGAAAAAGGGCGTAGACAATTTGATGCACACAGAATATATGGAAGGCAAGAGGGAAAATGGAAAGCAATGCATAAAATGACCAACGAGCTTGTGTGAATGGATGTAAGAACAGGGTTTAAGAGAGATAACAAAAATACAAAAAAATGCTTAAAAGGACAGCAAATTGTGGAGATTCATGTTTACCCATGCGCTGAAGGGACACGGCCCATAGACATGTATTGACGAGAATGTCTAACCAGTTGACAGAATAGGGATTAGGAGAGATGACGGAAAGTCAAATTTTACTGCATAAATGAAGGGTAATTATGGAGATTCTTGATCACTCACACCCTTAATGGATACAGTATAGAGAAGAAAAAATTATTTCAATCCAATCATTAACTATTCCAACTAAGGAATATACTCTTTCATCCCATGTATATATTGTCACAGCCGTGCAAAATGTGAGGTATTTTATTATACACAAGATTGATTCTTAACAGGCGCATATGATTAATAGTAAGGATGATACATGCGTCATTACAATCGGTTCCCAAAATACGAAATTACTTATGACTGAGCGTGGGTTCAATTCCTATGTCAGGCAGTGATATCTATATTCGGTGGAACGAATGGCAAATGGAATCACAAAAAAAAAATTAACTAATAAGTATTAGATAACACGAGTTATCTACCGTGGTACAAAATAGTGTCAATCGTCATGGATTGATTAACAACTTCTATTCAAAATACCAAACATGATATGTCATGTGCAACCTCAAAAGCAACAGTGAAACGCTGTGTCTATAACAATCAAAATACCTTCGATTAACTTGTTGTATAACAATGTATACGATGAACAAGGAGACATGTTGACATTTAATATCGAAATAGAAACACGTCAGATTTTAGATTAAAACAGCGCCATCGATAAATTTAAAATATTAAATAATACGAGAGATTTAACAATAGAAATGACATAACACATATATTAAACATAATACCCCATCTCAGAAATAATCGTAACTTTATGTCAATAATTATTCGGATGATAAAAATAGCCTGAACGAATCACCGTACAATAATTCTCATCTCTAAAATCACTACGCCTAACAAAGTAGTACTTATAACAATCGTCATATATCAGATCATTGTACATGTTCGTACCAAATTTTCATTGTTAATATAAAATAATGACAACCTGATTTCTGGCAGCGATCAAAGAGTGCAGTATCTGTCTTCGGGTTGGACAAACTATATTTTATTTCTCAATTTTGTCTCTGCTTTTGATTATCATTCGATAAAAGCCTTTCATACACCACGATATTGTATGCAAGAACCGCCCATCCACAAATGTGTCTCCCTCACATAACAGCACAACTGAAAGTGTTATTGAGAGCTACACGGTCTCAGGGTACAGCTTACCTTAGCAGAACCTCCCTTATCGCACTAAAGAGTTGGGGATCAGTAGTAATAAGGTTGCGTGGAATGGGATATTTTTTAGCCCGGCCTGGGTTCACACACTCGGGCTCCTCACATTAATCTGACATCATGTCACATCGTTATCAGTGTGGACCGGTAAGTAATTACTGGTTTTTGTTTAATGCCGATCTCTCCTGTCTTTTACATCGAAAACTTGCATTGTTCAATTGCGAGTCAGGCATTGAATGTTGATGTTTGTCCTGCATATAAATACTTTAAAGATGGTGAAAGAAAGGTTGCACTTTCACCATATTATGCTCTATGAATTTCAGAAGGGTAAGCGTCTGAACTGCGAGAAAGAAAAATGCAAAAGGTTTATTTGCATGTTTTTCCAGCACGTCGAAACGCTAAAAATGTTTGATTGGCAGATTTCTTCGAGGTGATTTTAACTTAATCAATCAGTCACACTCCGGGCGACATTTCAGACATGACATTAATGATGATGCTCTACTTGCTAACGTGTAGAATAAACCGAAGATTTCATTGGAAGATATTGGTAAGCGTTAACTGCTTTTCGTCATTTGAAGCTACTTGGATAAAAAAACAAACAAAAAAAAAAACAGCCGATTTTGGTAAATGAAAAAGATGACTTTTCCACCACGATAACCTATGACTGCATTTTATATTAGGTTGGTGCTAAAAGAATGTCGTTTTCTCACATATGTTACTATGTGAGAAAACGACATTATTTTTGCACCAACCTAATAAAAGGACTTGAGAAACACAAATCTTTAAAATGGGAAACCCTCCAGCACGCACCGTATTCTCCTGGCTTGTCTCTTTCGGGTTTTAATTTATTTCTGCCTCTACAGAACAATTAAAATGATACAAATATCGATTCAATGCAGTTAGTTTGAAAACTGAAAGATTGAGTACAGTTTCTAAAAAACAATGGAAACTGTACATGAATAATAAATGACTTTTATTTAGTATGTAAAATTTGGTTTTTAATCTCGTAATGCCCGAACTTCTGCTTTGACTTAATAAATCAGTATATAATAATTAATATATACTTATAATAATTCCTACTGTCACTAACAGAAGAATCGAGATTATAATCCTACAAAAATAAATCATATAATAAATAATATAATGAATAAATGAGTGTATAATAATGATAATGATTAATGCCAGAAGTGATAAATGTTTAGGTTTTTATAGCAATTTGCAAAGTTAACAGAAATTATCCTTAATTAAACCATTCTCAGTGTTTCATAATTATATTTTCTCACAAGAGAATCCATATTGAATTGAAAGGGTGAATGTATTTGATTACCTTGTCTTGTATTATTGTTGAAGTAATTCTTTTTAACAAATATATTTAATTTTCTTAACACAGACGTAAGTGGATGAGCGGTTCTTGTATACAATGTCGTGGTGTATGAAAGTTTTCATAGAAAGATAATCAGTAATTGAAATTCTAAAATACACATCGAAACAAAAACTGACTATCAACAAACCTGGCATGTTTGCAACAGACTTTCTCGACGTCAATTCCTAAACAGGTGTTAGTAAGCCACCCTGATTAGGTCTTCTTAAGTTTGGTAGTATAAAATATTGGAGGTTGATATTGATTTTTTTTTACATTATTTTTATACAAACCAAAATCCTAATCGTTCCTATTAATATCACAATGTTTCGCTCGTTATAACACCCGGCCTTCTTCAGCTGTCTGTCGGTCTAGGTAAGTATTTATGGAGATTCAAACGGGATCCTTTATTTAAAACAACGAGGATAAGTTGCAAATTTCGCTGTGTTTATGGCCACATCACGTTGTATCCCGTACGATTACTGAAGTTAAGCAACGTTGATCCTGGTCAGTAGCTAGATGGGTGAACGCTTGGAAATACTGTAAGTTTGGATAATAGCTTGGAATTTTTAAAGAAATAGTCGAGTTTCAATTCCCTTTGGATTCGTTAAAAGGTATGAATCCACGTCTTCTCTCCCCAGCCATGTGTTTATTAGTAAGAATTGTATCACTTAACCATTAATATAAAAAAAAACAACATTTTTACCGTCTATAAATATTTTCTTGATTTAAATAACCTGGAACGGGTTGATAAGCCGTAAAACTCGATTCTGTCAGGAATTAATCATTTCCGCTATCCACATATCCGTATTTTTCGTCTTATTTAGTATTATTTGATTATTGATTATTGATTATTTAAGACCATTTGATTATTGAGCGCCTTATTTCTGCAATATTAATCTGTACTACCGGACAAGCAGTTGAACTTTTTACTACTAACTCCTCCGTTTCAGAAAGCAAGTGTTTAATCAATTCGTCCTAGAATTTAGAGCTTCAATCCTAATTTTCTCTTTTATCTAAAGCTGCCGCTGACACGCTTTTCAGCATTCTGCATCACTTCCCCCCCCTTTTTTTTTTTTTACTGTAAGATCCCCATGTACAATAGCCGGGGGATACTTAAGGTAAAGAGTACCATTGGGAGGCAGTTTGTACGAATGGGAAAGGAATGTACTAGTTAATCCTGGACTTGAACTGGTTAACATTGTAGTAATCAGGGAAACTGCCTCTTGGGAATCATTTCCACAGAGCTGCGGTTCGCGGTAAGAAGTTGTTCGTGTGAAATTTACTTCTTGCCGATTGAAATCGAAGGAAAAGCGGGTAGTTTATTACGCTGTAAGTGGCATGGCCAGTTCTAGCCGAGAAATTTAGACCTGACGGAACCAAGGTTCGTCCGAGTACTTTCCATGAAAGTAGCGATAGAGCAACGAGAGGCTTGCTGCATCTCATCTATAAGAGAGGGTTTTGAGCGTCGAAAACAATTCGTCACTCACAAGGCTTCGCAGACGATTTTGAACTCGCCGAGACTGGAGAGTGCGATATGGGCAGCTCCTGATCTGTCTCTTATATATATTATCATGAAGTCAGATACTTACTACAGAGGTACAGTGAGCCGAGCAATTTTTTTTTTTTTTTGAGGAATGGTTATTTCTTTCTATTCATTTACCCCAGATGTTATTTAGATCTATGCTAGATGATCCAGATAATAGCAGTTAAGATACGAACGTTAGACTTGACGGAAATAATATAATCAGAAAATATATTGTTCATTTCAGAATTTTAGCCAATCAATTTTTTTTTTTTTTTTTCAGAATTTTAGTCAATCAAATTGTTGATATTTTTTCTTTTTTCCAGAATTTTAGCCAATCAGAATTATGATTTCTCCAGTGAAGATACTGGCGTTAAAATTTCGCATGAATATCATTAAAATTAACTAATTAAGAGCAACGCATAAAAGAACATTTACAACTCGCAACATTTGAAATAATTACTTTGTTTCAATTTTTCTGCATTTCAAAAACATGAAAATTTTCATTTTCTGTTTAGTTTCCATTTGATTACCTGCTGACGAGTTTTGAATATCAAAGGAATATAGAATCTTTTCTGATGTCGCTGGAAAGCAGCAAATAATAAACAAAGAGACACACAGATATCTAAAGAAACTGGGTGCATTTCACCTGAGACTCCGAGGAAACATTTGAGATACAAAGATCAAATCTAAAGAGGTGAGTCAGGAAATGAGAAAAAAAAAAAAGAAGAATTGGTTCCAATATAAAGTTTTCATTTTGTATATTAGGTATCCGTTTATTTCGGGAGATAAATAGAGCGACCTGTTTAGTCAAAATTGGAGTAATCTCTCAATGGCGCACGCCTGGGCGATTGTATATGGACGTCATGTGCGGCCTACATTAGATGTCCCCCAACACTCGGTCGTACCAACAAGATCCAAAGGAATACAGTATATTGCATTTGGGTCCGACCTAGATGCAAATGTTGCCGTTAAGTTGTCAGTGTTGACAGACAACTATCTTCGGTTTTCCTCCGAGTTTTCTGTCTGGATTTGCTTCGATAGCTTTTACTGTTTACGAGTATGAGAGCATGACAGGAGAAGTTTAAAATAGGACTTTACTTCCCCCACATGAACTGGCTTTTCTCTGCTGTTAAACTCAATCTTCCTAACGTTGGTAGTTGTGAAGTGTCCATCTTCGCTCATAGTTCAGTTTAGAGCTGGACATTGTTGTCAGAGGATATTTGAGATGCCACGGAAGCATTTTATAGACTGTAGAAACTTTTCCTCACTATCACGCCCGCTATGATCATTTATGTGTGTATATATATATATATATATATTCTGAAATGGACAAAGTTCGACAATTATTTTAAGACATTTTTCTTTTTATGTTTATACGTTCTTTTTATAGATGCAAATATTTAAGTAAATGCTCTGTTTATAATAAACAGTATTAACAACATTTACCGGCCTGAATATCCCAAAAAATCTCATAGAAAATATGCGTCCACTGACAAGAATAGAACCTGTATCGTATACGGAACCGTCATATAGCCTGACGTGTTTTACCGATTTCGCCACAGAGGAGCCTTTCGGTTACCAAGGTCGATTTTAACCTACAATACTCCATGATTTTCTCTCGTACATTCATATCTGTTCGATGCGTATCCAAATGTAAATAAATGCGGAGGAAGAATATTTTCTATGAAAATTTCTCGGACATTCTGTCGGTAAATGTCGTCAATACTGTTTATTACAAATAGGGCATTTACATATACATTTGTATGTATAAAAAAAACTATAAGCATAAAGAAATGGCTTCAAATGTACACAAACACACGTGTATATATATATATATATATATATATATACATTAATTTTTATAATTTGTTAAACTTGAAAACCCAAGTTATATGTTTTTAAAGATATATATATATATATATATATATATATATATATATATATATATATATATATATATCTTTAAAAACATATATGCTTTTAAAGATATATATATATATATATATATATATACATATATATATATATATATATATATATATATATATTTAAAAATATATAATTTGGGTTTTCAAGTTTATCAATGATTAATGTATCAAATAATAACAATGACCAAAAATCCGGTCGCGTCCGAGCATTGGTATCGTCATCCTCTCTCCTTATTCTCTTTCTCCCCTCTGGTGGCGGTGAGGACATGGCTGTGAAGGTCCAGCCTATTCATAAAGAGTCGTGAATAGGGGGTAAAGTGGAATGTAGGTGATGGACACGACTGGGCGATTCAGACCCTCCTAAGAGCACATCGCATATCCTCTTCTTGTTGACGGTTGAACTCGGAAGTCTCGAACTCCCCTCGCGTGGCCCTATACAAGAAAGGCCGATTTTGAACAACAGTTTCACAGTTCCCTACGTTCGCCCTGTGTCAGGGATGTCTTCAACCGGTCCTTCAAGCCTAGTTAGCCAAGCATGTGCACGGAACCATCGGCTCTATCCTCGCCGCAGTGTGGTATAAAGCGAGTTTTATAAGGCCTTTCACGTGAATTTTATTGTGCTGGATAACTCTGCGTGACGCAGACGCCCACACACTTTGATAAAACACCTCCCGCGCTTAATAATAATAATAATAATAATAATAATAATAATAATAATAATAATAATAATAATAATAAAAATAATTCTGTGATAAATATCTAGAAAATATTGACAATGTTAGTGCTAACTGAATACAAACTCGCTATCGTAGAATGGGCCAATATATACACTGGAAATATGCCACTTTTACGGGAAGAAATCTGCTATGAACACACCCAGGGCAAGTTACAGACATAGGACCTGTACCAATTTTATGGGATTTTACACTACACACAGACAGAACAACGAAAGTTACTCATCCAGACATCGAAATCAAAGTCCACAAAACCATAATGTTCTTTCTTATTGCCATGGCAGTCCCTGCAGAATATAATGTCTTTGAAGATCTTTGAAGATCTTCAAAAACTATCAAAATACAATGACCTTGAAATAGAAATTTAAAAAAAAAAATGTGTCATATGCGGAAATCAATAATTCCAGTTTTAGTTGGAACCCTCGGATTGTCTGGGAAAGGATCTGATAGACTCATTGAAGGGATTCTTGTTAGTCCGTGCCTGAAAGAGATACAAAAACATGTATTCACAAGTACAGTCCACTTCGTAGAAAGAGCTTTATCTAAGGTAAAATATGTGTGATCTTCGATTTTTGTTTGTTTTGTTTTTTCAAATAAGAATAAGTGTCAAATGTCATGAAGCTAATTCTGAACTTAGGTCTCTGGTTGGGACCCGGAATGAAATGGATATACACCAGACATCAAAAGAAATAATAATAATAATAATAATAATAATAATAATAATAATAATGATAATCTCCTACAGTAACACTCTACGTTAAGTGAATTTTAGAACATTTTATGTTTGAATATTTCTCAAAAAACAAGAAGTCCTGTAACGATTGCTTCCAGGTTAACAATCCGATTTCAAATTTCAATCAAAAAATTTGCAATCACCCTTATATAAATGCACTTGGGGAAGTTATGAATCAGTATATTAATCGCAGTAATGCAAAACTGATTTGTTATCCTTGGTTGGGATTCAGTAAATTAATTGATGACTTTGAATTTAAAATCGGCGTGTCTAGAGGTTAGTGTATCCACCGCGTAAAATCCTATCAACTGAATAGGCGACAGCCTATTACTATTGGTTGTGTAGGAATATAGAAAGGGATTATCTCCCTTTTGGTTGAGATAAGTCACTTGTGTCACGTGACGGATCGCCTCATGGCGACACTCCATAGAGCGACAAATGCGGCTGTCAATTTCTGTTTGCAGAGTCACTTTTAACTTGTATTAGCCAAACCGAGAGGTTGCTTTCTTTAACCCGAACCCCCCGATTGACTGGGTAGAATCTAAATCTACCTTCCCAGCAAATTAAAAATCCATGGTGCCGTTTCCATTTGGGAATATATCTTTCCCGGATAGAGAATGAAATTTCAGCTCGCAGTTTTCAATTTGGGAAAACCCAAGACTCGCTGTTTCTTATTCGTGGAGTACGTCTTTCATCCGGGTTCAAGTAGGTAAAAGAGTTGGCTGAAGTAATCCAGTGACTTGACCCAAAGAGTTTTGAGTTCAATACCTGGTCACAGCAGAGATGAACAATAACACGGAGAGTTCAGTTGCCAAAGGGAATTAACTAAAACTGAGATATCCAGAAAAGGCATGGTACGTGGAACTAGACAAATCTACACCGATGGGCGAAATAAAGGGTTCATGCCGAAATCCCAACGTATATCACCTGACGGAGGCCAGGGAGTCGTGAAAACATTAGAACCGTAGATCATACAGTGTTCATAGCAGAAACATAAAGGAGATCCCCGGTAATCCTAGGGAAGGTATTAAATAAAAGCGCGCGAAAAGAACTAAAAGCAGATGTTTAGACAACAGAGTGTAAGTTTACCAGTGAAAGGAATTGCGTAAGATACAAATTACGAATTAAAAATGTCAGAATCAAGCAGGTAGGAGCATGCAGATGTCTAGGTGGTATTTGAGCATTAGACGGAAAACGTGACCTCGAAATCCCAAGTTGAATATGGAAAGATGAGTAATCGAGAACTCTGGACGGAACATTTGAGCAACGAGAACGTTTTTAAGGAAAATGGAACAAAAAAAAAAAGGATTATAGTTAGAATGAGAAAAAATAAACTGAAATTTAATAAGTGAAAGGCGGTTTGCAAAATATGATACTCGCAGGGTAGATTGAATGCACTGAACAATGCATAGCAAAACAAACCAGCTTGTGCAAATGGTTGACATAACAGGGGCTAGGAGGGATAGCAAAATGTCAAACCTTCCTCAGAGCTACAAAAACAGGACGTTGTGGAGAGCCATGTCACTAAAACTAGTACATTATTGTAAATATTTCTAATAAAATATAAAATTGGTTATATATTTTATAGATAAAGTTGTGAAGAGAAATTACTGCCCCCGTCTTAAAGTTACAATGTACATAAGATAAAAATAAAAATATATCATTGAAACAAATACATTATTGTGAATATTTCTAATAAAATATAAAATTGGTTACCCATCCTATAAATATATTCTGAAAGTTTTATTAACTCAGATTGATAGCATTTTAATGTGAAAACACAAATTTGCATAATAAAATATGACAAATGATTATGATGTGCAATTTGACGTGATGCCATAAAAACTATCAAATTTTGTCACAATCAAATTTTTTGTTTGGTATAATTTCAAAATGGTCCATAAATAATGTAATGTCTTTTGTTTGCAATTGTTTGACAGGTAATTGGTCTAGAGAAAAGTCTTAAGTGAAAATAATAATAAAAAAAAATCTAAAGTCGTTAGGAAGTAACAAAAACAACTTAACTGAAAATTTGTCCAAACCATCCCCAAAATATGCAAAAAAAAAAAAAAAAAAAGAAGCTTCTGCTCGTTAATTAAATATACATTTCATCAATTTAGTTCTTCTATTGAAAATATTTTCTATCCTTTTATATGAAAAGATATCAAGTGAATCGTTAATAAATTGACAGATTTGATTTAAATTATTTCCCCTAAGAGGAAATCAGTTATTATTCGCTGGTTATTCATAGTAATCAAAATGTATTTGCCAGACGGTCTTAAGTGTATAAGTCGGGATAAACCCCAAAAGTACGAGGGTCTTGTATATTTTTGTTTTGTTTTTTTTCTAATAGGTTGCCAGGTTAACTTTTAAGTACGTTTCTTATTCTAAAAACATAATTGTAGAAAAAATGATGAAAAATACACACTCTTTTAAACGAAAAATATTTTATATCTGTAATGAGGTATTTTGACGCTAAGGCGCACCGAAATGCAAGTCTCCAGAGCGAACCATGTTTGAGCGTTAAGATGGCGGTAATTGTCGGCAGAGGGAGGTGAAGATTGCAAGCCTAAACAGCGATTGCTCTTTGACTTGAAAGGATTGAGATTGTAGTGTTCGGGAAAGCATCCACGGGGGAGCCTGTTCCACAGAGTAGCAGTTCATAGACAAAATTTTTCTTATCAATGGAATAAGAGGGATATATGAATGATACGATTACGTGGTCGTATAATGGTGAGGCATAGCTCTAAATGTCTAGGCATATAGATATCAAAAGAGCAGATCGTCGAAATTGTTGCCTTGGATATAACGATAGATTATATCTAAACTTTAATCGTTGTGTCCGTTGTAACAAACATATAGGGTACTTTTGGAATGATGACACAAAACTTGCATCTTCTATTCATAAGATTTTACTTACTCACAAAAACCACCGTTCTGCTACATCCACTAGAAAATTCTGCCAAAGATTTTGGACAATGTCAGTGCCTCAAAACTGAATTCATAATCTTCAACCAGCAAGGCTCAATACAAACTAGCTAAGGGGAACCAACAGAATCTGTCGACTCTTTTACATACTTAGGAAGCGATGTAATTTCTACCCCAAAAGAAATGAAAAATTTTATGGCTTATGCCTGGGCTGACTTGAGTAAAATGGATGTAATCTGGAAATCTGATCTACCAAACATCATCAAACGGAGATACTTTCAAACGACCGTAGAGACGGTGTTAATGTACAATGCCATTAAGTAGAAATTAAATAAAACCCCAAAGTCTAAGCTTGATGAAACATACACTCGGATACTAAGAGCTATATTTAACATCTTTTGCAGACAATATCCAATTAAATCACAGCTCTATGGACCCATCCCTGATTTTTCGACTATCTTACGCAAACGAAGAATGAGATTTGCAAAACATTGCTAGCGACTTAAAAGCAAGAACTCGCGAGTGATCGACTGCTCGGGAAACTTAGCTAAAGAGCAAGACGTGTTGGTCGGCCATCAACCACCTACATTAACCAGCTATGTTATGAAACAGAATGCTACACTAATGAGATTAAATCTGGTGGAACTAAGGAATGTAGTCAGTCCGAGAAATTTCTATCGAAGAGAGAGAGAGAGAGAGAGAAGAGAGAGAGAAGAGAGAGAGAAGAGAGTAGCTCACCACATCTCGCCTGTGCGAGAGACTTTGAAGGGTGCAAAAGTATTTTTCTCCAGCCAGGACTCGAAAACGCTTTTGAACTTTATCAAGACAGCAAAGTGAGGAGTGGGTAGCTCCCGTCCAAATATAGCAAAAGTACTCCATTTTTCGACCCGAAGTGGCTCTTATAAAGATAAAAGTTAAGAGGACGAGTCAGGTACTTACTGGAACGGTTTCAGAGAATCGACCATTTTATCAGCATCTTTATATAACAGTTCGACTTGTAGTCAGGTGTGAGTTTGAGGCCTAATATTCTCTCAAGGCACGGTGACTGACGGTAGCTCGGGGTCCCATCGGCGGTAATGGAATGTAACTCGTTTGGTTTTCGAGGCATTGAATGTAACCAGACAGTTTGATGCGAGTTGTTTATCGAATACCTACATTTAGTCACTATTTAAGCTATATAAAGACCTGGAGAGAGGAGGAAAAGATCGCGGACGAAAATGCTGTCCAGCGTACATGAAATATTTTTTATCCGTACTCGACAAAATGGCGAATTGGGCGTATATACAAAGTGTGATTGTTTTCCAGTTTTTATTGTTTTTATCATGTAAACACTTTTATTTGTAGTGATCAGGGAAAAATCTTTTTGGGAGTCTGTTCCACAGAAAAGTGATTCGTGGGAAGAATTTGAGCGTAACTTACTTCTTGCCGATGTAATACGGACGAAATGTGGGTTTTTTTTGCTACAATATAAATGGCAAGGCGGGTCTTTGCCGTGAAGGCTAGACGACGGAAACGAAAGATTATAGTTCGTCCGAGTACTTTCGATGGGAGTAGCGATAGAGCAGTTAGAGGCTCACCACATCTCGCCTGTGGGAGAGACTTTGGAGGGTGCAAAAGTATTTTTCTCCAGCCAGGAGTCGGAAACGCTTTTGATCTTTATCAAGACAAGAAAGCGAGAACTGGGTAGCTCCTGTTCAAATACTCCATATTCGGTCAGATATGGCTCTTATAAAGTTAGAGAATAACATAAGGAGTCACCTATTTACGGGAGTTGATTATATTATCTACATCTTTAGTGATGAATCGTATATAAGTTCTACTTGTGGTCGGGTGTGAGCTCGAAGCTCAATATTCTCCTTTTAAACCACGGCGCCTCCTCAAGGGGACATTTGTTCATCGTGACTGGTGTTAGTTCGGGGTCTGATTGGTGATAGAATCTCTGTATAATATAATTTCTAATGCATAATCATGCAATACAGTTTGGCGTAATATAATTAGCTAAAAATGTGATAATCCCGACAATAAATACGAACTTATGAGACTGATTTTAAATTAGAATTGGCGACAAAGAGTTGAGTGTAACTGTCAACGCCTTATTTTTTCTTCTGCTTCTTTTGTTTCATACGTTACAGTTTTTTTTTATATTCCCTGATGTGTTTGGCTCAAGAATACAGCTTCTGTCAATTGATATTTGGGTCTTATTTGCCAACCCTCACCAGAGACACTGTAGATAAAATTTTGTTAATCATGTTTACAATCGAGGTAAACCTATTTAAGATTGATTTACAACAAGAGCAGACTGGCAAATATTTGGACATGTGCGATATAAAACTCTAAACAGTTCATAGATAATTAGATGGAATAATCTTCAGCATATTCCTTGATGTTAAAAATAGACCTAGTTATTGCGATGACATGTCACAAACCCTTAATTTAACATTGTTTAGTGGAAATAATTTTCATTATTCACATTATTCGGACTATTGTCCTCATCTTTGCCGCCATATTTATCACAACGTTCCGTCCGTTGTACGCTCCGACCTTCGTCAGATGGTTGGAATTTCCAACTGAACCCTTTATTTCGCTCACTGGGGTAGACTATTCTATTTCCACGTGCCATGTTTGATGGATGTCATGTATCAGTTATCCCCTGCTAATTTCCCTCTGAAAGTTCTCCCTTGCCTTAACTGAGTATTGAACTCACACTCTTTGGTTCCTGTCACTGGATCTAACCAACGCCTTTATCCACTCTGCCATGTGTCCTTGAGGATAAATATGGCGACAAAGATGAGGACAATAGTCCAAATAATGTACATAACACCTCATCTCAAAAATATAGACAGGAAATAATTTTATATTTAAATTGATGGTTCATTTTAATCCTCGAAGCGGAGAAGGGTTATCTCCTTTCGGGTTTTCACAACTAACGGTTGCCTAGATTTAATTAGATGCTTCATAATCACACAATTCTCTTTTCCCACGTACATCACGCCTTCACATTGTCTCAGATAAACGATAAGCTAATCCTGTTTGACTTCGAGTATTAATGGAAATGTTGTTTGGTAGTGAATAAAGGAAAAAGAAAGAAATAAAAAAAGAAGAAATAAGATAGACGAGGCATAACACTTTTATGTGTTTAACGTCTGCTCAGTGAAATTGAATACCTTGCAAATTTTACATCTTTCATTTTGTACCGTCTTACTTTTGGATTTTCAACATGCATTCATTATTATGATAATTAAAATGTGTAAAGCTAAAATATTTAACGATGCAAAAGTGTATTTTATATTCGTAGAACTTGCAAGCAGTTTGCTCAATTATTAATAAAAGTGTTATCATTTATCAAAAAATAAAAGAAAACCGTGACATTTTACGGGTATTTCTAAATGCTGTTAATTGATAGCACTTTTCTTAGTATATTGGATCTACTTGTAAGACGATCTTGTGGACAACGTATATGTTGATGTTACCTGTGACACTGTTATTAAAATTATTCATTGCTTTTCTCACGAGAACTTCTATTACTGTATGCACAGTCTCACTCTTCATTCATCATAACCTGTTATTCTCGATTTTCAAATCATTGTGTTTGGAAAATCTCTCAATAATTTACATGGAAGTGTTTCTTTCAGATGGTACTATTATGTCAATAAACATACACTTGCTGAATTTCACGTCTTTTATGGTAATATCAGGTCTGTTGGCTTTTATTTCCCTCTCAGTCATACCATTTCTCAGTGGTTTCGATTTTGTGCTTCTTGTATATCTTTCAATGTTGCTACCTTGTTATGTCAGTTGTGTCCTATTCGTTTTTTGCTAGTTCCGGACATCCTGAGATAATATAGTCGACATTTTCATCATATTTTCCGCAGATCCTGTATTTCGGGTTAGTTCTATCCTTGATTAAGTGACACTGATAGGATTTGCTTGTGAAGGCCTTAGTCCTAAGCTGCAAAAAATTAGGCCCCGGAGCAAAGCCTCGCAATCAGATCCTATTATTATTATTATAATTATTATTAATAGCCGTAGTAGTAATAGAAATATAATTATTATTGTTGTTGTTATCATTGATTACAGATATAATAAATGAAACATACAAACATTCTGATACACCGGATGGCCTAGTAGATCCATTTTCATAGAACTGGCTTAGAGGCCAGTTGCAAACGAATGTAAACTCGATAGGACAGCAGAGCTATAAAACAAAACATATCATCCGAATTTGGATGAATAGATGCCGCCGCAGAATTAAACCCTAAACAGAACACTGGGACTAGGAAGGCGATATTTATAAGAATGATATAAAAATGAGCAATAAAAAGCGCAAAGATATATATATATATATATATATATATATATATATATATATATATATATATATATATATATATATATAGATATAGATAGATAGATAGATAGATAGATAAGGCTCAAAAATCATCAGACCTATAAATTAAAAAATTTTCGAATTTGTACATCTGATGATTTGGGTCGTGATTACGATTCCAATGTAATGAATTATTACCATGGAATATTAGTTTTTCAGCCTTTTATATTATATTCATACTCTGACTTGGACATTGAGTTCTACCTTGGAACTTTATATATATATATATATATATATATATATATATATATATATATATATATATATATATATATATATATATATATTATGCAAACGCGTTTGAAAATTACGTCACAAAGAACAGTTTGAATTACTAGACAACCATAACATACTCTCACCTGCATACTGATAATGAATATACATAAAATAGAAAGGTGTGTAAGACAAGGATGTGTCTTCACACTGGTCTTATACAACCTATAGAGTGAGACGATTGTGAGAGAATTAGAAGGCCTACCAGGAATCCAAATTGACAGCCACAATTATCAGCTAAGAAAAGGAAATGACATGTTCTTCTACAGAATTCAGTGAAGTTAAGCGACAGGAAAGGAAAAAAAAAACCTCAATTGTAATAAACAGCTCAAAATTAAATTGACAAATTAGTAATAATAAATTCAAACAAGTACACAAATTTTAATATCTCGGAAGTGTTTTGACAGAGGACGGAGAGTGTGACACTGAAATCCGAATGCTCATTGAGATAACCAAAGATTATTTCCAAAAGTGTCAGAAACCAAAAAGAGTACTAAAATAAAAATCCTTCTTCCTCTATGGCAGTGAATGGTGGGAGATTTCCTTACAGATGAAGATGACACTTGAAATAGCAGAAATGTGATTCTACAGAAAGATGTTATGAATACCATATGTGAGCAGCGACGAAGTTTTAGAGAAAATATAAACCAAAAAATTTAGGTATCGTAACAGGACAAATAATAAGGGAAAAGCTCTTCGGAAATTTGATACTTCCAGGACATTTTGAAGGCGAAAGGGCAAGATTTAAAATCGCATACATTAGCTAGAGAACTTTTTAAATAGATGGCGGAAAAAAGTTTAAGAGACATAACAAAATAAGTAAAAGTAGTAAGAGCTACAAAGGCAGAGAATTTTAGAGTCAAGGTCGCCAATGTCTTGAAGGGTCAGGACACATAGAGAAGAAGAGACGTTTTTATTTCTTTTATCCGAGAGTGAAGACATAGTATTATTTTATTTAGAAAGTTTCTGAGCACATTTCCTTGAGAGTGTTGTTAATCAATATGCGATCGGTTCACATAAGAACATTTGTTTGGTATTACAGTGATTTTTTTTCATCGGATTTTCTTAATGTCTTTTAAGCATTCTGTTTAATCGTTTTTAGTGTTCATACTATTATTGGCATACAAACGGCCTTAAATGCCACATTCTCCTAATTTCTATACCCAGGTCCTTTTAAATCGATAGTTAATCAAATTAATTTGTGGAGATTTTCCTCCTTCTCATGAATAGCTAGAACTCTGAAAATGCTTTTATGTTCTCTAGTGTCTGGTATTATAACGTTTGTTGCTTCGCAGAGCGAGAATAATAAATCACAGACCATTTTCAAGCACTCATCTTGTCATATGTTCTGTATAGAGAAGGTTAAAATATTAGAATATCTTCTAATACATTTTATGTATATAATTATTCATTTTGGACGAGGAAAAAGTTTGTATAAACCGAAATTTTGAATATCTGATATTTAAAAAAAAGACGTGCTATTCAGGATTTTAATTAGCAGGTACTGTTGATATTATCAATATCAACTTATTAGTATCACATATATATTAGGTTGGTGCAAAAATAATGACGTAATAATGTCGTTTTTTGACGTTAAAAAATACGCCAAAAAACGACATTATAACGTCATTATTTTTGCACCAACCTAATAATAATGATGATGATTGTCACTTCTTTGTAGAAGAAGACCATCTATTCACAGCTTTTTTGTGTTCTTCATTCAGATTTTTTTATAATTTTCATAAGTTTTACCTGAACTAACGTACGGAAAGCGATTCTTAATGCCAGCTTCAATTGTACAGCCTCTCATGCACACGCGGCAAACAAAGTTATCTTCGTTACCTATACTGAAAAATTGCCTTTCCGTATGTACAATCATGTGACTGCCACAACAGACTTAAAACTGTGTCACAAAACTTGCACATTTAACCTGCAGTTATTTCTGGGTGGAACTAGAACAGTCAAAAGTCTAACCACCTGAAGAAGGCCGGAGCGTACAACGGCTGAAACATTGTGATAAATATGGTGACAAAGATGAGGAAAATAGTCCGAATAATGTAAATATTGTACATAATACCTCATCTCAGAAATATAGACAGAAAAAAATTGACATTGCATTTAAATTTTCGAAGATCACAGACATATCAGTGTGTCTGTGTATGTGTGTGCGTTTTAGTGTGTGTGTGAGAGAGAGAGTTTTTGTTTTGATTTACAGCATATCAACCTCAATGGGTTATTTAATACCAACAAGATTTTTATTGCTGGTAATATTTTTTTTTTTTCAAAAATGTATTACTGGTAATAATTTTTCTTCAAAAATTTATTGCTGGTAATAATTTTTTACAAAGTATTCTGGTATTAAAACCTATTTTTACACTTTCATAGTGTTTTGACTCCAGTTTGAGGGTCAATTATTTGCCCATAGCTGGGACCCTAACAGGTGCTACCACCCCGGGTCAGGGTGGACCTGGGAACACCAGCAATTAAGAGGTGGTTCCACACTCCTCAAAACCTGATCAGAGACCTTGATGTTGGATGTAGTTTATCGTCTTACCCAGGACAAGTGAGAGAGAGAGAGAGAGAGAGAGAGAGAGAGAAAGAGATGGAGAAATAGAGAGAGTGATGAAGAGCCCATTTTCTCAGATGCTGATTGACGCCAAATGAAACTGCTTTGAGACGTAAAAGTATTCTTTATGAGCTGGAAATTTTTTGTTTGTGCCATACTCAACTTATGGCTATTGCTGAGTATATATTGATCTCACAAATTACCAACGTGCCTTTTTAAGCCAAAGGAAATTTGGAAGGGATAGCTAAGATAATTAAACACCGCTCTAACATTTCCTGAAGCCTTCACAATGAGTTACGCTGTTTGTCCAGTATGTGGATTGAACTGTTCTGAAAATGGGTGCAAAATACTTCGAGGGCAAAGCACACATGTAGGCCATCAAGGACAGAACATGCTGCGGAAATTTCAGATATGGAAAACATCAGTGGGGATCATCTTAAAATAATGGTGAAAGAAAGATGCATTGTGTCTACCAATTTCAGGGATCGTTATACAACTGTCTCCCATATAACCTATGAAAAAGAAAATCTAATTTTATCTCTGTCTTTTTGTCTCTCTCTCTCTCTCTCTCTCTCTCTCTCTCTCTCTCTCTATATATATATATATATATATATATATATATATATATATATATATATAGAGAGAGAGAGAGAGAGAGAGAGAGAGAGAGGCAGACAGAAACAGAGACAGATATGTATAAACATAAAAAAATTCATAAAAAATAATTGACGGACTTTGTCAATTTCATAATGTTTGACGTCATTTGTTTACATTTGGATATGCATTGAACAGATATGAATGTGTAAGAGAAAGTCATAGAGAATTGTGTTTAAAAAACAGTAAAATTGACCTTACTAACCGAAACACTCCCCTGTGGCCCAATAGGTTATGGCACATCAGGCTATATGACGGTTCCGTATAGGATACCGGTTCGATTCCTTTCGGAGGACGCATATTTTCTGTGAAAATTTCTCGGGCATTCAGGCCGGTAAATGTTGTTTAATACTGTTTATTATAAACAGAGCATTTACTTAAATATCTGTATCTATAAAAAGAACGTATAAACATTAAAAATGTCTTTATATATATCTATATATATATCTATATATATATATATATATATATATATATATATATATATATATATATATAGAGAGAGAGAGAGAGAGAGAGAGAGGGAGACAAAGAGAGAGAGAGAGGAAAAAGGAGAAAGCTCGATTTTTCTATTAACGGAATTGGTTATCCTATCGGTTTTTTTTTTTTTTTTTTTTTTTTTGTGGTTTGAGTTGTTGAAAAAATGACTTTGTATTCAAATGTTGGATAAACAAGCCATTATATAAAATTACCCATCAGTAAAACAGTGAGCAATGAAGACTCGGCCAATAAGAAATTTATAAAAAATATAAATTCGTAATCACCCATTTATTTCAAACCATCCATGGCTTCTCAGATTATATATTTTATAGAAATATATAAAAGGTTTGAATATCATGGAAGTTTACTACACGGTGTTCGGGAGTTATCTGTCCTTCAGCTTCCATGTTATCTCAAATCAAATTCCTTGCATGACAGTTATAAATCGGTTTTGTTTTATTCAAGACCATGCAAGGGTTAATAGAATGCTTAGTTTGCCTACTATCATATTCTGAAAACCCTTGTTCTCTTACGATACTCAACCCTCGACTCTGCCTTATATTTTTCGTTAACTTCTCAAACATATTTAGACAGAGTTTTGCTTTTCTTGTACATGCTCAAATTCGGCGAATTTAATAGTTGTTAGTAGTTACATGGATATTCTGTCTACCCAGCAAGTCTTAGCATGGAGACTAACTAAAAAGTAATAGTTTGTCATTGTCAGTGGAGGAGATAATATACACCACCTCATATATATATATATATATATATATATATATATATATATATATATATATATATATATATATATATATATATATATATTCGCCTCAAGTGGCTCGTATGCACGAGTTTGTCGTTGGTTGGAAATTATCCATGCAAACAAAACAGACTATCATTGTTGCTATGTACGTGTATTGTTTAATTTATTGTAATGTATTTGTCATCTTTGATGATGGCTTATGTAAGCCGAAAGCTTAGATAGGATTAAAAAACCTTTATCAATATGGTTATTTTCTTTCGTCTTTCAATGATAATGTTATTAAGCTTATCAAACGATAAAAATGAAATTGATTAAAATAAATAAACAAAACTTGTCTATATTATTTAATGAAACATGGATTAATATATATACACACACGCGCGCGCACACACGCACACATATATATATATGTATGTATATATAGGTTGAGGAAAATTCGCGCATGATAGTGATAAATTTTTGAATGTATAATCACACATGAAAGTTTGATTTTCTAAGTCACAGTGGCCTAATTGATAGCGGCTCGTATTGAAGAATCGGAAAGACGAGTTCGAATTTCATTCGAATCAATGACATTTAGTTACGTGCTAATATCATTGGGAAAGGTATGAATTGTCTTCTTCTCTCCCCAGCTATGGGTAAACAGCAAGACAGACCGGTTTCTATATCCTTGGATGGTAAATGGTTTACCGCAGAAAGAAATGGCTACGCAGTGCGGGAAAAATATGCCTTGTCGGTCATGTATCGAAAGATACATGATCGCCTATGCATGTATCACGCATGGCACATAACTTACCGAGTTATTTAATTGTTATATCTGCTGTTCAAAATATCCTCCTTTTTCAAAACCAATTACAATTCTGTGCCTGTATGGTTAATCAACATGGATAAGAGTTTCTTCTGTCATTTTATTGGATTCATATTTCATTCTTTCTGTAAGTTCCTCAATATTTCTTGGGCGTGACTGAGAAATAACTTATTTCAAATTGTCGAACAGAGAAAAAAAACAAGGATCTCTTTGAGCCAGACATTAACTTCAAATACGAAGAGAAGAAATAATCAAGTTTCAATTAAATAAGAGTTTGTAATGGGCTGATCAACAAACCATCACTTCTCTAGTAAAAAAAATTATATTATTTAATTCAAAGTTTCATCAACTTTAAACCTGTACAAAATTATCTTGGAATTCTTGCCCACTGTATTGTCTCTCTTTTTCTTCCTATCTATAGCAAATGTGATCCACCTGAACACCTATGCACTTCATGTATACAGCAACATTCCTTTAGATTAGCTTCCTGATACTTTACTGTCAGCGAAACAATTCCTCAATTAAGGAAAGTGACGGAACATCGTGTCAACTGATGAGGTTTACAGACATCTACTCTTTCATCTGATTAGTTTAGGCACAGCAGATATTGCCAACTTGGCGCCATTTTCTGGTTCTTTTCGATTCCTCAACTTCGTATAACTTGCCGTTTTTATTCACCTGATGAAGAAAGTGGCAGGAGACCAATGTTAAAAATTAAAATCTTTCCTCACTTTATTCCGGATTTAGTGTTCATAATCTTCTCACCTGAATTATACTGAACCCAAATTCTTTAAAATATCAATTCGTATTTCCAAAATGTATTCAATGTTTTAGTAAAATCACTTATAATTAATTTCACGTGTTAATAATGAAGTTGTACATTTATTTTCGAAAGTAAACCATATACTCGGAGATCAGCTCAATAACGAATACCGTTTATTAACATTTAATAACTGAAAGTAAAGAGAGAACATGATGAAAAGCACTTCTCATTGAACTCGTCTATATAGGCCGGGGCTCTTGCTACTTATCTATAAAATTCAAAGAAGGATCTTTAATGTAATCGATCCTTATCTGTCATATCGATTTCAGTCACTTTCTCACAGACGTGACGTAACTTCCTTCTGTCTTTCCTACATATATTTTCCTGGCAACTGTTCTGATGAAATTTCCTTGGTGCATCGACTACATGAATCAAAGCCTTTTGCTAGATTGGCAATTAGGTCTCATCATTTAATTTTGAACTATCTAAATGCAAACGCTACTTTTATTCTGTCAGTTAATTTTCTTGCTCTTCCAACCTGTGGAACTCTCTTCCGATTTATTGCTTTCCTGTCGCCTGTAATCTTTAAAAATTAAATTCAACGGCACAATTCTGTTGAACTGAATCCTATTCTTTTATTTTTTTTGTTATTCGTCACCTTCTCCTCATTAATTTCTTCTCATTCTCTTTCGTTCCTATGACCACAACCCTGCGCCCTAATCGTATAATTGTTTTGATTGCAGTAAAATCATTTTAAAAAATCGAACACACTTTTTGATCCCGGTGATTACATTGACTTCTTTCACTCGTAATTTCAAATAATAATAATTATAATAATTTAAATTTCTTCACAGAAAAAAAAATGGAATAAAATTTCCGTTTTTTAATAAAGTTAATGTTTTTTTGAAATCGAATTCTGTTTCAGATCAGAAGACTTGATGGAGAACGCAATATGCAACATCACTGGTTGAAAACGAAAAGCTGTACGAATTAATAATAATAATAATAATAATAATAATAATAATAATAATAATAATAATAATAATAATGTCATCTTTAAAATGTATCAAAATACAAGGATTTTGAAGTGAAAATCTCAAAACTATGGCATACCTGAACCACAATAATTCCAGTTGCAGTTGAATCCCTCTGAGTGATCGGAAATGGTTCCGATAGACTCCCTGAAGACTCCCTAATCTATACCTTAAAGAAATACAAAATATTGTACTCACAAGTACAGCTCATACATTACGAAGAACTGTATCTATGTAAAATGTGTGATCTTAGAGTATTTTGTTTTGACCATTTTACAAAAATGATCAGTGAAAAATGTCCTGAAGCCATTTATGAACTTAGGTCTCTGGTTGGGACCCGGAAGGAAATGTGTATACGCAAGGATTCAAAGGAAATAATAATAATAATAATAATAATAATAATAATAATAATAATAATAATAATAATAATACATTTTTAAACTACGAAATGCAAGAGGATGAAGGCCAGAAGACATGATTCGGTATCAGTAATCAAATAAAGAATAAACATATCAACAGATTTCGCTATACGATGGACCAGAGATTAGAATGGTAACGCTAATATCTCAATATTTTCAGAGAGCTAAGTCACGTTGAGAAACATGAATTTGAAATCGGAACGCTCTCAAAAGTCCTAACGAGCGTGAAAAAAAAAACTAAAAAAAAAACTACAGGAGCGGAATATTGAGTATTGTAATAAAAATTAAAAATTAAAATATATTTGAAAACTCTGCATTCCCTTTCTAAACTCGTCCATGTCTCTCACACTATTCTTCGGCATACTCTATGTCACCTTACATAAGCTTAATAGTGCTCTTCAAAAGTGTCAATTTAAAATTACTTTTTTTCTTTTCACCTTTGAAAATGAAGTCTGAAGATCCAGAGAAAAATAAAATTCTCTGAGAAAATAAATTATAACTAATGGTGCCCTAAATTAGCCTGTTTTTTTATCTTTAAATTAAATTATTCGCTCTGACTTAACATTAAGCTCACAGAATTTCATCCTCTTTAGGATTATTCATACGGATTACCAAGATTTTCGTTACTTAACCATATATATATATATATATATATATATATATATATATATATATATATATATATATATATATATATTCATACGGATTACCAAGATTTTCGTTACTTAACCATATATATATATATATATATATATATATATATATATATATATATATATATATATATATATAAAGCTCAAAATATATGGTGCGCGGGATAAATTACGCAAAAATAATTACGCAAAAATAAAAATAACACTTGCTCATTTTTAACATATACATTTACGAAAATAACAAAAATATCTTAAAAAACTAAACAGTAAATGCATTCCATAAAATCGCCATTGACATCAACTACCGCCTCCAGACGACTTCGTAATCTCTTGAAACTATTCTGGAAGGTTCCTTATTTACATATTTCTTTATATCTTTATATCTTTATATATATATATATATATATATATATATATATATATATATATATATATATATATATATATATATACTTTAAACGGGAGCGCGGACTTACCTGCAAGGTTCTCATCCACCCAGCTTCCCCAAAAAAAAAATTAAAAAATATAAAACAGAACAGTAAAACACATTTAAGTTGATGTATGTTGCCACTATCCTAGTTTTCAGAAATACCATGGGTTTTGATCTTAATTTCATTATTCTCCTGCTTTCCCATATCTTAAAAAATATTTTTAGCATTTAAAACTTGACCATATAATCAGTAAGAACACTGTCAACACCACCGCCAAATTACAATCACTCTTAATATTATCTGTCATACATAATTCACATACGCACCAAGGGAACTTCACGTGCAATAAATGCCGATGCCAACTCTGTAAACGAATCATCACTGATAGCATTTTCACCGCCTAACCACACCTACTACTCACAGAATATTCAAACCACCGGCTCTGGCTCGTGATAGTTCAAATCTGATATATTTACATTTCTAGCTCAAATGTAAAAATGGGAAAGATATTCGAGAAAGAGTAAGGCAATTCCGTCTTCTGTTCAATAACCATAAAAATTCAATTACAACAATTATTTACCTGTCTTGGCACATATCAATCAAACGTCACATGGCATCGATGGCATTGGATGTGTGCTTTTACTGACTACATTTACAAGCCGACAAGAAAGACGCAGTTTGAAGATAAATACATTTTCAAAATTGAATCACATAGTAAAGGATTAAGCAGGGATTTGGGTTTTACTCAGAGAAAATAGTTTCCACAGAGAGCCCTCTAAACAAAACTTCCAGGAACAGTGAGTCCCACTTCTTTGCTTATTTCTCGTTGAAAAAGCACATAGGCGTCTCCAAAAATTCTGTCTTTAAAATCTTTCCCTTCGTGTTTCAATTCAGTCAAAAAGCCGATCAATATATCATACATGTGTCTTTTTATTCTTCAGATTTCATTAACAGTATCATTAAATCTACAGACACATACACGAATAAAGACACACACACACACACACGCATATATATATATATATATATATATATATATATATATATATATATATATATAACGGGTGTAACAGCCAAATTATCCAAATTGTCTAACAAAATGTGATAATAGTCCATAAAACAAAATGTTTTATATCTAACAAAAATTTCAATTAAGACATTTAACTATATTGACAGCAATTGGCGTAAGAATCACAAAAATACTCTTGTTTTATTCAGCTAGAAAAGGGAATAAGTTAAAATCGTTTTGTGTCAGCCCCACTATGTCTTCCGAAATGAGTAATAGTGAGAGAAAAAAATCATTCAGGCCTTCAGTAATGGTACTAGCATTCGTACTCTGAATACCATCATACATATGTCGAATACATGACATTCACTTACGTGCTAAAACCTTTGGGAAAGGTATATATTCTTCTCTCTCCAGCTATGGGTAAATAGCAGGACAGACTGGGTTCTATAGCCTTGGATGGCAACGGTTTTAGGGGAAGGAGAACTCTGAATTCAAAATCTGCGGTATGTCGTTTGGCGAACTTGTGGCATGTAGTGCACAAGGTCTGTGTATTCGGCTCTTCAAAAAGTGTGGTTGGTTCTGTACAAAGGCATCACCAATATAATTAAATCATATGTGCTGGTGTCTGGGCTGTCGGTTGCTAGGAACTGTGTTGCTTGACTCTCATACCTCGAATACGATTGTAGAATCCACCATACATACATACATAGATACATACATACATACATACGTATATATATATATATATATATATATATATATATATATATATATATATATATGTGTGTGTGTGTGTTTGTGTGTGTATGTGTGTAAATAAATATATATATATATATATATATATATATATATATATATATATATATATATGTATATATATATATATGTATATATATTTACATGTAAATATATTATATATATATATATATATTCGATGAAATGTGTATGAATATATTTTATATATATGTATGTATATATTTTAGTATATATTACAGTGTAACCCGGATATAAGAGAGTTGTCGGGACAGGAGAAGTCTCTTATATCTGGGTTTCTCTTATATCCGCGTTTGGTCTATTATATATATACATTAACTCAGGCTCTAATTTGGGACCAGAAAAAATCTCTCTTATCTCTGGGTTTCTCTTATATCCGGGTCTCTTTTATCCGGGTTACACTGTATTATTATTATTATATATACTCTGGCAGTTTGAAAAAAAAGCAGATAATACAATTTGTTCATAAAAATATATTTGAACAAACCAATATGAAGTGAAAAATTCAGTGAAAAAAACAAAAAACTAAAACATTCTTGTTGATGGAAAATAATCAGTCAGCACCTCAATGCTTAGTAAAAAAAAAAAAAAAAAAAAAAAAAAAAAAATCACCGACGGTGTGGTTAGACGTTTGATTGGTTCAAGCCGGGCTAAAAAACTGACTGATTTCACATCAGTCAGATATTTTATCTATAAGCTATTGTGGTTGCGCAGAAAGAAGGGGAATTTTAACGTTTTTTTTTTGTTTTTTTTTTGTTTTTTTTTCCGAGGCTCGGAGAACTCAGTTCATATTTGAAGAGTAATGCATAACAGCAATTGAAGCCGCTGTTCATAAAACCCCTTTCCCAAGAGAGCTCAACCGGATTTCCGGGCACGGGCACGGGCACACACACACACACACACACACACACACACACACACACACACACACACACACACATATATATATATATATATATATATATATATATATATATATATATATATATATATATATATATATATATATATATATATAAGGTGTTTGTGAAAGAGCTTTAATTATTGTTACACGTGTTCTACAGATAGTGATGCATTCTTTTCTGTTTTTGATGACTGTCTAATTTATCAGAATTTTTAAGAAATACCTTTGTTCGCTTACAAGAAAATCCCATTAAAATCCCTAAAATAATGAACTCAATTTTAATGAAACATCGACACATCTGTGTATCTAAGTGTATGTAGGACGTATTGAAGGAAACTTTTAATATATGTTTGCTTGAAGAACATATTTTTTATCTTCAAGATTTCTTTATCTTATTTTTCTCCAGTTCGGATTATTTTGCTATATTATGAAGAATTCTGGGAAATATATTTGAATGATTTGTTGCATTCTCTGCAGTCTGTGCCTAATCTACATTGTTATTTAATCTATTGATGGCAAAACTAAATCTACTCCTTCCTTATTAGCATATTTGCGAATATGTATGCATAAGACTAACCCAGAACTTGAACTTAGCTCAGTGTTTTCTCTGTCAGGACTGATATCATTTACACTATTTTTATGCGAATATTATTTAGCTAAAACTTATGCAACAATTTTGAATTGTTTCCAGATATCTTTTCCCGAACAAACACTTATCACATAAACCATTCCAATTGCATTTACAAGCCTCCGTTTTCATCTACAAGAAATTAAGTTTATCGGTGGCTCAAATCATATTAACGTAACATATTGTTTGTTAAAAGAAAGACGCCATCATGCAATTTGAAAAAAGAAAACTAAACAGTATTTTCGACCTGAGTATCTCATCACAGTTGAAAACTCAATTATAATGAACTTTTAAAAATAAATATGCATGCTTTGAGAATTCTATGACATTGAGTTAATTTAAAAAGTAGATTTGGTGTTTATTGATATTTTTAATTTAAAAAGTGTTTTGCTGTGTAAACCGTTTTTTTTTTCCCCCAAGACGGCAATTTCCGCAAATATATAATCGGAATATTATTGTATTTGTATTTCGCTGATGATTTTTTTCAATGCCTGAAGACATTCTTCGGTATTTTATTGTTTAAACCTGCTTTTTATTCCCCTGAAATTGTTAGTTTTAAAAGCAACGTTAGAAATAAATTAAAAGAAGAAAACTTTATTTTATATTAAGTTGTATAACAGCTAAAAGAAATGTTGTGCTGTGTTCAGAAAATCGATTAGAACGAATTTAAAATAACATTTTATTTCAAATACTTATGTTCAAAATTCAGATTATATAATACAAGAAAATAAAAAAAAACGAAACGATATAACTTCACTGTCTTATATGTTTTATTATTTTAAACAGTGGGTTTTCAAAGGAACGTTAGTTGATAACTGTCTTTCGGTTTTCCAGGTGTATTAGATTTGCTTAGGGCTCTTAATTTCTCGTTATTGTGCTTATTTTAATTAATATTTCGTTTAAAGAGACATACATCAGATACCATTAAAATTAAACAGACTTATCGTCTGTATTATAATTATTGATATAAATTAAATTGTGGACTGCAGACCGCACACAGAAAACGATATATATATATATATATATATATATATATATATATATATATATATATATATATATATATATATATATATATATATCCATTAGATTCGCTTACGTGCTAATACCCTTTGGCAAGATATTAAACCTTTTCTTCTCCCTCCATCTATGTGTAAATAGCAGGACAGACTGAATTCTATAGCATGGATGGAAACTGGACTAGGAGAAGGATGACTCTGAATTCAAAACCTGTGGAACGTCGTTTGGGGACCTTGTGAGATATTTCCCTAACTCACTGTTTATTCCTCACCGGTAGCACGATTCTGAGTTTCATGCACATCATTTTGTTATGCATTGATAAAAATGTATATTTATTAATATATATATATATATATGAAAAGAAGAATATATATATATATATATATATATATATATATATATATATATATATATATATATATATATATATATATATATATATATATATATATATATATCGATTTTAATTTTAATTTAATTTTTATTTTATATTTTAATTCGATGTCTCTGATGGGCTTCTTAATGTTGATAATTAATTCACTGAGGAAGTGTTTGGAATTTCTTTTATTTTCCTAACTACTTTCAATCTCATCCGGGATCATCTTCTCAGCATCAAGGGAAGCTATGCTTTCTTTGTTAGGTTTTGTGTTTATAATATTTGGATTAGTTCGTGAGTTGAATTAAGTAATTTTTTGACTAGGTATGTATGGTGTAATGAGTTGTTTAATGAATTTGGTTAATTGATAAAGCAAAGTTGGGATTTAAGATATGATAGGACGGAGAAGGAAGATAGGTTTATGTGTTTATATACATCCATACAAGTATCCTGTTTGTAGTCACCAATTAATATGGGAGGTTTTAAGTTCTACGTTGTTGACTCTGATAAGTTTATTGATTTTCAATTTCACTTGGTTAAAAGGATTTTTGTTGACCATTCTAAATTTGGTGGGATCGTCCATCATTTTCAATAATTTTGAATTGAAATCAAATTTATTTAATACGATAAAAATATTGAATTTATCTGCCTTTTTTAATATCATATAAGTATGGTTACGTATTTCCCAGGGAGCGACTTTTAATTGTTTGTTAGGAATTTGATTTTTTTCATGTGTCACCAATTCTTTCAAATTCAATATTTTATCATTTTTTCGTATATTGTAATCAAATAATGCAAGGAACGCACAGTTTACAGGGAAAATCACTTTCATTTCCTAAGTACTTTCCATCTCTTTCTGAGATAATCATCAGGGTTGAAACTGGTCAGGCAAAAACTATCTGTAGCTATCCATTACTGAATTTTTTTTGCGTTTACAGGCAATGGCTAGCAGTGTCGCTTTAGAAAAATACTGATTGACAACTTAACTATTCTACACAAACAAAATGACAAATTAAAACTACAGATCCTCGAAGCAATCTACATTAATATATTCAAGCCAACACTGAACAGAATCAGCTACGAATAAAGTAATAATTTTCTAAAATAAACGCAAAAGAAAAAAAATCAATAATGAATATCGACAGATAGTTTTTGCCTTACCAGTTGCGATCCTGATTATGATCTCAGAAAGTAATGGAATTTATTTGTTAAATAAAAGTGATTTTCATTGTTACAGAGCATTTTTTGCATCGTTTGATTGTAATATACGGAAAAATATTCCTGAAAATTAAAGGGTTATTATAAAAATAAGCAGATAATGTTTGTAATTTATTAAATCTCTATCGCTCTCTCTCTCTCACACACACACACACACACAAACACACACACACATACACACACACACACAGACACACATATATATATATATATATATATATATATATATAATTATTTTTCTAAAAATGTTATGTTATAAAAATTAATTGCTAAGAACACCGGATTATAAATCTCTCTCTCTCTCTCCATCCCTCTCTCTCTCTCTCTCTCTCTATATATATATATATATATATATATATATATATATAAAAATATAGGATTTGAGTATAAGGAATAAATTCCAATAACCAACAAATATCATTGTTAAAAGACTCCTCAAAACAGAATAGACCAAATAAGTTAATTATATATATATATATATATATATATATATATATATATATATATATATATATATATATCAACTAAGTTAATCATATATATATATAGCAAATAAGTTTATTATATATATACACACACATAAACACACAAACCCGTATATATATATATATATATATATATATATATATATATAGTATCTTGAGAGTGCCGAATTTGATGGATATTTTCTGCAGTTTACTAGACAAGCAGGTCTTTGACGTAAATTTCTAGACATCAAACGCTAAGGATAGAGAGTTAATGTGCAGCTGTAAAAAGTGAAAGTATTACTATAAACAGTCTAAGAGTCACCCTCCTGTGTCTCGATGTTGCTGTGATAAGTTATCTAATTTAATTTGCTTTACTACTTAGCCTCAGTGATCCCAAGACATTTTTTTTACCTCACATACAGTTTTGTTTTTTTACTTTCATTATAAAATAATGAATTCACATTAAGTAGACGCAATCGCGATACGGCATCAGTAAATCATTTTTCCCCTTTGTCTTACCATGTTCCCTTTTGCTCTGTTTGCGATTACACCGATTAATATGCCAGCTAATGTACTGGAATAAAATGAATATCGTATATATATATACTACACATATTTATCAACGTTTATCAAGGTAAGTTTTATAGCATCCCCGACTCTGAACTGTGGATTCAATGATAAACATTGGTGGGTTAAAGGATAGTATATTATGACTCGGGTGTATAATAGCCACTTTTACACCCGGGTTTGTCAGAAGACATTATGATTTATTACAGCCTAGGATATATTGATGAAGCATACTCATGGTTGAGGTTATACGTTCGGTTGGGGGTATACTGTTGGCCGCGGTATGCTATCAGCTGGTGGTTTATTCTGCGCTGGGGTTATACTCAAGGCTGAATGTATATACTCCCTGCTTGGGGCTGGTGGTAATCTAGGCTTAGAGTATACTCTATGCTAGTTTACAATAGACGGCGTATACACTAGGAGTATACACTAGTCTGAGTATTTATTATTGGCTGGGGCTATATTCTGGACTGGAATTCCCTTTGGGTTGTGTTTATACTTTAGACTGGAAGTATACACTGACCGCGAGTATGCTGTAGGCTGGGTGTGTTGTCTTCGCTGGGGTGTACTCTATGCTTTGGTACACACTGGTTTGGGTGTTTACTAAAGTCTGGACTACACTCTGGTTTAGGGGGATAATCTGATCTATGTGTTGGGCTTTACTCTGCGCTAGGGGTATAGTCTACACTGGGACTATACTCTAAGCTGGAGCTATACTCAAGTCTGGTGTCATACTCTCAGCTGGAGGTTTACTATGAGCTGGACGTATACTTTAAGCTGGGGATATACATTGGTCTTGGGTATATACTCTCAGAGTGCTATGGGCTGCGTGTACACTCTGGGGTTTTCTATATGCTGGTGGTTTATTCTGATATGTGGGTATACTCTGTGCTGTGGATATACAATGGACAGGAGTGCATTCTACTCTGGGACTATACTATGGGCTGGGAATATACACTGTGTTTAGGTGCATAATCTGGGATGGAGGTTTACTATAAATTGGTCTGGGTGTATATTCTGGGTTAAGTGTTATAAACTATAAGGTGGGCTGCTACACCGGCTCTTAAAAATATTCATATAACAACTATTATTCAAATTAATGATCATTACTAATTTTTTTTTTATTAGTTTTACGCTTTTTATTAAGAAATTTCTAAAAGGCAGGTCCGAAAAATAGGAAATATACGCCATTCTGAGTCCTGACACTATTCTCTGGAGTATAAAATGTATTTAGCCTTTATTTTTCTCGTGATTCTAAGTGGATAATGATTTCAAATGGCGAAGTGGCATGTAAATCGCTTTGAGAATAGAATTGTTTGCATAGCTTTTACGCCACAATTTACTTCCAATCTCACAGAATTTGATTGTCAGGTGTCCCTTGGGAAAAAAATCTCTTATTGGAAAATACACACAGTCGTTTCAGATTTAAAATTAATCTTATCTAATGAAACAATTTGCTAAGAATGAGCAATACTGCTGAAATAAGCAATAATACATACATAAATTTATATATATATATATATATATATATATATATATATATATATATATATATATATATATATATATATAAATTTAAGAGAGCTCAGTATCAAAATTAGAGCAATATTTATTTATTATAATTTGTTACATCCGAACACAAAAGTAATCACTACAGAGATGAATATATGTTTAGATACTTAAACGTAAGTATCTCCTCAGGTGATGAACAAAGATGGTTATAAACGATATTATTTTAAAAATTCGACATGAAACATCACTTCTTTTTACGTTATTTCGAAAACTTGGAAAACTTTTGTCACGTCGTGGAAGACACTTCCGAATAGATGCTTCTTTGATCAAAAAAATCGATTCAGGCCAATCCTTATCTATCCTACATATCCACATATTATGCAAATTATACTCCATCCTTGTACTGCTTTGCAGCAACCTGAATTAGTAAGACCACGTTTTGTGGCTCGTGAGTTTTTTATTGGCAGAACATCAATATGAAATCATCCCTATATGCCCCTCCAAAAAAGGTAGAATCAAAAATGCACTTAAGTGTAAATTTCGGAATATTATCCAGACGACATAAATAACAAGGAATTATCGTTAAACTATTCCCATAATACGACAGTGTTATTTGACAAATGGTATTTTTATGGTCCATCAAATACCATATTAGACGTCCTCATAGCTTGTGTAATGCGTCTGTAATCTATGTTCATTTATGTTGGAGGGAATAAGTATAATTATATCACTATTATTTACTTCGTCAGTTCTTTTTCCTCTTTGACTTTCGAACTGATTTTAGGCTTAATGTGCTTAAATTTTCATTGCAAAGCAATATTGCACACACTTACATGATACATTACAGACGAAATGGTTAGACGAGACATCCAAACGCAAGCGTTCATTTTGAATTAATTGAATAATACCAATTGCGTGTAAAGCTGTATACGTTATTATTGAATTTACGAACGCTTATACATATACATCAGGTTAGCCGAAAAGTCTAGGAAAACTATGCAAAGTGACACAGTTTAATCTCTAAGGAAAATGAGTAAATTAAAAAAAATTGAAGAACCAATAATTCTTTTTCTCTTGTATATAAATGCTAGTCAAAATAATATCATTTTATTTACCTGAATAAAGTTTGCCAGAGGACGAATCACGCCGGCTAAAATAAGTCTTTCTTTAGCGTTTATTCATACCCACACGCATTAGGAGGCACGGTGGAGTAATGGATATCGGCTTGGATTAAGGAATCGGAGAGCCGAGTTCGAATTCCAGTCGAATCCATTACGTTCACTTACGTGCTAATACCCTTGGGAAAAGGTATGAATCCTTCTTCTTCTCGTAGAATAGCAGGACAGACTTGGTGTAGGAGAAGGACAATTCTGAATTCAAAACCTGCGGGTCGTTTTGGAACCTTGTGGCATTCTATAGGCTTGGTCTAGGAGAAGGACAACTCTGAATTCAAAACCTCCAAAAAGTGTGGATGGTCCTTCACCACTATAATCAAATCTCATGTGCCGGTGTCGGGCTGTCGGTTTCCTGGAAACTGATCTGCTTGACCCTCATACGTCGAATCTCGACGGGAGAGTCGATGATATATATATATATAAAATTAAACAATGCACTCAAAATCATACACAATGAAAATTTCATATTATATATGTGCTTTTGGGCACTTTGAAATAGTTGATGGTTAGCAAGTTGGCATGAATACGACTGAATAGTGAGTTCAATCCTCATTGTACCCCATTTAAGCTACGCTTAGTGAATCGCTGTATATACATTTCCCTTTTAAATTAGGCGTATGTGTGTGTAGACATCTCTTTTTTATTTGTTTTTGTTTTTTTATATTTCCATCTGTGTCTCCCAGAACGTGCATTAAAATATCTTCATAAATGAAGTATGCCTTCCACCAGAATTTGAACAGGCAATCACATTGTAAGTGGAGAACCACAGGTTAAGCCCTGGCTTATTTAATAACACTCAGCCACGTAACATTCTCACTGGCAAAGTTCAAATTACAAGATTTAAGAAACGCTCATCTCTTGTTTGGATATCTCGAAGAAACTTTCACTTTCTTAACTGAAACTGATTGTTAGCTAATGAATTTTTCTTTTGTTTATATTCTGACAGTAATTCTATTCATATTAGTGCATTACGTTCGTGCCTGAGTAGAATATTCTAATTATTTTCCATACTCTGAAAAAATATCATTTCGATTTCATAGTCGCCATTGTTTTTAACAATTATCTACAAGTTATTTCTTGCCATTTGTGTAGAAACTTAGTGCTTTCATTTATTTATTTTTGGAAGGTTTTTAGTTATGTTTCGACTGACTGTAAAAAGTAAATTTCTTAAATCTTTTAAATTGTTAATTTAAAACGAGAACCAATGAAAATCCGAAGAAGACAAATCAGACGAATAAGGTTTTTGGAAGGATTCTCATTTCAACTTTGTAAACTTCCATTGTCGTCGTGGAAAATGATAGCTTTTCGATTTACCAAATTCCGCCGTTTTTCTTATAATCTAAGACGCTTCAAATGACCAAAGGCTGTTGAGAAATCAATTTTACAACAGTTAGCTGTCTCTTCCCTCGACGTCTTCGGTCTATACACTACGATAGCAAGCCGAATGTCTTCCTCGATATTGCAAGTTCGGTCGGAGCGTGGTTGAACTTTTATGGTTAAACCCTGACGGAAAGTGTCAAACAACTTTTTGACAAGTCCGGAGAAATGGAGTAAATCTTTTCAATGTTTTTGTTTGTTTTATTTTATTTTTTTTTTTTCAGTTCTGATGCTTACCCCTTTTCCTAATTCATATAGCATAATATGGCGAAAGTGTGACTTTTTACCTCCATCTTCCATTTGTTGACAAAGCGTCAACATTCAACAAAGACTAACTCGCAACTGATCGACGCAAGGTTTCAATCTACCCCACATCGGATAACAGCACCAAAACAAACGACTGAGTCAAGATGCTGTCATTGTATCTTACGAACTTTTGCAATGATATAATTCTTAATAATTTAAAGTTATATTTTTGGACATACCCGTTATATATTGTTTGGTTCTCTATAAGCTTTCATCTAGCGGCCAACTTGCAACGTATGTCGAAAGGCTTTCATTAACGTACTTGTGTTCAGATTAATTTCTAATAAACTGAACTGATGTTTTGCTGGAAGATCATGTCATCTGGTTCTGTGTCATTTAAGCTAAGTTCAAAATTTCAATGCCTGCCATAGAGTGACTGTTACCAGTTTCAGCTCGCGTTCAGCTAATTTGATTATTTCATGGGTGTACTGAAAGTATGTACTTACCCGAAGAAAATTATGTCTCATCCACCGTTGGGAGATGATTTAAAAAAAAAAAAAAAAAAAAAAAAACAATAAACGAAAGATCCCTACTTGGTTAATAAAATCGGGCCTCTCTTTTGGGATTTCTGCATTGACTGTCTATAAGAGAAAACTAAGATTAGTAAATATGTATTTTTTTTTAAGTCATCAATAAAATAATCATAGAAATTCAGTATGAAGATTTGATTTGATAAGCAAAAATTAAAAAAAAACAAGCCAGGCGATTGTAAATTACTGGCGAATGAACGATTATTTTGATTTCAGAAGCAAAAATATAAAGTTTGAGGGTTTTACCCTGATAAACCAATCAAATATGGCATACGTTAAATTCAAACTAAGCGAAAAAGAAAAAAAAAACAATTACCTAAAAATGTGTCATATTAGGACTTGGAATCAAACAGCACCCAGACATTAATTTAAAGACTGATACAAACGGGACATAAAATGTACACATGTCCGAAAAGCAACGTTGAGAAATAAAAGCGCGGTCGGTGTTGGGAGGTAATTTAACGGAATGTAAAACTATTTATATTCTTTGGGGATTAGATTTCTTTGTAGTTGATAAATAAGTGGCCACTTTAAGAAACGAGTAAATAATCTAAACATATAGAATTATTTGGTAAGTAATATGCAACATTTAAATTAATATCATCTATATAAGATGTTAGTAATATCAACCAATCAAATAAAATGTCAGTAATACTTACTACCTATAAATCCGTATAAAGTTAAATTGACTAGTATGATTAATAATATTTATCTTGGAACGTGCATTATCATCCAGGTTATTAAATTGGATGAAAGATTTATTATTGTGTAACTTTATAATTTTCTTAAGTTTATCCGAAGCTGTCCTATTTTATAGATGCTATATACAAATTAAATTTAATGGCAATTGTGTGAAGAGCTTTCTTTTCCGCCATTACCTCGAATACATGAATTTAAACGTGCTACTAGATCGACATCTAGATGCCACCCGTTTACTAGTGAAATAGTTAAATGCAACCGCCACATATACGCCAACAGATTCCTTCTCGCACTTCATGACAGTGGAACTCCTTCGCGTTTACTTGCTTCCCTGATGACCACACACTTCAAAGATTTAAAAAAAAAAGTCAATCGCCATGTTTTGTCTTCTTGAATCCCTCTCATCTTCTGTCCTTTCCTCAATCCTCCCTATAATCTTTCTTTTCTTTCACTTTCAATCACTGTAACCTCCCCACCCCGCGTACTAGTGGTATATCAGTTTTTCTTTGGAGTGAAATGATTAAAAAAATTAGCTTATATTCCAAAATCCGAAAAAATCTGAAAGCGGAAGCACTTCCGGTCATAAGAATTTTTGATTGGGGAAACAAAGTATTATTTAAACATATATTATTAAATATTACAGACAATGAAAAATATGTCTGATCATAAGCCGTTCTAATCTTCGAATGTTTGCTTTAATTTCATTTATTTTGTTTAATGTCTGTATAAGCACTCTGAAGATGGCTCATGTGAGCCGAGAGCTTAGGACCAACTTAATAAAAAAAATATCGAAATGTTGGACAAATTTGATTTTATTTTCACCCGGAATTAAAACAAACATTCAAACATTAGAACAGCTCATGTTCAGACATAATGGACATTCATTTCTGTAATATTTAATAATATACGTTTATATATATATATATATATATATATATATATATATATATATAGGGAGAGAGAGATAGTCAATAAATTGAAAATATTGAAACAACTTATTTATTTACTAAGAAATACTATTTTTGTTTCATAGTTCATTACCTGTGCAGTTTTAAATTAATTTAAATAGAACACTCTTAGTCCTGTAAGAAAATGAAAATTCCCTTTCTTTCTTTCTCTCCCTTTCTCTCTTTCTCTCTCTCTCTCTATATATATATATATATATATATATATATATATATATATATATCCCTAATTACATGTTCTGTTTAAGAATATATGTACAATTTGTCATGCAAAGAAACCTATATTGATTACTAGAGATAATAATATAATCACGAATGTCAGCAAATTTCACTACACAGTTTTCACACTGAAAATCCGTCTGTTATTGACAAGCACGAACAAGTGCGTTGTTAATCAACATATTTGTCGATAAAAACCAAAGCAGCAACGAAAAACATTTACTTATTTCATTTAATTAAGGATGTGTTTTATTCCAGTGGTGAAACGTAATTAAATTCGAATGTAGAAACGAGAGTATATTCTTTACCGTCATCTCCCACCTATTTTTAGTTTCTTTGTATCTACCTAATTATTTCCAAGGAGAGAAGGGCAGGAAACTCTTTAACAGGAACATTTTATCTGTCAGCTTAAACCAAGCATTTTTTCCACTTTGAGAATTAGTGAATTTGGTGAGCGCCAAGTTAAATCTTTTTTTTCCTACAAAATCCAATTATTTCCCAGTTTTATTTCTTCGTCCGCTTCTCGGAGCGTATCACTTTGACAAGGGAGAACCGAACTTTTAAGCGTCTTAGATAATGTTCAAAATGAACTGGCGCACAAACAATTAACGATGCCCTGAATTCGTCCCACATTTCAAGCCTAGAGCATATATGTCCCTGAAATCCTAGACAGAGGAAGTTTATCGCATTTTATGTGTGGAACTATCTCGAATCCCAGACTCTATTCTTCTGAACTAAATGCAATATCCTACTTACAAAGAAACACTATTCCACCGATAGGCATTAACATGACATCTGAATAAAGGTATTTTGTTTGTTTGTATAGTAGGAGATTATTTGAAATATAATGTTTTATGACCAGGTTGGAAACAGGTTCTCGTACGATCACCGAAGTTAAGCAACGTCGAGTCTGTTCAATACTTAGATGATTGGCTGCTTGGGATTAGCAAGTGCTGTAAACTTATATGTACCATGATAAAGGCCCGTAAATTGAAAATCGGAGAGCCGGTTTCTAATTTCAATCAGGTTCTTTCTATTCATTTATGGGCAAATACCATTGCGACAGGTAAGAATTCAACTTTTCTCCCAATAAGTTAATTAATAGGATATGTATCGGTAAATCAATATTATCTCAAAACATTCTTGAATATTTTTTGGTTTGAAAATATTCGGAAAAAGTTTTATACGCCGTAAAAAGCAAATCAAATCAACCAAAAATATGAAATATATATTAACTGGTAAATCCACTGAATATTTGCAAATAGCCGTTTTTTATACTGACATTCACCCAATACGAGGCTCGAGAGCAATTCAAGTTAGAGGCTTATTACTAGAAAGAATATGATAAATAAGGAAAGGAATGTGAATGAAAGAGTGAGTCTTAAGAAATTAAGATAATGAAAATAAATGTAATAGATTATCCCGCCAGTTGACCAGTCATTTTTATATTGTTGTCAGTGACAGTATCTGGTGTCAGAACAAAAGGGGAAATGGGAGGGGTGCTTTGTCTCCGTGGAAGTAGAATGGTGAGTCTACCTGTAACAGTCTGAACTGATGAGAGAAAAGAATGATGCCCATCTTCATATGCCATGAAAACAGTAATAAAGTGGTGATAGACATGCGTCTAGGGAGAGTCAGTCGACCGCGTGATCTATTTAAACGTCTGTAAATTTCATTAGATATACAGAGAAAGCATCTTAAGTGTAGAAATACAATTACACTTTTTAAACTTTTAAAAAATCTGTATAGACATATATTACGGAGAGGTGCCTTGTATCTTTAACATGGGCGCAGTTTTTCCTACATAAAAACTATATTTTACATGCTCACTCCAAATTAAGAAAATCCTCTCCAATTAGAAGCGTGATACAAAATTGTATTCTCGTTTGAGTTTCCATTGATTTAAGATTAAATGTCAGAAATAAGAGATTCCTATAACACCTTTATTCTTGTCACTTTATCAAAACAGGTGCATGGTAGAAATGTCCACTTTTACAGGGAAAACTTTGCTCATCAATATAAAGCTTTCGATACAATAGGTGACCCACTAATATATCTTTGTGCCTAAACAATAAGAGGAGGGACTGGTTTCATACTTTTTCCGAGTAACTGAATGTATGGAAACCCGACTGCAATTCAAATTCGGCTATGCAATTTATCCTAACGAGCCGTCATCAAATATACACAACCCCGCGCACCCACCAGTCAGATGGAAATCTTTGAATTCCGAACCGATGTGAAGGCACCTGAAAACGTGTTCACTTTCCAAAAAATGAAGGACTAATCACAGATAACAAATAAAAGGAAAATGTGGAGGGTCATGATCGTTTACGTACTGAATAGATATTGTATAAAATAGCAGAGCCATTCTGTCGATAATCCTGGGACATATTTCGTAACTTTCTAATTTCTCTCATTATAAACGGACGGTTTTTCGGGACGTAGCCGATCTTGGGTCTCTACTGCTTCTCGTCTTTTATTAAATCTACCATTCCTTTTAATGCGGTAAGCATTTTATCACTAATTTAAAAAATATTCAAGTAAGGTATTGAATATTTCTCTCTTGGTTTTCCTATACCGTGTGATTGATCTTCCTGTATCATTATATAAATATTTAATCATTTCACCCCAAGCAAAGCAATAATGCTTCTAGGAAGCAAGAGGTTACTGAGTGTTAGCCAAATTTATGTTTTCAAGCGAACTTCCTCTTAGCTTTGTCTGACTGTTTCTCACTTCGTGGCCAAAGTGGTTTAGACGCGCTGGGCCTAACTGTGCCTCTCTTTTCTCTGATAAATGCAGCTTCGATTTCTGCCAAAGAGCGGAAGATTTTCATTAATAATTTTTCTCGAAATTTAAAGCCATAATTCCTGAAGACTAGAAATTTTGCTAAATCGATATGGGGATAAAATTGATATGTAAAAGTTACGTAATTCTTCATATATATATATATATATATATATATATATATATATTTATGTAAAAAATTCTCAGAATTACTCGGTAGAAATAGACAATATGTATAACGGAAAAAAGACAATAGGAAAGCTGTGTGTAATTTTAGCCAAGTTTCGTCCAATGTGGACCTTTTGAAGGAAAAAAAAACGAAATGAATTCATTGAAACAAAGTACATATAAACAAAAAAATGTCTTCAGGAACTAGTATATAGACAATTTGTTTGAATAAATTCTTTTCGTTTTTTCCTTGAAAAAGTCCACACTGGACGAAACGTGTCGGCTAGAACTATACAGTTTTTGTATAGATTTTTTTTTTTTTTTACTTTTTAAAGTTTCAGTGTAGTTGGAATAATTATCCCTAAATTGAAAAAAACTGGGTCGGTGGCAGATGTGAAGACACCATTGCGTGCTCGTTTACGCCGCTCAGCCGGGGAAAAAATGGTGCATTGCAGTAGAATGTGGCAGGGTTAATTCGTTTCCAGTTGCACTCTCAGTTGGTCGATTATCAGACCCCGAAAATCGCGACATGCGCAAAATGCATTTCTGTTTTTACGTCCATTACTGTAATAGGCTTCGATAACTTTAGCACGTTGTTTGATTGTTAATCTCTCCGTGGTTGAAATTTCCAAAGATTAAGTTGTTAAATCTGAAAGAAAAGAAAGACGCTTAAACTTAATCTTAATTCAATTTCAAAATTGGTGCAAATTATTGGAACACCCTCTACTTATATATATATATATATATATATATATATATATATATATATATATATATATATATATATATATATGATGGATTTCTCCGAAACTTTTCGACGTATTACTATCTTTCAGTTCAGTTTTTAATCCTGTAGCTGTCCATGTCACCTGAACTGTCTCGTCAGCGGACTTGTTACTCAGGTGGATTAGGAAAGAAGGAACACAGAAACCATTGGAAGTGCTGATAAGAAGGAGTTGCTGCAAATATTTGACACGAACACAATGAACAACACGCCTCAGGTTTTATTATCACGGAGTTATACCTCTCCAGTACATCCAGTGCACAGAAGGGTGCAGCGCCTTTCGATAGTAATTTCACGTAAGTTAGCCCGCTTGCTGATGCGGTTTACAGGGTTTGCCACGTGGAGATATAGGAGATGGGTGTTGCCCGTCCATCTTAATAATAAGATCAGCAGCCGAGTCACAAAGTTACTAAATCTACCCACTGCCACATACACGCATAGAACAGACAATGTATGTTCTATATATATATATATATATATATATATATATATATATATATATATATATCAAGAGGTCAAGGTTCTGTCACTCCTCCTACTCCAATATAAAACATACTTAAGAGAGATATAAAATTAACCCCTCCCTATACTTTATATTGTCTGTTTAACTACCACTCTCAACCCCCTCTATTAAATTACAAAAATTACACTACCCACCAATTTCTAATCCCATTTTTCCTCTCAATTCGTTGTTGGAAGTTTTACCTGATGATCCTGAATCCTTAAAAAAGGATGTGGGGTGAAATAAATTATCGTAATGGTACCTTAAAGTGGTTTGTTTTTCATTACATTATATATATATATATATATATATATATATATATATATATATATATAGTTGACTTAAAATAGTTTATTTTATTTTATTGGAAACTATCAGGAATTTTGGCATAAAAGTAATGCAGAAAAAGTGATAGAATTGAAAGTATTTCAAACCCTTCCTATATTCGAGAAGAAACCTATAATTAAATCAAAATATTCAGAACTCTTCCTATGCTGGACAAGGTAAAACCAGTAAATATTGTTGTTATTATCACAACGTTTTTATTGTTGCTACCTCCAGCCTTCATCGAATGCTTATCATCAGTGTAACGGTCCGATAACTTCGGGACTGCAGCATTTATTTCATTCACTCCAAAGTTCCTCTTCAGGGATATTTCGTCATTTTATTTATTAGACTTCAGTTATTGCCAGTTGTCTTTTAAATGGGACTAAATCTGCACTACCCTACCCAGGGATTGAATATACAACTACTATGACAGCAAATTCACGCTTTAATCAACTAGAATAAAAAAGAACTTGATTCGCTCTTAATATTAATTTGAGAGAACACGTTAGTAACAAGTTTTATGAAGAAAATCAAATATAGACGGCCTGGAAATAATAATGAAATAGTGGAGCTTAGAACCAACAAATTCATCCAGAAAAATTACGTGGGAAGCCATAATTCCATTCGAGGAAACCATATATACTTGGTATTGATAAGGAAGAAGAAAACGTTGATTTTGCCCTAGCAGGAGACCACAGAATACATCTGAAAGAGTTTGAAATTGTGGATACGTATATGGATTTTTGAATCAGTTTGACAATATTGCCACTCGTTATTCAAACAAAGGGAACGTTCTTGATGCGGGACCAAAGTCGGAACCACAGAAGGAAAACACGGAACACGGATAAGAGGTAAGAAAGATATATGAAACAAAAGGTTACAACGATAGTGTAAGTGTAAGCGGAGCTTACTATGTGCTAGTGTCCAATATTTGTAGTCGTACGCGGCTGATACTACGGTATTAGAATACTCTCTCTCCTCCTCTTCTCTCCTCTAGAGTGCTATCTCGCATACTTTATATAGTCCTGGAAGAGTCCCTGTTGTAGGTAAGTTACGCTCTCACAATACCCCCCTTCCAAGAGTTATTTTTTTCTTTTCGAAAAGGAGAAAAAATAAAACTGTTAATATTTTTTTCTCTTGAGATTACGTCGCGCGGATGAGTAAATTTTCTTTTCATTCCTGACCGTCGATCTTCAGGAAAGACTTGCGGCGTGTCGAGATCAAAGTGATCAAAGATTACATCGATCGGCTCTTCACAGCTATTTTGTAGTGATTCCTCCGATTCCTTCAAACGGCATTTTCTGAGCTGGTTCCAATGGCGTTTGTGAGTATTTTTCCGTCCGTGGACAATATAGACCAGTTCACCAATTCTTTGTTTTATGGTGTTACTTCCCAGAATGTTATGTTCTTTTTGTAAGCCTTGAAAAAGACTTTATCGCCAGGATTGAAATATTTCTTATGAGGCGATGCGGTATTTTTTTTTTAACTTTGCTTGCCGTATAATAAGTTTGTCGAAGACAGACTTGATTTTCCTTGCAAATATTGTCAGGCGAGCTTCCCATAGGCGTGTTCGGATTAGGGGTTATCCGATACACTTGCAGAAACTGTTGCAATGCTCTATCTGTCGGTATGTCTAGTGCCTTTTAAAAGCCCTTTTTAGAGTGTCCACGAAACTTTCGGCCTGGCCATTCGACCTAGGGTGGTACTGAGGCGTTGTAATGTGGTCCTCCTGATATGACTTGCAGAAGTCTCTAAATTCACTTGATGTGAATTGAGTGCCATTCTCTGTAACTACACAATCTACCACGCCAAAACGCGCGAATAGCTCGTGTTGAAATACTATCGTGCAGTTTGTGGTTGGTATTTTGCCTTGTAGGACCTCAGGCCATTTTGGGTGGCCATCCACAACAATGAGGTAGTACATGCTGTCTATGGGCCCTGCAAAATCGACATGAATTCTTTGCCATGGATGATCTGTGTTTGGCCATGGTTTCACGTCTTGGTTGGAGCTTTTGCTGCAAGCGTGCATCCTTTGCATGATTCTATCATGTCTTCTATGTCCTTGTCCATGTTTGGACAATAAACATAGCAGCGCATGAAGCTTTACGTACTGATCTTCCCCGGATGTCCCATGTGAAAATCCTGAGGATTTTTCTTTGTAGGCTGTTTGTAATCACTACGCGGTCATTGTATAGTAGAACATCATCGCAGAGGGAGAAAACTTCAGGCACATTGGGGTCTTTGTTGCGAATTTTGCTTTTTATGGATTGAATGAATTCATCCTCCCGAGACTCCCTTTTTATGTCGGCCAATGTAACTGGGAGCTCTCTTATCGCACTCGCGATCATGTTTTTGATTTCACAATTTGTCCTTAGAGTAGCAATGATGGAGTCTTCAAAGACTTCTGTATTTTTTGGAATTAGTCGCGATAAACAGTCTGCATGGCAAATATTTTTGGATGTTAGGAACTCTATCTTGAAATTATAGTTTAAGAGAATCGTTCCCCAACGAAGTAGTCTATTTGCATTATAGACTGGCAGACCTTTTTTAGAACCAACAATTGTAATTATTGGTTTAGGGTCTGTCTGCAGTATGAACCGTCTACCATGTAGATATCTGTGAAACATTGTCATAGCGAATATTAATCCTAGAGACTCTTTCTCTATTTGGGAATATTGTTTCTCAGCTGGAACTAGAGATCTTGATGCGTGTGCCACAGCTTTTCGCGAAACATCTTGCAGTTTATTCAGAATGCACGCACCAATGCCGTACGAGCTTACATCACTTGCGACTATGATGTCGAGACTAGGGTCGTAATGTGTGAGGGAGAGGTCTGAAGTAAGAGTTTTCTTGATCTTCTCGAATGTGTCTTGGCATTCCGGGGTCCATGACCATGGTTTGTCCTTTTTTAAGAGTTGGTTGAGTGTCCCTCTCAAATTTTGCATGTTCTTAATAAACCTTGGTAAAAGTTAGCTAGGCCGAGGAAGCTTTGTAACGCTTGAACGTTATCTGGGGCCGGCATGTATCTGATCGCGTTGGCTCTTTCTGGATCCGGCCGACGACCGTCTTTATTTATGATATGCCCTAAGTATTTAATCTCTGGTAAGAAAAAGTCACATTTTGCCTCCTTAACCTTAAATCCGTATTCTTGTATCTTTTCGAATACGTTTATTATATGGTTCCGGTGCTCTGCCGTAGTTTTACTAGTAACCGGTATATCATCCAAATAGGCTGTTGCATAGTCAAGGTCGGCCAGCATGGCGTCCATTACCGGCTGGAAAATTACTGCGCAACCTTTACTCTAAAAGCCAGTCTGTTGTATTTGTACATCTTCTATGGGTGTTTATGCAGAGCAATTTGGAACGTTCTTCTTCCACCTCTATCTGGTATGCTTCCGAGAGGTCGATTTTAGGAAAAAATTTTCCACCATTGAATTCATTGAAAATTTCTTCAGGGCTTGGGAGAGAATAGTGGAATCTTGCAAGGCATCGTTTAACCCTATGGAAAAATTTGCGCACACTCGTATTTGATTGGACTTCTTTTTTTACGTAGATGGTATGTGCTGCCCACTCGCTGAAATCTGTTTTTGACAGAATACCTCCTTGTTCGAGTCTATCTAACTCTTTGTTGATTTGCTCTAGAGCAGCGAAAGGGACATTCCGTTTCTTTTTGAATACCAGTTGTGCACCGTCCTTCACCATAAACTTAGCTTTCATTTTAGTACATTTCCCAAGGCCGCCAGAAAACCTGGGGAAATTGTTGTTTGAGTTCATTTTTGAGATTTACCAAATTGGACGTTGTACTTTGTATCTTGCGACAAAATGTACTCATTGGGCAATCCCAAAGATCTGTTTTATCTGTTTTTAATAAGGTCGGCTTGTTTAATTTTCGCCAAGTACGCCAGTTAAGTGTTTAAAGATGGGAACCCGAGTCAAGCTGGAATGTAATGGAATTATTGAAAATATCCACAGTTACATATTTCTTTAAATTCCTATCGACAATATTGTCAGATTGAGCTTGCCTGATTTTATTTTTGGTTTTACTCGTTCTGTTGGCGTACCAGTACCGAGTTAAAGTATGCCCACTTTTATTGCAATTTTTGCAATATTTTTTTTTCTTAATTCGACAGCATTTCATCCAATGCCATTTACCACAATGTTAACATGGTCCGGTCGGATTCTTTAACCTATTTGGGTTTTGGTTACTGCGGAATTTAGGACATGAGATTTGCCTTTTGTCTTTTTGAGGGGAATAGGATGTAGACTTGCTTCTGATTTTATTAATCTGAGCCACACCTGATTCCTCGATAGATTTTGAGTCTCACTTTACAGATATTACTCTTTGACAGTCTTCTGCCAGTTTTTGGAGAGTCAATCCTTGTTCGTTGTCAAGCTTGGTCAGTACCCTTCATCTGACTTCGGCGTTTTCTGCTGATACTAGACCTTGTGCGAAAATTAAGTACTTGAGATCATCGGCAGTCAGTTCGGCTAGTTTAAAATCATTACAGAGCTTGTTTGCCGATGCTGCAAACGTTAGAAAATCTTGCTGGCTGTCTTTGACTGTGTTCAGCATTTCCAACGTTTGTGGAACAAAGTGGTGTTAGGCCCGAATAATTCAGATAGGAGCTTAATAGTCTATCAAAAATCCAAGACAGTGTTTTTCTTGTGTAGTATGAAGTCTATAAACCTACTATGTTCTGTAGTTCCCAGGTTTCTCAATAGTAGACGTACCTTTTTTTTACTGGACCATTGTTCACAGTCTACGTTGAAAATATCTTCGTAGCGCCTGTAAAAAGCCTCGAAAGTTTTGTCGTTCTCTGGTACTTATTCAAATGTTTCCATTGAATTGTAGATTGTACTCTGGAAGAATGTTGTATCTTTTGCAGAGTTTGAGCCTTTTAATGCATTTACGAGTAATTTTTTAAGTTGTTTCTGTTGTAGTTCAGCATTCTGAAGCGTAATTTGTTGGAATTCCATTTGTTGTTTATGTAATTCCAAAAATAGTTGTTGTTGTCTTTCTTCTGATTTTTGTTGTTGATCCAAATTTTCTTTTAGCATTTGGGCAATTACTTTTTGAAAATCTTCCATATTTAGACAAACAAAATGACAGCGATCTTTTTTGTTGCTTTCAACCCCGTGTACCAAGGGGAGGTACACAAAAAAATCTTGATAGATTTGTTCTTTTTTTTCTTTTACACACATAAAAAAATATGAGCAGACAATTAGTTAAACTAACCTAATTATGTGTTTAACTTTTTTGCAATTCCGTGGTTCCGTTAATTTTAACGTAATTATATAAATTTTCATCACATTTATGTATTTTTTTTTTATAGAGGTACAAAAAAGAGAAAACTCGCCTCAGTAAATTTGAGGGGAGAATAATTTTATGCCCGAGTTCAACTCAGTTACATGAAAAATTTTATGTAGTTTTTTTCGAAAACTTGAATCGTAAATATTACTTCGGCTCTTGTGTTGTCAGTTTGTTTTATGAACAAACTGGGTTTATTTTGTGTGTGTGAGTGTGTAAGAAATCGTTCCCGTAATGTTATTTGGACAGACTTTAATATACCGTAGATGTCGAATCGCTAGTTCGTCACTGCTGTTTTAGTATCGGAATATATATTTTTTTTATATGTAGACGCTGGGTGTTGCGTTTAAATCGCTAATGTAGTAATACCAGCTTAATGTCTCATTCAACACTGCTGTGGGAACGCGTGGAGTTTCTGTGTATTTTTCGAGTACTCTGTCGGTATTGATATGGTGAGAACGAAATTCTCGAACCTTTCTGTCGCCACTGATGTAGGACTGGCAAGGTATTGCAGTTTTCGACGTAAATGCGTTTCTCGAATTCTTCGTCGACACAGATGTGGGACTGGTAAGGTATTGAGGTTTCGGCGTGAGTGCGTTTCTCGAATTATCCGTCGTCACTGATGTGGGGCCAAAATCGGGACCACAGAAGGAAAACACTGAACACGGATTAGCAGTAAGTAAGATATATTAAACAAAAGCTTACAATGATAGTGTAAGTCTAAGCGGAGCTTACTATGTGCTAGTGTCCAATATTGGTAGTCGTACTCGGCTGATACCACGGTATTAGAATTCTCTCTCTCTCTCTCCTCCTCCTCCTCCTTTCCCTCCTCCTAAAAAGTTTAGTATGTTGGCTACTTTTATAAATAATGTGTAAGGATTTTTACAATAATATTTTACCACACAGGAAACCTTGGTGAAAAGGTACATACGCAAAATAATAGACACTGGTTGATTTTCAATGCAAGATAAAATTTATTTAACAAAACCCAAAAAGTAAAGTTTAAGTGTTTCTTTCCTATGAGTAAATTGCAAGAATAACGAAAGGTTAATGAATGTATTTGAGTGTCGGCTACTGTGTTGGTTTTTGTCTGTTATCCAAAGTCCTCTTGCTTCTATGTGAATAGTCGATGGCACACACTTCGAAAGGAGTAAAAACGAGAAGCGGGAGCTACTTAAGAGTTCGCTTCTTTTTATTTTCCCAGGAATGCTGATACTATATTTGGTACGGTAGTACAAAAGAAAACAAAAACAGACAAAATTCCGCTCTTATAAGAAGTGTGAAATAAGGCCAGGAAAGAGAAAGTCGAGAACTCAAAAATGAGAATAAAGCTAATGGAGTTTGCTACAGAGAGGAAATCTGAAAGGTTTAATTAAATCTTAATGCTCGGTTCAAAGAAATATATTTAATCTAAGATATTAGGTTGGTGCAAAAATAATGACGTAATAATGTCGTTTTTGACGTATTTTTTAACGTCAAAAACGACATTATTACGTCATTATTTCTGCACCAACCTAACAGATTATATGAAAATACCTGAATGTGTGGGTAAGACGACCCAATGGTAATTACGCAAAAATATATTTTCACCATATAGAGCAATGCTATATTTCCCCTGTTCATCCAGAATCCAACATGGATTAAAATACTTTCTAATGTATAGGAGTTTCACCTCCGGAAGGCTCCTTCGGTTAACACATGAGAACGCAGACTTAAAAAAAAAATAACCGAAATGTAAAGTTGTTGTGCCTACTTAATTTTATTATGTGCCCCAGGGACCAACTTCGGCCACATTCCGTCCGAATGTAGGTGGCTTAGATATTTACAGAGCAATTGAATATATTAGGTTGGTGCAAAAATAATGAAGTAATAATGTCCTAAGAAAATAATGTCCTAAGAAAATAATATACGAATAAAATACACTGTTAATTTTAGATTCAAACTATCAGCTAATCTAGGCGAAGGTAGTTGTTGTAAATATTAGAAGAACATACGCGACAGTGGCTTCTGGTCTAAACAGAAGAGAAGATTATGAAGAAAGATAAACGAAAAGAATACAGTTTAGAAATATGACGAATATGAATATAGCATAGTGTCAATCGTTGTTGGGGCGCTAGAAAATTTCAAAAGGTGCTACGTAGGTAGGTACATAACTAGAGAGATAGATGTGAATATAGATACATAGATAGATAGACGGATAGATAGATAGATATGAAAAGACTGAGATAGATAAATATCTAAGAGATTGGGAGATAGATGTATCGATAGACAAATTTATAGCTATATATATATATATATATATATATGTGTATATATAGAGAGAGAGGTAGATTCATGTCTATATAGATAGATAGATAGATAGATTTATATATATATATATATATATATATATATATGTGTGTGTGTGTGTGTGTGTGTGCGTGTGTGTGTGTGTGTGTGTGAAAATATATAGAAAATAGGAAAGAACTGGTTAGGTAAATAATCCAAAGTCCTTTAGTATTTTTGTTACTATTTAAAAAAAAATAGTAATCGATACAAAAGTAGAGTATAAATATAATTACACACACACACACACACACGCACACACACACACACACACATATATATATATATATATATATATATATATATTATAATTACATATATATATATATAATTACATATAGATAGATAGATAGATCCATACATACGTATATATATATATATATATATATATATATATATATATATATATATATATATATATATATATATATATGTATATAGATAGATAGATAGGTAGATAGATAGATAGATAGATAGATAGATAGATAGATATGAACAGATTTAGATAGATAGATATCTAAGAGATTGGGGCATAGATGTATCGATAGACAGATTTATAGCTTTATATATATATATTATATATATATATATATATAGAGAGAGAGAGAGAGAGGTAGACTCATGTATATATAAATAGACAGATTTATATATATAGATAGATAGTTATATATATATATAGATAGATACATACATAGATTTATATATATATATATATATATATATATATATATATATATATAGAGAGAGAGAGAGAGAGATAGATAGATAGATAGATATATATATAGATAGATAGATAGATAGATAGATAGATAGATAGATAGATAGATAGATAGATAGATATAGACAGATGGATAAACATCGCAAAATTTTACAAGTGTCGATACATAGCTTCATTTATGGCAATGCAGGACGCGCAGAGGTTTCCAAAATGAAGACGTCCTGATATGAATCCAAAGCTTATTCGGGTGCCTCATTTCTCAACTAATATAGACCCTCGCTCATAATAAGGCATTGAGATTTTAGAACTCCTTTCGTAAAATCAGGTATTGCATTCAAGCAGTGTTAGCAATTAAACCAATTTAAGAGTAACAATAAATGAAGAAAACATCCAAAGTTAACCAATGGCAATGTTGTCGTCAAGGGAAATGAAAGACCTCATGTTTCTTTGCAAAACAGCAATAAATCAGTGTAATATAGAGGCGTGTTCTTCTACACCCACCATTCTCTGCTGACTGCACAACTTCAACTCACGACGAAGAGATATAGTGTACAAATAAAATATCACAAGAATTAAATTGATTTCTTAGTGACATTAGCAATTTGCTGAAAAACTCGAAGGCATAGCACGAAATAAAGTCAAGAAGATTCATTCGAATAAATTACTGTAACCACGATTAACCAATGAGTCTAACATATGTACTGTTTAGGGACATCAAATAAACGTCTGTATGATTTGGTCTTTTTCAAAAGCAGCCAATACGGGAATTGAGATTTATGTATTCTGAAAGAAACTTGATCACATCACATCAAAAACAATCTCGTGTAACAAGCCAAACTATAGTCGATGTTATTATAGGTAAACTTGATATATTCAGTAATATAAGTCAGCTCTAATCACTTCACGCCCACATATATAATATGGTCTAGAAAGTAGCCCAATTAGTTATAATTACTAACTCCTTTTCCCATGTAATTAGATGGAAATTATTTCATGAACAGATAATTATCATAATTGCTATGCAACACCTCAACATGCCGTTATAGTTAGCAGGCTTCTCTCGCTAGAAAAACTACGACTGAGCAGTGAATTCTTTGCTCCATACGTTCAACCTTGTGCCACATCTAATCCAGGCTTAGAAAATCAGCATATGGATTATCATCTCTCCTGTATCATACGTCTACAGATTAATTCCAATTCTAGATGAATAATTCTAACGTCTGGGCGGCTTTTGCTACCGTTAAAATGGCTGACGAATACATGTTTCTGTGAGTTTATCTCAGCCATTATTAACAATTTCTAGACTGGAGACATCATATAGCAATCCAGTTACTAAAGAAACAGTTGTTGATACGAATAGTAAAAGGCGGTAGAGGTAAGTATATATTTTAAACTAGTCTCTTTTCTAATTTATTTTTGTTTTCTAGTTATGAACTATGCAGCCCCAATCACAATAAGTTTGTTATTCTTGACGAGGCTAAACAACACTTAAGTGTATTCCTGAATGGTTTATATCTATATTTCCGACGCTGACAATTTGATGAATATACAGACCTTCTGTATCTGTCCAAAAAGGCTATCGTTTTTTTTGTCTGATGCATGCAAGAAAAACCGCATCTTATGAAGTAATTTGTTCGAAGAAACAAAGGCAGAAAATAGTTTTGATCGAATAAAAGTTCAATTTAGATATTCCCGATGAGATACAATGTTATTAGCGCCATCTTTGGAAACAAGTTTATTCTTTGTTTTTGTTTTTTCTTACTCAAGCATCCTTTTCGCCAAAAATCTTTTATGGAGTGGTTAGCATTTTCCAAGCTGATTTAATGGTGATAGAAGAAAATCAGAGCACCCAGCGTTACGTAAATAAGTTAGAGAAGCATCCTATCCTATTTGCCGGCTGCCATTATGTATTAAATTTAGAATTCCAGGAGGAAAACGTAAACATTATCAATGATAATATCACCCAGGAATGGTCTGAAAGCAAAGGCCATCCTGCTTGTAGGCTGTCTTGCAATATCTCCAGATAGCAATCCTTTTGAGAACGTGCGTGTATTGATTTAAACGTTGTAATTATGGTGTCCTAAGATGCTCTGAATGCAAGCACGCATAAAGTAATATTTGTCTTATTTTAAACATTTTGAAGTGAATTGCATCACCATCGCAACATTATGCTAATTTGTTAAAAATATCGCTGGCGAATAGCACAGGGAAACTTCAATTATATGTCATCTTTATAAGTTACAAATACTCGGAAACAGAAAAAAAAAAGAATAAATGAAAAAGACTATAAAGAACAATTCCTTACAGGCTAATCGGTATTTTTAAACACAGCCTTGCACACATGCAATTAGATTCTGTATTGATTCTAATGGAAATTTGTTTGGAAAACGGGAGAAATACATAAGTGCATTCCCATTGAAACCTTGTCGGCTTTCTCTTTCAGGTATGGCCTATAAGCATGGAAAGTAGTTTGAAAAGAGAAACAGATCGCTTATTTTATTATATTTTTTTTATTTGTTTTATTCATTTTGATAATTCCTTTTTAGGATTAAGTTCCACTTGGAAAAAAAATTAAAACAGTTTTTCTTAATGATTTTTTTAACATGCTAAAAAACCTTACCAATTATTAATTACTGCCCCTTTTAAGTTTTTTTTTTTTTTTTTTTTTTTTTTAATAATGATAGCGTATATGTATTCCTGTTCTCGTAATATATGTTGTTATTTTTTTTTAATTTACATCTAACTTTATCCTATATAACTTCAAACTAAAATCTGCTATCAAAATCGATTTGAACATCGATTTTCCCATATATAAACTATGAGTTACACTCTTTGGTGAATATTTGAAATTTACGAGATCTATATTTCTCTAACTTACAATTATTTTCAAAACTTTATACAGAATATTAAAAAAAAAATTATCGTAAATTTTATATTTCATTTATATTTTTGGTTCATATCACATAAATATATCGATAAAAATAAATGTAAAAGAAAATATATATAGACTTTATTGTTTTCCTATCTGAAGCAGCAGTACTGCTGTGACCATCGACTTAAGGTTCAATATTTAAAAACTCTTCGAAATTATTTTGAAGTGGTTCTTTAACAACAACAACAACAACAATAATAATAATAATAATAATAATAATAATAATAATAATACCAGTACTAATTGGAGCTCTGGGTCTCGTGAGAAAAGGACAATTTTACTAACAGTGTTCCACCAACATACAAGCTGTTCAGAAGATCGCCAAACTAGGAACATTCCATATACTAAGAAAAGTGCTTTCAATTAAATGACAATTCTCCTATAGGGCCTAAGGACCATAGTTTGGACCCGGGTCTAAAGAATACAAAACAGGAAACATAACACATAAATAATAATAATAATAATAATAATAATAATAATAATAATAATAATAATAATAATAATAATAATAATAACTGACTAGGTGCATGGCCAATACTTTGCCCGTACCAAATAAGCTCATGTAGACAAGCTCCGTACTCTTCAGTGGCTGCGTAGTGCAGGGTTAACAGCTGAAACGGAAGGTTTTATCCATGCTGCACACGATCAGTGATTGTTAACCCGAAATTATCCAGCACGCATACTAAAATATAGTGTTAGCCCAAAGTTGCAGGTTCTGTCATAATTACCCAGAAACAATCGATCATCTTGTATCAGGTTGCACGGTATTGGCATCCACTGAATATAAAACCCGGCATAAGAGAGTTGGCTAATATCTGCACTGGAAGATCTGCAACTTCTAAGGAAAGGGAACTGAAAGGAACTGGTATGAACACCACCCAGACCCGCTTACGAAGATAGGACTTGTTATAATTTTATGGGACTACACAATACACACAGGCAGAAAAATCAAAGTTAACCGCCCAGATATTGTTATTGGAGATCGCACACAAAAAAGGTGCCTACTTATTGATATGTCTGTCCCTGCAGACTGCTATGTATCTTTGAAGATCTTCAAAAAGCTATCAAAATACATGGACCTTGAAATCGATATCTCAAAAATGTGGCACATGGGAACATCAACAATACCCGTTGTAGTTGGAGCCCTCGGATTGGTTGGAAAAGATTCCTATAGATTAATTGAAGGGATCTCTGGAAGCCCATTCCTTAAGAAAATACACAAAAATGTTCTCACGAGTACAGCCCACACCTTACGAAGGGCTTTGTGTATATGATTTTTTTTCAGTGGAAAACGTCATGATGCCATTTCTAAACTTAGGTACCAGGGCGAGACCCGGAAAGAAATGAGTACACATCAGAAATCAAAGGAAATAAAATAACAATAATAATAATGATGATGATAGTTCCAGTTGAGTCGTTGGCGGGATTACCCGTAGCCTATAGTTTAAAGAAATATTTTTATACGAATGCTGTCGTTGGAAAGTGTCCGACCATTACAAACTTTATACAAATGACCATTAGGAGTTTTATTTGGAAGCAACGATTGAAGTAGACGAGACATTTTTATCAACGCCTTCACTAATTTTGACACAAATCTCAAACCGGAACAAATCCAATATAAATATACTACAATTCCATCTTCATGACCATTATTATGCCAATGAAAAGTTCATGTAAGTATAAGTAAAGTTTATCACAAGACCCCAAAGGGCTTGTAGTGAAAATCAAAAGCGCTAAGTGATTTACGTAAAAATACACAATATCACCTTGCTAAACCTTACACTGACCTGAGACACTTTTCACAGATTATCTCTAATAATGGTGGATAATCAATTAAACTATCAAGTATTTATGAAACAAGGTATGCATAAGAATAAATGGTGATTGTAAAGAAAAAATGCGAAATTTGAAAAGAATGAATTTTATTGGAAATACAATTCTTTTTCGTTATAAACCTGGATAACACGAAACTATAATTTTTTAAAAGTATTTATATTTTTGTTCTACTCTCGGCCAGCTGTTAATACTTTCCTTCTTATATATAAATGTATAAATCCATACGATTATGATGCTGATGGCTACCATCTCTTTTTCGTGTATAATCAGTAATCATTCAATTTTTACATACGAAAAGTAGCAAAGCTCTGCAATAGATGCTTAATTTAGAGGAGGAAGTTGCACTGGGAAAGTTCTATTGTTTAAAAAGATGAGCAAGTACCCCAAAAGAAGAACCAGTCATTATCATTACTGCCAAGCTGCAGGTGTGACATCAATGTTTTCGTTCCCCTACTTACATAAGCCTTAACGCAGCCCTGGATTGTAAACTAGGCAATTCTACATCTCCACGCCTCTGCTAGAATTTTTATTATTAATTACTTCACCCCAAGAAAGGCAATAACGCCACTAAGATGCAAAGAGATTTTACGTGTTATATAAAATGAGAAAGATGTTATTAAAGATATAGAACAATGAAAGTACAAGTAATAAGAACTCAGAAAATAACGATTGATATTGCACTTACATTTTTGAAGATCAAAGTGGATTACGAAAGAAGAAACGGGTAGATAGTTCCACAAGGAAAAAGTGAAATAGAAATTTTTTTTAGTGCAGAAGTTATGGTTACATCTAGCCATTTCAACTGTAAAATGATGAGACCTTGCGGCCAATCCAGCACTGCGCTTAAATTCATAAAGTATATGTACTATAGAGCAAAGTTGATGTGAACAACTACAATGAAAGTATTTATAGAAATAGCAGATGTAAAATTGACTGAAATCAAGATTGCATGTCAAGAGAATTAGCCGTTTATCGCATGATAGATTAAGCAGAATTTGACAGGCAACTTTTCTAAGCCTGCTATGAGTCTAACAACTCTATTCATCGGAAAATTCTAATAAAAGAACAGGTTTAGAGGTCGTTTAATGGACCATGCAGAAAGTACTCCAAGGATTCGTTAATGGCAGCTACAATCACAAAATCATAAGAGATGCAGATGACAAAGAGTTGATAGCAGACAGGGAAAGAAAACTATTAGAAAAACTTAGAGAATGTAATGAAGAAAAACAATAATTAAACACACATCATCAATTGTAAGAAGACTGTATACATGGTTGTTAATGAAAGGAACAGCCCAGCAAGCAGATTACGAATTCGAGATGTCAAAACCAAACAAGTAAAACAGCTTAAATAGCTGAGAAGTGTTTTAACAGAGGGATGAAAATGAGAAAGAGAAATGTGAAAAGTTATTTGGATAGTGAATGATGCCTTTCAAAGGTTAGGTTCAGTAATAAGAAACAGGAAATATAATTTAAAATACATTGATTGGATCATTCTCAAAAATACTTCTAAAAAATCGTAAACAACAATCCGAAACCGCAAAACAAAATGCAGAAAAATAGAAAATTAAACTTCAAAAAATGAGCATGGAAGATGAGAAATATCCATTCTCTTAGAAAAAAAATGATTCCATAATCTGTCTCATAATTCAGCGATATTTTTGGACTAATTTCATTATGAGTTCTTAAACAACTCCAAAAAAAGTTTTTTAAAATCTCAAAATATACAATGACATTTACACAAAAGGGAAGTTCCTGGAAAAACTGAAACAAAAAAATGTCCAATTCCAAAGCCATGAAAAGACAAGATACTAAAAATTATAAGCTGTTTATATAAAACCTAGGCTAGAATGGTTAATAACAGGTTATTTTGGTACTTCCATCAATCTTGGCAGAGTTCACCGCTGGTAACTCTGTTTGACTCACCTACAATACAATATAAAATTAATTACCAGCCACTTGATTCCTGTATACAATGTCATATTTGATCCAAAATACAGAAACCTCTTCGGATAACAATAGAAAAAAAGGAAAGAATTTAGACTCTGTATGGAACCCATCATTCAAAAAGCAGAAATACCTTTATCTAGAATGCATAATACAGTCATACCAAACACACCACCTTGCATCAAAAGAACACCTGAAATAAATCTAAACCTAAGAAAACGTCATAAAACAAATAAACATCCACTTATATTCCAAGAGTTAGAAGAAATCATGATAATTTATCCGAGACATACTTTCCGGGTAAATCAAAATACAAAAATGAAACTGAATACGTAGCGGTATATAACAAAGAAAGAAAAGAGAAACATCTACCAAAAGAAGGTGTCGCGATTTCAAGTCTGACTGTTTGTAGAAAGGGAAGATAGAAAAACTATAATGGCAACTATTAGAATTTGAAGCGAAATTCAGCGCAGAAAGAAAGAAATAATAACGAATTCTTGTAACTGGCGTAATCTCGCGCTGAAAATTGTTTGTGTCAAAATTGCAAAACAAAAAAACACTACATGTTGCTTACAAGTAATTCTTTTAGATGCAACAATCGAAAATAAAGAGTTATTAACAGTTTCGGTAACACGTCCAGTCAGCTTTGAAAGAAAGAGCAAGGTCATAAAGAAGGAAGAAAAAATATTAAAGACTTAGGCTAACTATATTATATAGCTCTCTTCGAACACATGGAAGTTTTCTTTGAAGACGAAATATTAGGTTGGGGCAAAAATATTGACGTTTTCTCACATATGTTACTATGTGAGAAAACGACATTATTTTTGCACCAACCTAATAACATCTTTCATATTTTCGTCACAAGATTACAGGTGAATTTACTCATTTTTCATCTTCTACTGAGTTTCACTAAGGTTAAGTACACAGACTTTCTACAAAACTTCCATTTACAACGCACAGGTTTGACAATAGATCTAACACTCAACATCATCTTTAGAAACAAAAATGAAAACATGGACTAGTTTCTGATTGCCTGTCAGCCATAAGAGCAATATGATTTTTTTTTAATCCACTGCTGGTGAAGTTGCTATGCAGTTAGGATTCCTTGTTAATAGCAAAAAATATTGTAATGCTGGATCTCAAGCCATATAAGAATTAGAGGAAATGACCCGAAACAAATTCTGGTCCTAATGAAATTTTGATAATCATTTCAGGATCCCTTATACGGACCTGAAAACAAAACTAAACAATTTCATGCAACAGAAATGGCAGAAGCGCTGGACCGACAATGCAAATAAAAAAAGTTCCGTGTAATCAAACCGTAGCTTGGTGAACGTAAGCAGATGTTTAGAAAAGAAGAATGAGTTAATGTTAACTCGGCTGAACATATCCCACAATTCCCTCACGCATTCATACTTGCTGAAGAATATCGATCAACGAATATGTACGCATACCAAGCCGCACTCAAGCTGAAAAACATTTTAACTGAATGTTCTCACCTAACACCTGTGAGCTATAAATACTATAACGAAAAGAACATGGGGAAAATATTTGAAAATACTTACACTGTCAACATAAGAAATAGGTTTATACCAACACATATAACATCTACGACAGGTCAACTAAAAACTATATATCTATAAAACTTACATTTTCTATGAAAGTAAAAAAATAATGTACATATCTTTTGTTGAATCCATAAAGTTGCGTACAAAATATTTAGATTTCGCCATTAAATAACCCTGTTCAGATCCCACCCAAATACGCACCCGTGTTGTACGCCGTGTGCATTCTCGAACAGATAGATAAACCCCTTAAAGGCAATTAAAAGTCTGAGCAAGACAAAGTCCTATATATCGTCAGGTTTATTAAGAACCAAATGGGTAATACTAGAAAAAGTAAATAAATATGAGACTAGTTTGTCTGAAAATAGAAATAAACAAGGTTTACAAGAATTAAAAAAAAAAAAGCTGGACGGAGGCTTGAGCGTAAAACCAAGAGCATTTGTCCAATAAATGGATAAAAGAATTTCCAATGACACATTGCACAGTGGATAAAGGCGTTAGTTAGATCCAGTGACAGGACCCAGAGTGTCGATTCAATACCCGGTTAAGGCGGTGAAGAACTTTCGGAGGGAAATTAACAGGAGATAACTGATAACTGACATCCATTAGACACGGCACGTGGAACCAGAACAGTCTACCGCAGTGAGCGAAATAAAGGGTTCAGTTCGACATTCCAACCACCTGAAATAGGCCGGAGCGTACAACGGCCAAAACGTTGTGATACGTATGGCGACAAAGATGAGGAGAATAGTCCGAATAATGTGAGTGGTGTGCATAATACCTCATCTCAGAAATATAGACAGACTCTGTAAAAGAATTTATGGAATAATTCGTTTACATGAATATGTATAAATTTTGCCACGAGAATACATTACTATGTTACAGCGACTTCGTGATAAAGGAAATCAGAAAATATTAGATAATTCGGAATAAAAATGATTTATAAGGGAAATTTAAAAACAAATTTTTACCTCTTTTCCGATGTTCAAGGGGGTGCATGATGTCAGAATCAAATATATATATATATATATATATATATATATATATATATATATATATATGGTATGTTTAATTGGTTAATCTAGACATACACATAAGTATATTTTAATTCTGTCGTTATGTCCCCACCATTTAACATCGGAAAAGAGTTAAAGATTTGTTTTTAAATTTCCCTAATAAATCATTTTTACAACAAGCTAACTTCCAGGAAGTGCAGTGTTAGTACTAAAACATGAAAGTTTTTGTGTAGTGATATAAAATGTTTTTTTTTATTGTAATATATTATAATAAAATATTATAATCCTATTTTATTCTACTTTGTATTGGGCACTATTTTGAAAAGTAAATAGAACGAACTGGATTTTTACTCCATCTTATCTTTCTCTAATTTAGAAATATATATATATATATATATATATATATATATATATATATATATATATATATATATATACATATATATATATATATATATATATATATGTGTGTGTGTGTGTTTGTGTGTGTGTGTGTTTGTGTGTGTGTGTGTGCGTGTGCGCTTGCTCGCGCGTGTGCGTATGTTTATATATATATATATATATATATATATATATATATATTCATTAATGAATGAAAAAAAATGAAAATTTATAAATTATTTTTATCCACTTACTAATTTTAAAGTTGGATGTATTTGAGTTCATCATAGGATTTTTTTAAAGATATATATATATATATATATATATATATATATATATATATATATATATATATATATATATATATATATATAGCAATACTTAGATGTAGATATATACCTCCGATAATAATTCTTAAGTTATCACAACGGAAATTTGTCTTTCAACTAGAAAGGTATCGGAAAACATATCTAACAGCGATATTGAACATTTGGTAAAAAAAAAAAAAATTGCAAAAAATGTTTATTAAAACTTGCGAAAAGAAACACATGATTCTTCCGTTAGATTGATTAATAGGAACTCACAAAATATCGAGCATCTCTGACGAAATCTGATTTGAAACATGTGGTGATGTTAAACATAACCTATTTTCAGGAATTTGTATGATTGTCCGTCAATAATCATGTAATGTATTGTAACGATGAACTGAAATCAAGGATTAGGGCAGCATTCACCAAAAATAAGGAGACCGTCCAGAAGAGTTGCACAAGATTCCGAAGTCGTGCGGAGGCTCTCGTTGAAGCCAATTGTGGTTTTATTGAATAAATTTACCTTTAGTATTTCAAAATATTTTTGTGTAATTTTGATAAATATATAGATATCAGTGCTATTTTCATTTCGACGATAATTCACCCATTGCACCATATATATATATATATATATATATATATATATATATATATATATATATATATATATATAAAGGGTAATGGTGTGAGTTGGATCAGACCAGCAAACAGTAGTATTAAAATTTCTCAACGCACGTGTGAAAAAATAAAATGAAAAAATTGCATGTAGATTTTTTAACTTTAAAAATCAGGATGTCAGTTGAATTCGCTACCTTGGTTTCAAAATAGTGTTTAGAGGATATTTGATAAAAATCACCTGAAGATACCGTAAGTTTGAAACCAAGTTAGTGGCATTCAACTGATTTTTAACGTGTTTCACACACACACATATATATATATATATATATATATATATATATATATATATATATATATATATATTACGGAAACCACCTGAGATGAAATAACATTTACTGAAATAAAATTAGTTCATAAAATAGCATTAAATAATTATAATAATTACCAAAATCGTAAAAGAAAAAACAGAAATAGAGAATAGCAAAGAATATCGATACTAATGTAGGGAATTAAATAGATGAATAGATAAATCACAAAAATAGACAAAATATCTATCTAAATACTATAAAAAAATGCTTGTATAACTTGACCAAGATCACGAACCCCGTTACTCCTAAGGGCCGTAATAGCACAGTACCTATTACATCCATAGTAGTTGTAGTGTTTCATGGGTAAGACAGTCTGGCGACGCCCTCCTCTAAGGTCTACTTTGAATTCAGATTTTTCTTTCTCTTATCCTAGGTGCCAACCAAGGCTATAGAATCTAATCTGTCCTGCTATTTAATCCATAGGTGAGAGGATGCATTCGTACATTTCCCAAGTGAAAGGGAATGTATTAAGCTCGACTGGATTTCGATCTCCGCTCTCTGATTTTCCGATCTGAACAACTGTCCAGTATTTAACCGTCCATCCTTGATTAAATAACAACAAAAAAAAAAACAACAACTAAATATCGAAAATTCAAAAAAATTAAGATATGTGGATTTTTTAATCAAAACCAAATGTACAATGCAGAAAAATTGCAGATAGGAAGATATATCATATAAGGCTAAATTGAAAGCAGGCGAGGAGAGAATTTACATCGCAGTCACTGAGAATTAATTTAAAGGAATGTAAACAAAGCAATTGCTATTATTCAAATAAGATTCATTGGTTGGTTGTTACAGATTAACAACTTTTTGCTGGTTATTTAAAGTCAGAAAATAGTTTTAGTTTGTCAGATGTTTTGAAGTTAATAATGATTTACTGATACAAATTCTACTAATTAACCTATAGCTGAAGAGGAGAACAGGGGAATTCTGGCCTTTCCCATAGTTATTTTCCCGTAAGTGAATATAAAGTACCTGACTGGAATTAGAACTCGTCTCTCCAAATTCAAATTCATAGCCATCATCCATTACACCACCCATACATACAAAGTTACTGTACATGTTCTTAGGAAGCGCTAATAATATATACCGACTTGCTCAACTATCAAATATAAAAATAGCGCTATGTTTTCTCAAAACTTATAGGAAATAAAAATGATATTTTAAACCCCATTAATAGAATGGGGTATAGTGAAAAGGGAATAGAACCAGAGAAAGATATTACAAAATATATATGGAGGAGAAGCAGAAAGTCATTCCACTTGAAGAGAATTAAATAATTTCTCACAGTGGCCATGCTGACGCATTCATTTTGAAAAACGTGAAAAACAATTGCAAAGCTTCAGAGTGTTCAAGTTAAATAATGCACTATTTTGACCGCTGCACTGCATAAAACAGTTTCCTAATGGGCAAATGATAAACAAAAATGTTATTTTATATGTATTTACAGACTGTTTTAAATAGTCTGAAAATAGTGCACTCTTATATAAATAAACATGGAACATAAATCAAATGTTTGTGTTTGGGAGGGATGATATTTAGATATAATATAATATGATATTTAGATATAATATAATATGATATTTAGATATAATATTAATTTTTAGAGATAATATTTATTTTTTGCATACCGATATTTCTAATGTCAAATACATAGACTATAATATATTTCCAGCGATACTTTTTCATTATTTTCCATGAATTGTTGAACAAGGTTGCTTTGTTCACGAACTGGAATTCAAAGTTTCCTTTCTCTTAGATTGTCTGGCACTCAAAGGGAGAGAACCGTGTTTACACTGCTATTTAATTAATAGCTGTACGGAGTATCCATGTATCTTTCCAAGGGCCATAGTAAGAAAGAGAAAGATACAGGTTAACTCTTTTGAGCGTTGATATGCTATACACTACTAAATCATCCATTCCAGTTGTGACAAAAACTCTTTGTAACCAGCCATTTTAAATTGAATTTCTTTTCGAAAAATTGTAGGAAATCCCAAATATATATATATAATTTTACCCTTCCCTTTACAGGTGTATAATATTCGATGTTGGCTGTTATATTTTTTTTCATTATGACAAGAATTAATATCCATCACTCTCAAATAAACTAAAAGTATATATTCTCTTACATTTTTTCAGATGTCAAACTAATGTTGGTTTCTATTTTGTATATCAACACATAATTATATCGACTAAAATCTGATTATGGCAGCGTATGTGATGCAAAATACTTTAAATTACAAAAGGTAATCGCCATTACGTAATTTATAAACGTCTGTCTTTTGAAATGCTATGCACCTTGTCGTGTAGGAAAGAGGGACGTGACTTTAATAGGCAAAGCAGCTTCAACAAGTTGGCTGGTTTAGAAATACTTTTACTAATATTCGGTGAACAAAATTCCAATTTAGCTAATCACTTTCGTTTTGACATATGTTGATTTTAATCTCACATACTCAAAAGTTCCGAAATAGGTTTTGAAAGTTTTCGTGGAATTTAAAAAAAAAAAAGAAAACATAAAAATCTACAAATTAATTCTGTGGACATTTGGTCATGTCTGGAAAGTTGTTATTAAGTAATAGAGTCGTTCAAAAAATTAACAATTCAAAGACTTCATCAATATAAATTATCCGCTGAAATGCTAATAGTAGGTTTGAAGCCATTTTTGAAATTATTTTCACAATATATTCAGTTTGACAAACAAATAATGAGGTGGAAAATTTGTTTTTGTACCAATCAGTTATATGGCGGTATTTGAATTAATATATATATATATATATATATATATATATATATATATATATATATATATATCATCATCATCATCATTACCATCAGCATCCCTTGACCTTTTTTAATGTTTTTTGTTTTTTAATACACACACACACACACACACATATATATATATATATATATATATATATATATATATATATATATATATATATATAATACACTCTCCCGTCGGTTTCGACGTATGAGGATCTGACAGTTTAATTGAAGCCGTTCGAAAATTTGGGGCGATAACCTTAAGTGGCAATTTAGACAAGCCAGTGTTTTAAAAAGGAGGCGACATATGGAGCAAGAGTGAGGATTGTGAGATGAGATTACTGTTAGATTGGCTGACCTTTTAGAGCTTGCTCTCGCTTCTTGAAGATGATTCAGACAAGCAGATTAAAAAACACGTTGATCTCCATTCTACCCACTCCAAGGCTAAGCGCTCATGGGTGTTATGTGTTATAATGGCCGCTGACAAGTTGCTTTTCAGCTTGTCTTTGTATCTTAGCCATGGTCGTCTTACATTCCTGTAGCCCTGATCTAAGTTGCTGTACATTACGATATTGGGTATCCTGTCGTCAGACATTCTCAAGAGATGACCAGTCCACCGTAACTAAGACTGTATGAGAAATATTACACCGGTTAAAGAGGTCTACGATAGATGTCCTCTCTTGAAAGCTAACTCCAAAGATTGCAAGCAGACAGCTTTTACGACAACATCCAGCTGGCGTATATGGTATCTGTATAGAGTCCACGACACTGAGTCATACATAAGAGAGACAGAGACAGAGAGAAATGTTATTTTAAATGTTCTTTTCATATAATATAATTAAAGCTCTTTTTTAATCTTATTTTAATATTTTTAATATTGAGAACTATAAATAAAATATCTTCTGTTTCTTAAATCTTTATATATATATATATATATATATATATATATATATATATATATAGTCAGACAAACTGATTATTTTTTGAAATTTTTGATTTATTTATGGTTTCCTATATAGGTGTTTTATGGTAGTGGCAGGAAAAATTGTCGGAATTCCACTCATATGTACGCAGACATAATGTAATTATTATTTCACTCTTACTATTAATTTAACTAATATTGTAATTATAGTCCTTCTTACAATTTATCCCCACTCATCCCAGCATTCGCACTATTTCACCACCATATTTACTATTGCGACATTTATTCACAATTATGCTTCCTTCCTCACCCAGGAAAATTAATACCACCACATAAATACCAATAATATAATAAATAAGTTTCTACATTTTCAGAAGCGAGATCGTAAAAATCAAGCAAATATCCACTTTAAAATAATAACAATGTTAAAAACATTAAAATTAATAACAATTTTACCCAATAGGGTATTACACAGACCCCATTTTAAGAAAAAAAAGAAACCCAGGTGCATAGACGGCGTGTGAACACGCATACATACGTATATATGTGTATGCGAGAAAACATTATACCGCGAACAAAATTGACCAATGGTCTGTCCGTTGACACTGCCACTTAGAAAGTTGTTCGTTCGACAGTCCAACATTGAATATAGGCCCCAATTGCATACGCATGCACGCAACGACACATGCATCCGCATATACGCACAGTCACACACTGCTCATATATCTTTATATTTTGTGATCTGCAATCCGTAAACGTGCCTGTATGTATATCTGCGTACGTATCAGTGGAGATCCGGTAATAATTGTTCCTACCATTACCATAAAAATATCGATATAAGCAACCATAAATAGATCCAAATTTCAAAAATTAATCAGTTTCTCTGACGATCGCAGAGAGCGTGAAAACCAGGATTAAAAACTCACATCAATTCACCTAAATATGTTAGTTTGCCTACTGATATTGAGCGCTTTCCAATAAGTACCGCGCATATATATATATATATATATATATATATATATATATATATATATATATATATATATATATATATATATATATATATATATATATATATATACACACACTTTACACTTTAACTTCTCTTTGTCAATGTCTTTCTTTGCATGTGTATTTCTTTTCTCTCTCGTATTTTTCTCTTATTTGTTTTCTTCGCACTTTCTTTCTCGTCGCCTCGTTTTCATTCTTTTTACTTGTGTCTCTCTTCCGGTGTATTTTGTTCTTTCTTTTTTTCTCTCTCTCTCTCTCTCTTTCTCTTTCTCAATGTCTCTCTCTATCATTGCATTTCTCTCTCTAACTCTTTCACTTTCTGTATCTATCTTTCGACGTCACTTTCAATTATTCTTCTGTCTCCCTCTCTTTCTTTCGATGTCTCTTTATATCTTGTTCACTCGATATTTTTTTTTACACCTCCCCTTTCTATCTTCTGTCTGTAACTGGCTCCTTTATTTTCACTCTCGTTCTGCTTTTTTATTCGCCTTACTCATGTTGTCCCCATAAATGTCTTTTTGATCTCTCTTTCTAACTTTTTGTTTTTGTATTTCTCTTTCTTTCTCTCGGCCATCTTTCTCTCAGTGTCCCCGTCTCGACCATTCTTCGTGTCCGTCTCTCTCTTTCTCTCTCTCTCTCTCTCTATTTCTCGCTTAGACTTTCTTTTCCTTTCAACTTGATACCGCTCTTTGTCTATATCACGCCCTTCTCATTGTATTTCTTTCTCTATATCGCTTTTGTTGACTTCCTTTCAATATGTCGCTTTTCATCAGATGTTCACCATTTGATTGGCTGTTAGTCCGCATTCATATTACATCTTTTTCATTTCTTCGGATGTGAAGCTTCATTTGGTTAATGTGTTAAAATTACCATTACATTTAAGCTACGTTTCCCGGGTCTTGTACGTTTACACGTAATCATAATCGTTCTCTCTTTATAAGTGCGTATGCGCATGCGCATCTGCGTGTGTGTGTGTGTGGGGGGGGGTTAATTCTACATGTTCGACAAACTAGCGGAAAATGTAATATCCGGATGACACAATCAAGAAGACGCAGTCTCTTGCGTTTCTCCGACAACTATTATGTCGTCTTATAGCCTTAGCGAGTGGCTCATTTGGAATTGAAACCTTCTAATTATCTGACGCTGGTGATGGGGAAAAGAATTACAGTTAAATGACTAACAAACAATGAAAAATCTTGCTCCGAGAAAGCATTCCCTTTTCTTCAATAGGTCCAGACATTCAAGCGATAAAAACATTATATTAAAAGTTCAATATCATGTCGTCCATGACATCAATATATTTAACCGTCACGCCTAAATAGGTAGTTCAAGTATTTGATTCACTGATAATCACAAGAAAATGCAACACACTTAGAAATAAGCACATTCTGTCTGGTGGCAGCTTGAAAACATACGAAAATATACAAAACATCTACTTCAAGTAAGAATATTCCACTTAACATAGTTTTATCTATAAGGAACAAGCTGTGGAATTGAAAACAATTCCTTACAAATAAGTCCGGGCAAAGCTTATGAAAAAGGCTAGAAAGTCAGAATTGGACAATTCCAGACCAAGTCTCGCAGCATTGCATCGTTATTCGTCTGATCTACATTTTGTAACAATGTCAGCAGGAATCTGATACATTCTCCACATGTTCAGGGCACGGAATTTTTTTCTAATGTTTTTTTTTTTTTTTTTTTTTTTAATGGATCGTATATGTATTAGATTGGTGCAAAAATAATTTCGTTTTCTCACATAGTAACATATGTTAGAAAACGAAATTATTTTTGCACCAACCTAATAAAGTAAATAGCGTTATTGTGAATAATCCTGTACATAATTATAAGAAAAAATTTCGTGTCGGCCAGGGGATGATTGAACATTGACTCCTTTGGTTTTGGACGTACTGAATACTACCGTAAACAGTGATCACTTTACAAAAAGGAATTTCTTCAGACAAGGTCAAATAGAAGATAAAATCACAGGGGAAAATACATCTAAAGAAAACTAAAAGACTTACTCAACGCGTAATACGGCGGCCAATGTTTGCACGATTTTTAGCTTTCTTAATTATTTTCCAGTGGGTCTTTCACTTCTAATTATTATTGTTTTTGAAGAAATCATGATGAACGGTTTTATTCTCGATGAGCATCCATATTTCGAACGTCTCTTGGGTCTCAGGTTCACAATAGACCTCAAAAAGAATTCATATATAAAATCCATTGTTTAAGAAGTTTGAAAATGTGACCGTCTTACGATATCACTGCCAGAAGAATCCGAATCCTTCTGCTAAGCTTTATCTTCACATGAGATTAGTCGGATTTGGCCAATCATAGCATTTACGTGAGCTGGAGCTACTAAATCTTTATTTTCTAGCCTCGATCAAATTCCCAATCTTTATTTTCTATTCTTGATATATTTTGAAATCGTTTTGTTTTCTTATAATTTTCCCTTGGTCTTGTGGCAATTTCTATGGCTACCTTTCAGATGTTTCTTTTTGTTTAATTCCACTAGTTCAGTACCTTATTACTACTTCCACGGAGTCGAAACACTGTCATTTCCCCCATGTTCAAAATAATGTAGACAGTTACAATTATACAACTTTTACCAAAGAACTTGTGGAAGAGATTCCCAAATAGGCACACGACTATTTTAAATATTAATCAATTTTAAATATTAGTCTGAAAGATCAGTCTTTGGCTATCCTATTTTCCTCATATACTCAGCTTTCATGCCGCCATCTCTTTCAATTATATCACACCCGTCATTCATCATTGCGATTCCAACTGGGATTCCTGGGGATGATGTTAAATTAAATATGGCAGCAAAGCCTCTAACCGGGAGATTTTGAAGAACGTGGGAGCATGGAGCGTTGATGGTAGCAATTTTAGTGTCAAAGGAATGGACAAATATTGAACTCCGAAACTAAAATTGGAACACTATGAACGTATAACAATATATTTGTATAAGAAAAATACCAGCAATACTTTTTCATAGTAACAAAATTTACCTTCATATTTAAAAAAAAAAAAAAAAAAAAAAACAGATAGAAAATTAACTTTTATGATTAGGTTTATGTAGTAATTATGTACAAAAATCCACAAGACATAGTTCAACTGTTTTGGATTTCAAAAAGTAAAGGATAATGATATGAAATAATTATTAGGTTCATAAATTACATATTTTAACAATACAATATTCCTTCATAGAACCTATGCACGAAGGGACTTTTGCATTTAATGCACTAAGTTGACACCATTTTCGACTCTTTTCTCTTCAAAATTATTCATGAAGACATAGCACTATATTTACTATATTCTTCCAGCTTTCTTTAAAGATAAATAATCAAAGCGATAACGTAAAGCCATGGATCTCATAGTTGCCAATTAGTCATTTCCTCTCAATTCATGAATAAATGATAACAGTATATTTGGAGAAAGCTGAAACGACGAATTTATTATATCTGATCTCCAATGAATTATCAGATGATAAAGCCAGGTGGTTAATGGTTAAACCTAATTCATAATGATAATAGAATAAATCATTTAAATTTTCAATATTCATGAGGGAGTGATTTATGATGGGTGATAGCTGAAGAAACGAATCACCCTCTCTTCTGTTTGAGCTATGATAGAAAATACAGGTTTCTCTGGAAAGGCGAAAACGTTTGAAAGTTCATATTAATAATTATAGTGACATCTTTCTGTCAAAATTCGATCAAGGTTAGAAAAAAGACTGGTAATCCGAACAAGGCTAGAAAATAAAGACTGGGAGTTAGATCAAGGCTAGAAAATAAAGATAAAGACTAAGAATTCGATCAAGGCTATAAAATAAAAACTGGCAATTCGATCAAGGCTAGAAAATAAAGACCGGGGATATCGATCACGGCGAGAAAATAAAGACTGGGAATTCGATCAAAGCTACAAAATAAAGACTGGGAATTCGATCAAGGCTAGAAAATAAAGAATACGAATTCGATCAAGGCTAGAAAATAACGACCTGGAATTCGATCAAAGCTAGAAAATAAAGACTGAGAATTCTATCAGGCTAGAAAATAATGATTGAGCAGATCCATGTTTGGACTAACCAGAATCATCTCGTATGAAGATAAAGCCTGGCAAACGGGTTGTGATACTTCCGGACGACCACATTTTCAATTATCTTAAACAATGGATTTTATTTATGAATTCTTCTTGAGATCTGCTGTAGACTTGAAACCCAATGGATGTTCAAAATATGAATGTTCATCGAGAATGACAGCGATCATGATCTCTTCAAAAAAAAAAAAAAAAAAAAAAACGAAGGGAAAGGATCACATTTAGGAAACTCTTCCACGGAGAGGCTGTTTCTTCGTAAAATATGTAAAACTGTTAGTGTCTACTTTATTTTGAACATGGACAGTGTTTCGACTCCGTGGAAATTGTATGTTGAGTCCTAGCAACACTGAACAAGTGGAATAAAACAAGGGGAATCATCAGTAAGGTTACCATAGAAATTGCGTCTCTGAGGAATAAAGTATTGTGTGGAGAATAATATTTCCGTCACAAGACCAAGTTGGAATTCTAAAACAAAAAAAAAACAAAAAAACTGGATATCTATCAAGGCTAGAAATGAAAAAAATGTGGCAGCTCCAGCTCACGTTGATGCCATGTTTTGACTAATCCCGCTAATCTCATGTGAACATAAAACTTTGCAGAAAGATTGTGATACTTCTGGGGATAATATCGTAAGCCTACCATATTTTCAGTCTTCTTAAGCAATGAATCTTATATATGAATTGTTCTCGAGGTCTACTGTGGACCTGAGTCACAATGGACGTTGAAATGTAGGGTTGCTCATAGAGATTGAAATCGTTCATCGAGATTGTAGAAAACTCAAGCTCTGAATATTGTATTGATGATGAAAGTTTACTAGCTTTGGTTCTTGAGGTACTGAAACATACAAGCTAGTTACTCCTGCGTTTAGATATCAGAACTATGTCAAAAGATAATCTAAAAACAAAAAGGATCAACTTTGTTTTGAGATAATATCCCTTGTCTACTCTTATGGTCAGAATACTTGTTTGAAATAAAATACACATGCATAAATGCTTTATGGCAGCGCGAAATAGACTTGTTGACATTTTAATTTATTTTCTAGCCTTGATGGAATTTCGATAAAAAGACATCTCTCTTATTATTAATATGAACTTTAAAATGTTTTCGTCTCTCCTGAGTTACGTATATTTTCTATCATATACCAAACAAAAGAGGGGATGATTTTGAATCACTTTAATGTAACGCTCTCCCTAAATATCAGTTCTATGTCGTAATTAAAATGTACATTTGAATTGGTGTCTAGTTTATATAAACGGGGTTAGATGGAATCGACTCTTCTACGGATGGAATTCAACCCGACCAGGGTGAAAACCGATACAAGTCAAGTAAAAAAAAAAAGACCCTAATACAGTATTCCATTGGGTGTACCTATGCGATATAATTTCGACAGTGAACGGCCACTCTTCTAGATCCATCTGCACTAATGCTGGTGTCCTTCATGGCTCTACCTTGTTTTCAGTATTCATCAACGACCTTCCCGATAGCATCAGTTCTCAACATGGTATTTACGCCGGTGAAACAACCATATGCCGCTATCTCGATACTAAGTTTTGCCAGTTCAACAAGTTCAAATTGGGTGCTCATTTAAAAACAAAAAAAAATGACGGACATTCTGTTGTTCACTAGGGCAAAGAATGGCTTGCTAATTTTTACGCCTCTAAACAAAACTGCTGTCTAATAATCATCTAAGATGGCCCCGTTCTGCCTTCCATCAGCATGGTTGAGGCTAACATCCACTAGAATGACTCTTTGCACCTTCTCGGGCTAACGTTCTCAGCTGAGATGACGTTGAAAGACTATATTGAGTCTATTACTTGGTCAGCTGATATGAAAGTTTGTTCATTGTTTTCTGTTCGACAATTTCTCTCACCAGAATCTATCTTATATAAATAAAAGTCTATCCTTCGTCCATACTTAGAATATTGCTGCCATATTTGGTCCAGTGTTCCTGCTATATATTTAGAGATTCTTGATAAAATGCAAAGAAGAATGAACAATATTATTTTTCCTTATCTGGCGTTTCGGCTTCAGGCAATTTCCCACCGATGTAAAACTGTTGTCCTGTGCCATTCCTATAAATATTTTCAAAATATGCGTTCAGATGACCTCTTCGCCATGGTACCAAAAAATAAATAAAGCGCAGTATTAGATTAACAATTAGGTTTCATCAAAGTAGAGCTGAACTGGCAAGAAATAACCGTAAGTTCTATGCTAACAGTTTCTTTTCCCGCACTTTCCGTTCGTGGAACTCCCTTCCGGTTCCAGCTTTCGAGTTTAATTTGATCTTCAAAAATTTAAATGCAGTGCCAATCTTTATCTGCAGTCCTTGCTGAATACTTTTTTCTAATTTATTTTATTCTTTATAATGTATTTTATTCTTTTACACCCACTTCTGTTTTAGTTGCTTGACTGCCATATTTGGGATAAATTCCATTAAAAAAAATGAAGAGTACAATCAGAGTAACGTTTCTCAGAAAGATCCTATTCCTAATTTATGACTATATTACATAACAAATACATTTTTCTTTTCAGGCTGACCAGGGTAAAGCCCTCAAGCCATTATATTTTTTTTTATTTTATCTCATTTATTTATTTTTAAAATGAGGATATATTTTGCTTTTGAACCTAAATTAATCTTTCATTCCACAGTAATTTACGACCGCCTGAGGAGACGCAATTATATCTGCTGAAACACGACTGCATTTGTGTAGCGATTCTTTGTTGCAATATCCTAAAATAAATAATATTGCACTATTATGTATTGAACCCTCTTTTAAATTAAATATTACGAACGTCGGAAGTATATTTTATTCGTTCTCATCGTACCTATATATATATATATATATATATATATATATATATATATATATATATATATATAACCATTCCAGTTGATAAGCTAAACCACACTCTGTTTAAAAAGAGAGATCAAAATCGTGCGTATTCTATTCCCCGGGATGTAATATTCAAATCTTAGATATCAAATCGAACTCTTGTATGTCAGTTATGTAATAAATATATCTGGTATTCTATCTAATTTTTATCATCGAAAGTACTAGAATTTAAAATATGCCCTATAATTATGTGCCACCCAATATATATATATATATATATATATATATATATATATAATTATTTATTTAAAAATATGATTCCAACTCGCTACATAAGAGGTCTCATGTTTCAAAACAAGAGCCGAAAATTTCAAAATAATATTTGAATTAACTTGAGTTAAATAAGGCTCTGTTCCATCTTCAAGCAAAATTTTTTTGGGAATGACTTATTTCTGAAATTTACGAGTTTTAATAGTATGGTCAGAATTCAAATCAAAAATTTCCATGGTAACATCAAGGTCGGATTGTTTAGAATCGGCAGGGGTGGGGTGTTAATAATTTGTATCAGTATAGAGTTACTTTCATAGATGCCGGATCACGGTAAGGTGGGGGTGGCTAAATTTACGACGGAGGAAGTTTTCGCATAGTCTGGCTTGAGCGTCTACGGAGATTTATTTATTTATTTTTATTTTATTCTTTTATTATATCTCTTTATGAAAGGAATTTGTGTATATGAAAAGCCCTATATTTTTCTTTCAGGTGCCAAAAATATTTAGATAGAGACACCTAAAGTAAAATGGAAAATCATTAACATGACTAGAACTTGCAAAACCAGGGATGACCCATGCCCTTTGTGCCTCCATGAGAAACTACACATTATTAAGCTTCTAAACAATAAAAACGTATTAAACAACAGGCAAGACTTAACGGTTTTCTGCCGACACAACCGAACTTACGCTCTGAATAACTAGCTAAAAACACGCATACAATAAAATAAATTTTAAAATCCATAGCCCATATACATAGTTTTAATACCCTACAAAAATTGATAACCCTTTATGAAGTCGTCAAATAACAAACGTTACGGCCTTTTCGTGACCCGGCATCTATGAAAGTAACTCTATACTGATACAAATTATTAACACGCCACCCCTGTCGATTCTAAACAATCCGCCCTTGATGTTACCACGGAAATTTTTGATTTCAATTCTGACCATACTATTAAAACTCGTAAATTTCAGAAATAAGTCATTCCCAAAAAAATTTCGCTTGAAGATGGAACAGAGCCTACTTTAATTCAAGTTAATTCAAATATTATTTTGAAGTTTTCGGCTCTTGTTTTGAAGCATGAGACCTCTTATGTAGCGAGTTGGAATCATATTTTAAAATAAATAATTATATTTATGCTCTACTTTCGTATCGAGCACTATTTTTTAAAAATAATGACAAAAATACGAAGGAACTTTAGATTATTTACCAAACCAGTTTCTTTCCTATTTTCCACAATATTTTCACACACATATATATATATATATATATATATATATATATATATATATGTGTGTGTGTGTGTGTGTGTGTGTGTGTGTGTGTATGTGCGTGTGTGTCCGTGTGTGTGACTATACATAATATCTAATGTCATACACAGCAACGTAGCACGACTCGGAGTTTCTTGCAAACTTACAGTCTTCAGGTATTGATTGTAACACTGAGAAAAATATATTTATGCGTAGGTGAAAGTATATGTGCGTATATGTATATTTTTATCATATCCATAACTATATATATATATATATATATATATATATATATATATATATATATATATATATATATATATATATAGTATAGTATAGTATAGTATTGTATATATATATATATATATATATATATATAAGTTGGGATCAAATACAGGTAGAATATGGATCGGAAGCCGACAGAATGATAAGATAAAAAACAATTATTAAAGATTTATCAATCTATTAATAATAACTGAATATAATAATAAAAAAAAGATAATATATATTTCTTATTTGTTCTTTATCTTATCAGTACACACACACATCCACACCCACAGCACACACACACACACACATATATATATATATTGTGTGTATTTAGGCAGCCTTTTTTTCAATAATTATATTTATTTTAATTAAATTCCTTTCATATTATCGAATAACCTTTTTAGCATTATCACTGAAACACGAAAGAAAATCACCATGTTGATATATGTTTTGATTGTAAATCTCGTTTAATCTTCCGGCTTACATAAACCATCATAATTGATTGCAATTACATTACAATAGATTAAATATTAATTATATAACAAAGAAGGTAAATTTTCTTTTAGAATGTTTATGTGGACATTGCAACAATCATTATTTGTTTTGATTGAATGGAAGATCGATATGTAACGGTAAATTGGTGCATATGAAGCGTAGGAAGCAAATGTCGTAATGCGTTTCATGACATCACACATGACCATGTGAGAGTGAAAGGAGTTTCAGTGATAAGGCTAAAAATATTATTCGTCAATATCAAAGTTATTTATTTAAAATACACAAAACTTGTCTACATTATTTAATGAAACATATATTAATATATATGTGTGTGTGTGTGTGTATGTGGGTATGTATTTCGTTTTTCTATAAGCACGTCGTTTGTTCGTTGATGTGCATAAAGTAATAAAACATATGGTAATGTTCAATTACAAAAAACTTACGTCTGTGAGCCGTATATATATATATATATATATATATATATATATATATATATAGTGAGAGAGAAAGAGAGAACTACTCGAGATACTGTTTGATAACATCTCGTATAATCGTTGTGCAGCAAAACAGCAGTGAAATACAAAGCAATGATAAAACAGCCAATATGGCATGCATTCTACATGCAGTATTTGAATGTGTCTATAAATCAACGACTGGAAGACATTACTGCAGTAATTATTTAATTTGCTTCCAATCAAAAACAATTTACTTCTGAAACAAATGAAAGTCATGTCAGAGATCGCGAGATATAGCCATATTTTATTCAAGAATGTTATTAGGCGTGGCATAAATATGTTATTGAATAAAATTTAGTTATTCCATGTGGGAAAATTAAGGACCCCAAGTTATTAGAATTCGAAGGTGACCATATTACGTGAGTCGCCCCAAAATATTGTTTCTTGCACAGAGACTTTTATATAGATATCATTCTTGGCGGTATACGCTGTCAGAAATATTAAAATATCATCTGTTTACCTCCCGCTTTCTAAAACGGTTTCGAGGAGATAAAGCATTTAGATCTTAGCCAGAATTATGCTTCTCTGAATGCCGTTGGCTGCTGTTAAGCAATAATAAAAAAAAATGTACTAAATATCAGGAACCGCATAAAATTCTGGATAGCACATGTTCGAAGAGAAAATAGTGTGTGTGTGTGTGGTTCTTGAACGAAGAAAGAAAAACCATCCCCATGTATCGGGGAAGATATTCTTGTAGATCATTTCATTTTCTAAATATTTACCATTTTTTCTGATATTCTCTATCCTGTGGAATAATTCTGAAATCTAACAGAACCGATGTTAGTTTATTTTATTATTTTACAAAATGCAACATTTTTTTCTCAATAAGTTGCAATGTCCTTCCCCCCCTCTAAACCAATTCCGATGCATTTTACATGGTCTCCTTTTATTTTCAAGTGACACGTGTCTTCAATAAATTTTGAATTCCAGTAATTTGCATCTGACTAAATTCGACAATAAATTATTGATTTGTTTCTTTGAATCAAGTTTTAGCCGTGAAATTTATTCGAAATGTCTTCGGTCGAAAATGCTTTCGGAATACGTGATGTGGAAATTTAATTTTCACTTCATCAATGCAGGCGATTTAGATAGTCGCAGTACAACACTTTGCGATCAGTTGAAATCACATTGACAAAACATTCAGGTATATTTTTCGATCTATGTAATAAACAAACAACACTGGATCCAATGCACAGATAGATTTGTTTGCATATAAAATGAATGCCGTTGTAATCATTTAGGGATATATTGATTTATATCTGCGGAATTGCGTATATATATATATATATATATATATATATCATAATTGATTCATCAAAAGTTCGATTCTCGGTAATGAATACGCACTGATGATGAGTCCCCAAAATAGGTTGAAACGTCTATCCAGTGTTTTCTACATTTTGTTGAGGGGTTCTTCTAGACTCGATGAATTAATAATTTAATTATGATTATTCAGAACACTCTTAACTTTTAAATAAATATATATATATATATATATATATATATATCACTGCTTGAGCCGGTTTCTAGTGCTTCGGATGGAGCCACTTGCAAATAGAAGACATCACTCATGGAGGCACAGGAGAAGTAGACTTGTATGAGTCACACGCGGAAATTGTGAAGAGTTAGCGCTATGTCGTGTCTGCTATGTTACTCTTCGTTGGTTCAGTGGGAAGGAGGCTTGTGTTATATCGTTACGGTCCGGGTTCGATTGCTGAGGACTTCCAAAATAGGATGTAATGGCCGTCCAGTGCATTCTGTTGAGCATTATTATTATTCAAAATCTCTCTTCATCTCATATATATATATATATATATATATATATATATATCTTGAGAAAAACAGATGAACTCAGAATCCACAGTTCTTAGCATTTGCTTTTGAAAAAGTGCTCAATACAAACGTAGAGCAAATATAATATTGTTAAAATATTTTATTATAATAGATAAAAAAAAATTATATTGCTACAAAACTTCTTAACTATTACAAAACAAGTTGGCAAAATCCTCTATTTAACCACTATCATCTCACCAACAATGTAATTGGGAAATCTACCTCCAGGAAGGATGTAAGGTTATTCGTTTTTCTCCATTTATGGGTGTTGGTCTGACCATAGCTTAATATGATTCAAGATTACAAACCGCACCCACCTGCTGAAAGCATAGATATCTAAAAGCTCATCAACACTGACGATTTAAAACCTTTTCAAATCCTTTGTGACAGCAAGATGCAGGTATCCTGGATAGTGCAGACATTGAATCAACATCCTAAGAAATTGGGTATGTCTGGATTAAAAATCAAAACTTTTTGACTCAAATGATCCAAGAATTCTTCTTTTGGATAATATCCACTAGTGCCATCAACAGTAGACATCAAACAAGAACAATATCACACAGCAAGAAGAATTCAAGAAAGTCAGGACCCAATGACAATTTCAACTACGGTGAACGAATCAAGCATATTGTTGAGAGAAGGAGCTCAAATGGCAGGATGTGATAGATGAAACTTTAAATCTTTCTAGCATAATTTAAGGAGTGTCATTGAACCTGTGTCAAACCACTGAACATTTAACAGACAAAAAAGAGATCACTAATCTCTGGCCTGAACATTTCCCGAATGTTCTAAACATGGATTTGAATATTGACAAGAATCTTAACAACTTACCACAGTGTCATATTCCTGAAGGACGATAAGCTAATCCATTTATTATGGGATTAAAAAATATGTCTCTACATGAAGTCATCTGGTAACGGTGGTATACGTGAGATATACAAATCTTGAAGCAATATCCTGGTTCATATACTTTGTAATTTAGTATCAGTTACTCAGGGGTTTAAAACGCTTCTATTTCCCATCTGTATAAACACAAAGGCAATAAATGCAAATGTGACAACCATAGTGTATCCCTTCTGTTTGTTTCTGGAAAAATATTTGGCCGGATCATCTTGAATAGACTCAACTCTTCTCTGGCTGATTCAGACTTTCAGCTTGGTACAAGCACAGTGGTGATGATTTTCAGTTTCAGACAACTACGGGGGAACCTATAATTTTTTCTTTCATCTTAGACCTTTGATATCGTTTGAAAGAATACACTTTGTTAGTCCGTAGTAAGCTGGGTGTTCCAGAAAGAATAGACCGTGTTATCATGTCGTTCCATCAGGGGATGATGGCCTCAATTAGATCCAACGGTGAGGTTTCAGACCCATTCATTGTCTCTAATGAAACAAAACAAGTTCTTTTCTTACACCTCTTATTTAGTGGGTATTTTTCTGCCATTTGAGAATGATAACGAAGTTGTGAGATTTAAGTTTAATACAAGTGCTCGGTTATCCGAACAACTACGTTTAAATGCATGAATTAAAATGATTGTGGAAACCGTTGGTAACCTGGTATTTCCAGACAATTGAGCACTTGTAGCCAACACCGTTGAGGATGACATTCTTTTTTTTAAAATACCCTCGTACATCTAAAGCTTTCGGTATGAATATCAGCATAAAAAAAACGGAAGTTGTCCATCAGCCGATTTGTAACCACCGTCCAGCTGTTCATCCCACTGGTTATATCGATGGACATGTCCGTCAAATTGTTTCGTCTTTTACCTATCTTGGCGCCATATAACGATGCTAAAATTGACAAAGATGTTGAGTGCAGAATTGGAAAGTCTAGTTCTGCCTTCGGTAATCTTTATCACGGGCATCGGAATACTCGTCATGTTTCTTTAAAGATGAAAATTGATGTGTACAAATCAGCATTAATGAAATCCTTACTTTATGGTCAATAATATTGAATTCTGTATCGACGAGACATCAATCAACTGGTTTTCTTCAACATGTGCTGTCTACGTACCTTCTGCAACAGAAAACAAATTGCATTAGAAACAATGAAATTTTAAATGAAGGCAACATGACATGTATTGAAGGCATCTTAACGAAAATCTTACTCAGGTGGGCAGGAAATATTTCTCTTATGAGCGATAGGAGACTTACAAAATCTTCTGTTTGGCCAGGTTCCAACAGACAGGTCAGATGGAATGTCACTCTTGCGTTTCAAATACAAACTCAAAGAAAATCTGTATTTCCTTAGAAAACAAAACGTCAGATCTACTTGTCATCTATAAAAATTTTTGAGCGAATCCTACTTGAACATCGGGAACATCTGTTTGAAAGTTGACAGTATGCTCAGTCAGTTATGTAGCATGCTATCATGTATCGTTCGATGACTGATGAGGCATAATGTTTCTAGCATTAGGTTACCATTTTTCTGCAGTAGACCTGTTGCTATCCAAGAAGAGGATACATACCTTCCCAACGGTATTAGCACGTAAGTGAATGTAATGAATCGACTGGAATTCGAACTCGACTCTCCTATTCCTCAATCCGAGCCGCTATCCATTAATCCACCGTGCAGTATCCTACGCCTCTCAGTGATAGTCTAACCCCCCCCCACTATGGCTTTGTCTCACGGAATAAAGTAGCCCTTGCTGACCAGTCGCAGAAACATGTGGCAACTGTTTCTAAACCACTAGAATTAAATGATTAACCACATGTTCCATCTGTCTAAAAGTTCTCAAACCACCTGCAGAACACAGGAGACACATGCGGGTTCAAGGAGTTAAACACACCTTTAATTTACTTAGTCCATATATGACCTGCGTGACAAGAGAGTCCACTATGTATCATAATATATTAAAGAAAAGCAAACATTGTCTCCGGAATTTCTTCTTTTTTTTTTTTTTTTTTCTTCAGCTTTCGATGATTTAGGTGTGGAGCAAAACGCATAATTCTGAGGGGATGGAAACATCGGGATATTTTCTAATTTAAAGAAATATTAAGCAGTTTATAACATGCTTTAGGAAATCCGGAGACACGGAGAGAGTGAAACGTCCGTAAGTATTGCCAAAAGATGTTACTTTCTGCAAGGGCATGATCTTAATGTATAGGGTAAATGATAAAAACATGCTGAAGGTATGAGGAAAATCAAGCGAATACAAATGCAAACACAATCTCGCTCACACACACATACACACACAGACAATAACACACAGACTCACACACACACACACACACACACACACACACACACACATATATATATATATTATATCATATATATTATATCATATATCTAAAATTTATTTTTTATTATCACTTTTATTTAATATAGATGTATTTTAGACTAATATCCGCCTAATCAGTGCGTGTAGATATGAATGTTCATTTAAATGCTGAGATATTGAACTATCCTCAGCCAAAGAAATGTGAGTCTTTTTGTTAGCATCGTCGCAGTAAAGCCAACATACGTATTGACATTTTATCAGAGATGAGATAGCAACAAAGTACTTAAATACTTAGAAAAATATATATGCATGTGCAAAAATAGAAAAGTTACTTATACTGGAGAAAAAAATAATAAAAAAGACGTGACCACTGAACTTTGAAATCTAGAATCGTGCATAAGCAGCAAAAAACGAACTGCTGAAATGCTTTGAATTTACAGAAACACATATACATATTCACACACAACGTGACCTCCTGAAGAATGTCTCAGATGAGATTGAAAGTAGTTTGAAAAATAAAAACATATTTGAAAGAGTATTTGGTATTTTTCATAATCAATTTTCTAAGGCTCCCAAGAAATTAGTCCTCGAACTTGAAAATATCACAACGAAAACTAATCGACATGATATGTCTAAATTATTTATGTGTGCATTATGTGTATGTGCGTGTGTTTATGTGTGTGCGTTTCTGTGTGTGTGTGAGCGTGTGTGTGTGTGCATTACATTATCTTACATCCAAAGAAAAATCTTAAAACATCAATAATATCAGCAATTAATATATTGTAAATTGTTTTCGTCTTCTTAACTTAATTATATTTTAATATACGCCTGGATTTGGTTTCAATTGTTTAACGTGTTTTTCTTCTGATGCCGGAAGATATTTATTCTACAAAGATTTTCAGGAAAGTGTCGGCCTCAAGCCACGGATGTGAGCAAATAACAATTTGAAATTGACAGCTCGTACATGCGAAATGTTCCATCATCGAACCAACATACGGGTGTCTAGATTAATCAGACAAAAGATCCGGACAATCTGTTTCACTTTATAAGTAATTAAGTTCTATTTACATTGTTTGTTTCAGCGTAGATTCCAACTTCCAAATAGAATTAGGTTTTTCTTATGTGTTTCATACATCCCCAGAATCAAATAAAAGATTATTATTTGACTTCGTGTGGTAAATAAGTTTTATTGTTGATTATTTCCTTCGTTTATGCTTTAGTTTTAAATTAAAAAAAATTGTATTCATTTCCCAAGTCGAAAGAACTTTTTACTTACGGATATATATATATATATATATATATATATATATATATATATATATATATATATATATATATATGTGTGTGTGTGTGTGTGTGTGTGTGTGTATGTGTGTGTGGATATATATGTATATATATATATATATATATATATATATATATATATATATATATATATATATATACATATATATATATATACACTAACAAAAACTATACAATTTGTTATTTTATATATATATATATATATATATATATATATATATATATATAGAGAGAGAGAGAGAGAGATACGAATATATATATATATATATATATATATATATTTCTTAGAAAGAGAAAAATAGATGGCATTAAAACACACAGTTCTTAGCATTTACTTTTTAAAAAACTGCTCAATAAACACGTAGAGCAAAATATATTATGTCAATATTTTTATTATAATAGATTACAATAAAAAAGATTTTACCTCGCTACACAGAAACTTTCAGGTTTTGTAACTTTAATCGTTTCCTATCGGGGGATGATAAATAACATATAATATAAATGATTCGTTTGAGAAATTTAGGAACAAATCATTCCCCGCCTCTTCTAACATTGAAAGAGGAAATTATTTGTAAATTTTTTATTGTAATCCATCTATCTATCTATCTATCTATATATATATATATATATATATATATATATATATATATATAGATAGATAGATAGATAGATAGATAGATAGATAGATATTTGCAAATTTCGTTAAAAACGTTTGACAATTTGTAGTGGTTGAGTTATTTTATATAATTTACCATGTGTTTGTACAATTTATTCATTCGGATATAAATTATACAAAAAAATGTCCGAATGTTATCCAAGTACTTTCAACTATGGTTTTAGCTAAGTAATTTGCACTTGATCTCTTAAAAACAGCATAATCCGATTTAAAATGTCTCAAACTCAATAAAAACAAATTTTGTCATCAAAATGTTTATGCTATTATTAAGAGGGAAGATAAAGCTATTATTTTTTTCAATTTTCCTCATTTTTATCACGTTCGAAATTTTCGTTAAAATCATTTTTTTACGACAGCAGCGAACCAGAGAAAAAAATGTTTTATTTTTAAATGATTCATTGTGAAATTTAGAAACAAATCTTTCTTTAATTAGAAAAGCTTTTAATTACTTTTGTTCGATGAATAATTAATTTTTACAAGAATTATTTCATTTTTTAAAAATTTAATTATAATAATATAATAGTTAAAAAATCGTTTAAAAATCTTCATTGTTTTCAAGAATGTAATTTGGTGATATCATTAAGTGAAAAGTAGATTTACGAATTAAAATTTGAAAAGCTCATAACAGTTGTATGTACCTGAATATTGTAAAAATAATATTTAAAATATTTTTCGTGAAAAAAAAAACATTCTTAATTTCTAGATATGGGAATCCCTGTATGACAGAATCCTTACAAAGGTTAGGTGATTTAAGTGTCGTCTGACACACTGCAATTATTATTGTTTTAATTCAGTTCTGTTTCAGAATTAAGGTCTTTGCAAATCATCCCTTCAAAATATCCAAAAAATAGTTTTGCTTTTTTTTTTAATTGTTGTTTCACTAAATATTTTTTGTTTATGTATTTATTTTACTTTGGGTTATACTTCAAGTAGTTTATTTTTGTTTAACGTAGTAAACTTAAAAACCTCGAGACGAAATGCAAATTTCATAAAGCTTTTTAAAACATAATTAAAAGTTAATAAAATATTAAATAATTGCTGAAAATGAAAAATGTAAAAATGACTAGGTAGTTAAAAACAAAAAGAATTCGTTCACTTAGTTTTCTTAAATATGTCATTTCTTATCATCCATAAGAGATGTTATCATCTTAAGAGTTTCACAATATATAAATAAAGTTCAAAGAAAGAGGAACCAAACGTTAAGAAATGCTTGTATATTGGTTTTTATGCTATAAGTAAAATTTATTTCAAGTCAGATAACTTTAAAGTTTTTAATTTTACTCAAATAATGTGTCACAAATCTATAATTTAATTTTCAAAGAATTCCAAACCCGATAAATTTATTCCTTAACTAAATTCTTAAAATTAAAAAGAGGCCTCTTTTAAGAAAATTTAAAAAATCGAGCAATTATTTGATATTCCAATCTATATAATTTCTATCTGAAATAAACCAGACTATGTTTTTACTTGAACTAATAAATTTAATCATTGAGCTTTCAATTAAAACTTATATTAAATCTTCAAGTATGATTTTTCATTTTCAAAATTTAATTTTAAAACTTAGGTATCGAAAAGTTAGTGGAGGTACCCACTTTTAGCCATTATGAAGGGTAATTTTTATTTTATTTTTAACTGAATATATGCATTATTTTATATATGTATCAAGAGTTATAGGAACGATTTATTTGCAAATACAGTCAGCAAATTGTGACCGTTTTCATAGTTGATGCTATTGAGTGCTGGCTTTTTCTGTATTATTAATAATGTTTCCATTATTTTCTTAGATATAAAGAAAATAAGGAAAACATGATTCCAAAATATACAATAAGAGAAGCATGATTAGTAAAAAAGAAAAAGCCATTTCAATTGTAAAATGAGGAGAAACATTTCGGCCAATTGAGTACTGACCTTAAATTCATAAAGTTTAGGTAGTATACAGTTCATCCCTGTAATTATCAATGAAGCCAACAATGAATATAAAACAGCTATAAAACATTGAGAATTCCTGGAACCACTCAACTACCACAAACCACAACAAAAAGCTAAAAGCAATATAAGCATCATATGTAATGGAATCATTAGCATATATAAATAGTCGAGCAGAAACACAATGTAAATGGACTGACAGTTGCATTTGGTATGCGGCAACTATCAACTTTAGTTGTTGACTTCAATGTCCACTTTATTTTTTGTTTACTTACATTATCAAAAATATTTATAATTCTTATTTCCAACCTTATTTTCAATCTTAAATTTTAATCTGAGCTTACATTCAAATTTTAAAATTAAACTACAATTCATTTAAATATTTTAAATCCAGTAATATTTCACCCGGACATTAATATATCTCGCGTGACCCCACTCCCAAAAAAACGATGTCAACCCAGAATATAAATAAAAGTAAATATAATAATTTCATCACTTGAAAATTGATTATACAATTCGAAACTGTGCAATTAATGTAACATGCATATTACTTTCTGCATATATATATATATATATATATATATATATATATATATATATATATATATATATATATATATATATATATATATATATATATATATATGATGTGTGTGTATATATGTATGTATTTCACACTCTAAAAATTGACAACAATATTTAAGTCAGCAAATTGTTTTTATATACAAAATCTAATGTTGCTTTGAAGTTGTGTTTATTCTGAACAAATAAAATATATATATGGATGATGGATGGTTTAATGGTTATTAGCTTGAATTAAGAAATCGGAGGGCGAGTTCAAATTGCAGTATAGTTCCTGGCATTCACATACCATTGGGAAAGGTATGTATTCATCACGTCCCACCAATTATAAGTAAATAGTAGGGCAGTCTAGGATCTTTACACTTTTTTGGCAATCATTCTTTGAGAAAGACAACTCTGAATCAAAAATCCAGAGGAGGTTCGTTTAGAAACATTGTTATATATACATATATACATTTGAAAAGTGTGGTTGGTTCTGCCCAAGCCTTCACCCCTATATCCAAATCATATATTCCGATAGTTTGGTCGTCTCTTCAATTCTAAGAATACAGCTACTGCACTATTAGATGCCGAAGACGACAGGAGAATCCGTTATATATCTGTTTGGTGGATTTTGTTTCAACCCCTTTGGTTTATTTAATGCCGAAATCTCAATTTTTGAACGCAGCTGCGTGTCTTCAAACACACGTAAAATATATTTTTGGTCATGTTGCTATAAACAATATTGTTGGTGATTTTGATATAAAATATATTTTTGGTTATTTTGCAATAGATAGGTTTTGTTGGTAAAGTTAGAAGAAATAGGTAGGTTGTTATTTTTTGTATAAAATATACTACTGGTACTATTACTATAAAGATGTGTTTTTATACTTTCAGAATTTTTTTGTTTTTGGTGGGTTTCACTATATGCCCATAGATGGGTTCCTAATAGCTCATACCATGACAGGCCAGGGTGGATTTGAGAATAGTAGCAAATAAAATGTGGTTCCTTTTTTCTGAAAACCTCGAATCTCCCGAGCAGTGGCCTTGCTGTCGTAAGTAGTTTATCGTCATACACATTACTAGCGTTTATATATATGTTTATATATATACACCTAGTGAGCCAGACAAACCTACCTAGGTTTCACCTAAACGGATCGTCAGAGAAAAGTATGGTTCATACTTTCCCTGACGATCCGTTTAGGTGAAACCTAGGTAGGTTTGTCTGGCTCACTAGGTGTATCTATTTCTGCTCTACGATTGTATTGAGCTCTTTTGTTAGTTGTCTACTCGTATCGTTTTTTTTTTTCTTTGGGCTTCAGACCTGCATCTGTGCGATTTGTTCGACAGTAGTTCATGTTTGTAGCGCTTTCTTTTTTTAAAACCTTTTTCCCTCGAGGTTGATTTGATTATTTGCAAATCAAAAATTCGAGGGTTTTTCGAAACAAGTCTAGTTATATATATATATATATATATATATATATATATATATATATATATATGTATATATATATATATATATATATATATATATATATAAGTTATAGGGAACTTGGTAAACCGAATTGGTAAATCCAAAGAGGATGAAATCCTGAGAGCTCAATGTGAGGACAGAGCTAATATGTAATGAAAAACAAACCACTTTAAAGTACCATTACGATAATTTATTTCATCCAAAATCCTTTTTTAAGGATTCAGGATCATCAGGTAAAACTTATATATATATATATATATATATATATATATATATATATATATATATATATATATATATATATATATAGACTGACATATCATAGAGAGTTTTACCAAAATTGCACAAAATTATCTTGAAATACAATAGATTAAGTTTATTAAATAAAATCGCAATTGGATCCAACCAGGGCCTCCAGACAACTTCAGAATCTCACGCAGCTTTCTTGGACGGTCTCCGTGTTTAAGTTGTTGAATGCTACCCTAACTCTTGCCTTCAGTTCTTCTTTGGTGTTACAAGAAGTTTTAATTATCAGGGGTGTTCTACTCTGGGAAGTTAGGTGGCCAGATGTAAGAGGTGATGTGATCGCAGATATTATCTGACCGTCCTGACTGAGTTCTTCTGCTCGTGTTGCAAGATGCAGAGTCCTGTCGCCAAATATAGGTTTTTTGCGAAGCATGGCAACACGTACTCCTCAATTTTAATCTCGCTGTTGTGTCTGAGACCCTCACCAGCAAATTAGGGACTTCTTCCCTTATCGGAACAATCAGTTAGTTTTCGGAGGTGCCATTCCTTCTTAATCACTATTATTTACGACTAAAAACAATTTAATTTGTTTTTAATCATTAATTTATTTACAATTTAAAATCTATTTTAATTGTGATTCAAATTATGTCCTCGTTTGCTATTTACTAATGTGTCTTTGATTGTTTCCGGCTGCTCGCTAGCGTTCACCTTTTCTGAAAGTGTTGGCAGAATGGATCCGCTGAATTTTAAATAATGACGTCCATTCTATATATATATATATATGTATATATATATATATATATATATATATATATATATATATATATATATGTGTGTGTGTGTGTGTGTATGTGTGTGTGTGTGTGCGTGTATTGATGTAATAGAAAAGAACAGTTATATTGATGATCCAATGTTCTTCAGTGTTTTTTTTTTTAAACAGTGCTCGATACAGAAGTAGAGCTTAATAGCAATTATTTAAAAAAAAAAATGATTGAATCGTGACAGAGAAATTACTATTTTTTTAAACTTGACTCAAGTGTTAAAGTTTCATTTAAATGTGAGACCTTAACTTTAGATGACCGTTTTATTCTCAAGCGATGTTTGGAATAACTCATCAAATAAATGTTTTACTAATTTATAATTTGAAAATGAAGGTGTAATCTGGGGTATGTCTTTCATTATCAAGCGGTTTCTGCTTTGATGAAAATAGCATTGTTTATTATATGTCAAGTTTTGGGAGTCGAGTAGGGTTGAGTTGGGGGATTTTTGTCTGGTTAAAATGGCCATTTCTCTCAGGTTCTGTTGTTTTTATTACAATCTGCTAAAACTTTTTTGGTTTTTATTTATTTGTTTTTTGTTGATGATTTCGTAAATGGGCGTTAAAATTATGGTTGGGTTATATGTTTAAACCTATAGGTTTAATTGTATTTGCTAGTAGATTTGATATGGTATTGTATAATTATTTATACATGGTATTCTGGAAATTGTTACATATATATATATATATATATATATATATATATATATGGCAGAATGTGTGTGTGTGTGTGTGGGGGTGGGTGGGTGTGACGAATGCACGGCCGCAATTTCGACGGATTTGTACCAAAATTTATATGCACATGCTCCAAGTTAGCGGAAAGGCCAAGACCGACTTTGCATCTCCAAACTCCCATCGATAGTGGAAATAATCGATTTTTCATGCTTCTACGGCAGTTCTCATGTAGTTTGCGACCATTTCCTACTGGCCAGAGTGAGAGCCTATAGCTGGCTGCCACAAATAGGCAGGAAGATTCTATTGGTCAGGGTGAGAGCAAACAGCTGACTGACACGAATGTTAACTAGCATGCAAAAAATCGATAGCTCTATCCGTCACAAGTGGGAAAAATTTAAATCTGCATGGCACTTTAGTCCAATTGGCTCATTCGCTTGCTTAAACACAGCGTTGATTCTGATTCCTAAGAACTGGGTTGGGTGTGAAAAATTATTTGTTGTTAACATTCTTTTTTCATTCGGTTTTTCCAGTTACGAGTCCTTTTTTTTTAAGCTGATCGTTTTTTGTACATTTTGTTTAGTTCTTTTTTCGTAACAGATTTAATGTTTAGTATAGAGTTTTAAAAAAATACGCAGTGCGAGATAGGCAAGAAGTAAGGCATGTAGCAACATCAGTACGGCAAAGGGAACACTTTAAAGGCAAGGAAGGGAAGAAATATTTTATGTCAGGTGATAGCGATTGCTCTCTGAGTCGTACGATTTTTTAATCAAGCACGGGAAACGCCTGGCCATGCTGCTAGTATATATATATATATATATATATATATATATATATATATATATATATATATATATTAGGATTTCATTTCTGTTGTGATTTTTACGATTTTTTTCCCTATACATTTATAAAATACTAATTTCATTGATTTAATATTTTTTTCTTTTTTAGAGACTAGATAATGTGAATTTTTTCATGTAGGTATGACGGGCATGTATCATCCCAGCTTCTTAATGTTGGTGTTTCATTTGTTTCATTTAAATTACTAAAATATTTAGAGAGATATGTCTGATTTCTTTTTCTAATATTATTGAAGGGGCTTTGGTGTCTCCAATTTATTTGAAATTCATTTTTTCTGGATCCTATATATATCTTTTCAATATTTGGATTCTAAATGGATGAGATTGTGCATTGGTATACCATAGATTCTATGTGGCATTTTTTTTTATTGAAAGGGCAATTTATAGGGTTTCTACAATTACATAATGTTCATTATTGTTGTCTAATTTCATTTTAGGGTCTTTATTTATTTGATTTTGCCATGCGTAGTTTTTTCAAGTTTTCATTATTATATTCCTTCTTTTATCAAAGCAGAGACCCATTTGATAAAGAAAAACAAATTCCAGATTTCATTTCTAAACTATAAATGAGTAAATATTTCTTCAGTGAGTTATTCTAAACATCGCCGAGAATGAAACGGTCATCTGAAGTTAATTCTAATACAAGAGAAACTTGGGTTTAGACAATGGATCTGACTCTCTTGTTTAGCAGAAAACGATGTTGGACATAATTCTGATGTCACTAATGCAACAAAAATTAAAAATGAACATAATTCTTTAAGAAGAAAATGCATTGAAAACTTAATAATAACATTATTACCAACTATAAACACACGCCTGAAACATATTACGTCGCCATCTTTCATTGAATCCATTCTTAACGAATCTAACATATCTATCTGATACTATGAATACATTGTTGAAGAGGACAGTCATGAATTAGAAACATACGACTCCTAGCTGCGCGGCTTGGCCGCACAAAGATGAAAGATAAATTCCCACTAAACAGACACACACAATCACAAATACGCATTACTCTCCGTTTAGACTAGTACACATATTTAATGAAATAAAGAATAAATTAACTTATATTGAATATAAATTAATATTGCTTGTTACTCAGAGATATAATTTTATAATGAATTTGAAAATAAACATCAGCTTAGAATAATTTAAAAAAATCAATAAAATTCTGAAGATTCAATAATAACCATTTTTCTTAGAAATATTATTTGTTCTCTATTTTTTTATTGAATCCTTTTGATTCTCGTCACTAAATCGTGGATATAAATTTTCGTAATTATTTAATTTATCCATCAAATATTATTGTTTGTGACAAAAATAATTCCATAAAATACAATAAATTCTTGGAGGTACCAAAATTTTGTTGATCGTATGTAACTGATAAATAGTTACTTTAACCTTTTTTTTTATTACTGCAACATAAAATACCGTATAATATTAAAATCAGGAGACAGGCTTGGCCAATTATCAAAATGTACGAAGCCTGTTTCTTTTAATGATTTATGTTTATTACTTTGCTAGCTTAAAAACCACCCTATCCGTCGGCATCTAATCTAGTTCGTCCTGATTAGGCCTTCCTCACAATAGTCTGAGAGGAGGAGATGCGTTTGGCGACAATAGACTACAGAAATAAAAATTGATCACTGCATTTAAGTATTGCTTTAATATTTAAGCTTACCTGTAAAATTTCGACGATAATAATTCTGCCGCCAGTTAATTTAAAGACAATTTGATGTACGTAGGTCCTTACTATCTGTACAAACAATTATTTTTATTTCATGCATTACTTTCACTGGATTTCGCAATTAATTTCAATTATTCTTAATTTTATTTCCAAGTTATAAAAACTGTTTAGTACACAAAAAAAAAAAAAAAAAAAAATCGACGCAGAATTCACGCAAAAAATAGCAGTAAAACTTGGGAATCCAAAATGTAAGCATCGCAGATCCAGATCCAGACCTAAATATTAAAAAAAAAAAATAGTGACACACTGACATTTGCATTTATTTATATAGAAGTATGAGAGATTGCTTAATAGTCTTGAAATTATATCCATATTTATATATCTCAGGCATTCTTTGATACAGATCTAAATGTGTATTCTCAATATATAGAACGCTTTTCTTACACAAATTAGGAGCCATATTCTTTATTTGGTTAAGGAAACTAAACTTGTTAAAGATTTTATGAGAGACTCATTTTTCTCTGGGCTTGTGGAGACCACGTATCATATATCTTTTGAATTCAATACCTAGTCACTCATAGGAAAGGCATATTTATAATTATCAGTGGAAAAGTGGAAGATGACTGATTACGCTTAAGCAAGGACATATATTACTTATTTTTTATTAAAATCATCAAAAAAAATGCGGAAAAATAGGATTTTTTTTACCATAAAATCACAATTTTCATACAGTAGCAAAATATAGATGTACATTAGGTTTGACGCTTTAACAAATATCTCTTGCTACAAGATTCAATTAAATAATTTAAGCTCACTTTGTCAAGTTGGTTAATAATATAAGTTCTCTTCACATATTCATTTAGGCAAATCTATGAAAACTGGAAATCCTAACAGGATTGAGTAGGGTCTTTGTAACATCAGAAATGAATGTAACACCATATAGATGGCGTACATTTTCTTTTTTAGAACCTTGGTGATTACGGGTCTCCACAATTTCCCTTTCTTTTATAGCTCGTACAAAATTTTGTCGTTTTGTTAACGCTCCTAAACCCTTCTCTGTCATCCATTTACGGAAGCTTGCTAGATAGATTATGCTTTATTTTCTTCTGTCCCTTTTCACTTCAATCTGTACTGGGAGTTTTCATTTTCTAAGCTTTCTTTCTACGTTATTTGCTCTTGAAATTGAACTCTCTCTTTCTGATGTTAACCATAAGTGCTATTTTGTTTCCATTTTCTCTAAGACATTGGCGTTTTTCTATTGTCTGTAAAGCTTTGTCGTTGCTCACAAATTCGATTCATGTTATCCTAAGCATCCTTCTGTAGAACCACATTTCTATTGCGTCATGTCTCTCTATCTGTGCGTAGATCTTTCAGCATTCCCTCCCTTGTAGGAGGACTTATGTACAGTTCAGTCTTCTTTTATTTGTTTCTGGAGAATTTTTTTCTGTTTCTTAATTCTTTTGGGAGAGAAAATGAAAATGTAGACAAGGTATTTTTTTAATCGGTATCAGCCCAAGCAAGATTACATCCACTAACAAGCAAGGGATTACAGGATTTGGAGGGATTAGGAACAAAGACATTAGTAATGATTAGAAAGAGAAAAGAGTATTCAACTCAAAAATATGCCTCGAGTTACTGTAACTTATCAGCTTGTAGAGAAGTCTTGAATGCCAGATACCCTGAAAGGCTTTCAAAATGCCCAGTGCTACAGCCCAGGCTTCACCGATTTATCTAGAGCATGATAGGTTCTTTTCGCAATTATCTTTAGTACATAAGCAGTTGACCTGGAAAAAACGAAAGCTGTTTTGCTTGTCTGAAAAAAAAATCCCCAAAAAGAGGTAGAAAGCTAATAAGCCGATAGCTGGAAGTGTCGTACGTTCACCAGAATTCTTAAAAAACTGGAACAGACGATGACTTCCTGCAGACAAGTAAGCAGGAGGTAACGAGCAATTTATTATAGAGTTTAGAGAGAACAGGATCTAGTTCAGGAGCGCACTTCGTAATGACTATTACAGGGAAACTATCGGGACCATATGCTTTGAGGGGTTCCACGTTAAAGATGATAACAGAAACCACGGAAAGGGTTATATACTCAACAGAGAATCAATTCCAAGTGGAATGTCAGGCAGGGATACTTCAAATGAATCAAGAGTAAAGTCTGAGGAGAATATATGGTGGAAGCATTCATCTTTATCAACAGATGACGATAACATTCAATCGATTGAAGAGGGAGAATAGAGGCCTTGCACTTATTTATTACTCCATTTCAGAGACACCAGTAGTCACGTGAATCAAAGTGTTTAGAGGCTATGCAGTGCCTCATTCTCTCAGTAAACAGGGACTCAGTGCTTTCGATGACACTCTTTTTTAAAGACAAATAAAATATTTGAAGTCTCCCTCACTCGTCTTTTTTTTAAATCATTTCACCCCGAGCAAGGAAACAGAGATACGAAAACGCAGGGTTATTTACGAAAAAAGTATTATTATGGATCAAAAAAAAATGAAATAACATAATTCACAAGGACAGAAGATAAGGATTAACGTTGCATTTAAATCTTTGGAGATCAAACTTGACTGGATAGAAAGACACACAGAAGAGAGTTCCACAAGCGAGAACTGCGAGGAGAGAAACTGTTAGCATAGAACTTACGGTTACATTTATCCATTCAGACTGTACAATAGCGAGAACTTGCCACCAATCTAGTACAGCGCTTGAGTTTATAGTCTAGTTACCATAGACAAGAGTTGATCCGAACATTTAATATGAAAATATTTATAAAAAAAGGAATAGGCAAGTTATATTGCTGTGGCTGAAAAATGACTTTCATGTCAAACGTTGGAGTTTATCAATGATCTCTAAATATAGCAGGAACAGCAGACCATATATATAGTATGTGTGTATATTCAAAGCAGGGACGAATGTCGGACTTGTAAATGTGTAAGATAGTTTTTGCTGATACAAATTTTCTAGTACGACACAGTGAAGCAAAATTTCTAGAAACAGATCTAGCAATCTTTCTACTTCATGTCAAGGGAAAACGTTAGTCCGAGAAGGCGCAATGACTCACTCGCCTGGAAGCAAGTCCCACCTACGCTTATGGGAGATCCGCAGTATATGTTTCGCAAAGATATTTGGCAAAAATTCTCTTTGACATTCACCCAAGGAAAAAAAAAAGTTTTCCAGTCTGAGTAGATCTATTTTTTTCAAAGTACAGTATAGTTTTATGTATTCATTTTTTTTTTTGTTTTATCACCAACTTCGTTTTATTAACTGAAATTCGACTAAATAAGTTATTCCTTCGTAACAACATTTAATTGTATCAAGACCCAGAATATTTGCCATTTTCAAGTTATTTCGAATTTGATTAGCCATTTTCTATGATTTGTTGTTCGATTCAGCGTAAGTTTTCTTCCTTCTAATGGAGGTAATTTGTGTTCACAGTTAGAGTTTGCTTTAAAAAATCTCACCTCTTTATAAATATTTTACAAATTACTGGGATATATACCTTGGCTTTCAAATAACTTACATTTAGAATTTACTGTAGTCAAATAGGACACAAATAATTTGGATTTCTTTCAATGAAAACTCGAAGACGTTGGCAATAACATTATTTAAATTAAAGAACATGCGAATTTTATGGAGTCAAACGAAGATAAACTAATTTAAATTCACACAAGACTTAATTATATTTTATGGCCTCAAATATATTCTCGAAATTGTTTTTCTACACATATTTACATACAACTTTTACATACCATCTCTTTCAGAACGTAGCCTATAATTTCGCTTATATCTTTCTGGGCTTTTTAGATTTAAGCAAGGTGTCTCGCCTTACTCTCCCTTCCATAGCCTGTTAACCATTTATATAGAAGATGTATGTAGCTACTCGTTGGTTCCTTGTCCTTCAATATGGCCTGTGAATTCTCAAAGGCATATTCGTTCATTATGCATCACTTGAAATTTCTATTGTCTCTTTCCGATCTTAAATATAAGTTATATTTTTCGTTGCATAGCAGTTCAGAACATATGTTTTTTGTTCCTAATGACATTTTTCTGTTTCCTAATACATTGTTTAGCTTTTGGAAGACATTTTCCCCAATCGCATTTTCACATTTCATCTATATTTATATAAATATAAATGAGAAAAAAACAAGAATATTATTTACATTATTCGGACTATTGTCCTCATCCTTGTCGCCATATTTATAATAAATATGTCGACAAAGATGAGAACAATAGTCCGAATAATGTAAATAATGTACATAATACCTCATCTCAGAAATATAGACAGAAACATCAATATGTACACACACACACACATATAGATAGATACATATATATACGTATATATAGAGAGACAAATTGATAGATATATATACATACATATGCATATATATATATATATATATATATATATATATATATATATATATATATATATATAGATAGATAGATAGATAGATAGATACATATATATATATATATACATATATATATATTTATACATATATATTAGGTTGGTGCAAAAATAATGACGTAATAATGTCGTTTTTGACGCTAAAAAATCCGTCAAAAAACGACATTATTACGTCATTATTTTTGAACCAACCTAATATATGTGTGTGTGTGTATTTTTATACTTTACTTTTATAGATACAAATATTTAAGTAAATGAGCTTTTTATAATCAACTGTATTAACAACATTTACCAGCCTGAATATCCGAGAAATTTCATAGAAAATAGGTGTACTCCGACAGAAATCAAAACTGTACCCTAAACGGAACCGTCATATAGCTTGACGTGCGATACCATTTAGCTACAGAGGAAGCGTCTGGTTAGCAAGGTCTGCTTTTAAACTACAAATTTCCCATGATTTTTCTCGAACGATCATATCTGCACGAAGCGTATCTTAACGTAAACAAATGACATCATATATTATGAAATGGACTAAGTCCGACAATTATATATATATATATATATATATATATATATATATATATATATATATATATATATATATATGTTGTTTATGTGTTATTTTTATAGATATTTGTTTTAATGAGTCTATCGGAATCTTTTCTAATCAATCCGTTGATTCCAACTACAACTGAAATTATTGATGTCTTCATGTTCCCCATTTTTGTGATTTCCATTTCAAGATCCTTGTATATCTTTACGAAATCAATCCATTACTGCATAAATTCAATTTAACATTTATGTTATTTTGCATAATATACCATGTTGGTTAACGGTAATCTTAGTGCGGATTTTACGTTTTCTTTAACACCCCTGTAAATATACAGAAGGCACTTCTAAACCTTTGTTCACGTGGGTCACAGGTCGGCCGCTTATTGACGTTACTCCACACGGTGTCCAAAGAAAATGTCAAAATTCAGTTCGTGTTACAGCAGCAAACCGAAAGGTTGCTTTCTTTAACAACCCACACCCTTGGTCCAAGTCTGGTTAAATCTGCCTCCCCAGCAGCTTAAAATCCATGGTACTGTTTCTCTTTAGTAATAAATCTTTCCCAGATTTATTTGTATATATGTTGATATAGTTTTGTGTATTTGTTCTTGGTATCAAAGTTTCTCTGAGAAGAAAGTATGTTTTACATACATTTCCTTTCCAGCCATTCTGTTCCGTCTGTGAATTATGGGTATTATTACATCACAGACATAATAATGCCCATAATGGGAGAATTATAATGGGAGCATAAATCATTCTATCGTAGCTCTTTCCCGTTACACCTCGTTATAAAAAACTGGAATATTGTACTAATGGGTTAAATAGTTTTAACATTAGAACTTAGTAGGAGTTAATTAGTCCAAAGACGGTATGAAACTTACTAATTATTAAATCATAAATTTGGCTCTAAAACTCAAGTTTATCGGGTGCATTAGACTGAAAGTTCACCGTGATTGCCGTTATATCCGTTTTCAACTTTAGTTATCATTCACAAAATGCAGAAGTATACAGGGCTTAGATCCTGAATGGTGAAAATCATCAAATGTTGTTTCATTAGGTATCAACGGCTATAATTAATTTAGTATTTACACTTTCCAAGTATTCCGAGGTCATTCATGCTTAATTGGAGTATCAATTACTAACTGGCTATTCTGTGATTAATGAGATCTTTTACATAAAGCAAGGCAATAAAGCCACTAAGATACAAGGGTTTATTGCGTGTAAAAGAATAAGGAGAAGAAAATCATTATTAAAGAAGGAGAACAATAGAAGAGGAATCAAATAGTAGATATCGATTGGCATTGCATTTAAACTTTTAAAGATCAAGAATCCAGGGGAAAATTGCACAAGCTGGAAGGGCGAGAAAAGAACCTTGTGGCTACATTTCTACTGTAAAAATGGTATCTTGTTGACAATCTAGTACTGCGTTTAAATTCATTAAGTCAATCTAACATAGAGTAAAGTTCATCAGAAAAATACCATGAAAGTGTTTATATAAAAGCCGCCGAGAAGCTACATTACGACCCTGGGAATGTGACTAAAGCCCGAGTGTGAGGTTAGGACCAATAGCATTGCAAATATTTCTCTGGATTGTATTAAGAATGGATATATAGCAGGGACATCAGACCTTATGTTGCAGAAATATTCGAAGCATGGACGAATGAAAATTCATGAATATGAGAGAAAGATAGTCTAGCATGACAAGGTGAGCCAACATTCATTGCAGTAAACCTAGCAATTATTTACAAGGAGTCTTGTAACTGCGTCCTTTCTAGGTGGATTTACTCGCAAATAAATTTTAGAGAACATACGAAAAACTTTGTTATGTCTATATGCAAACTTCTCGTAGAAACAAAATAGGTAGAAGATGGTAATCAATTGGGGTAAAGGATACTTAATTCCATCCTTCAGGGAATGCTTATAGGATAATCATAAAGTTGAAATATATATATATATATATATATATATGTAATTAAAGAAACGAGCATAAATGATTCGCATTTCCCTTTCATTTTAAATATTTTTATTTTATTTCATTATTATCTTTTCACTTTAAGCAGTTGGCTAAAAGCATCTTACGTGCTTGGAGTTAATGAAAGTGATGGAAATTAAGAGAAGTGTCTAAAAGAAAAAAAAGATGACGATTGGCATTGCATTTAAAAGTTTGAAGATCGTAGTTGACAGCATAGCAAGAAGCCGGAAGAAAATTCCACATGTAAGAATGTACGAAATAATTATTAATATATAACTTCTGGTGACATGGAGTAATTTCAACACTAAAGTTATGAGATTTAGCTGCCAATCGAGTACTGAGATTCAATTCGTGATTACGCAAAATTTAGATGAAAATATTTATAGAAAATGAACTGGTAAACTCAGTTAAGGCAGTTCGAAAGTGACGGAAGCGAAAATACCAGATATTGCAGATTAATATTTAGATTAGAGAATGTTACAATCTAAAAGTATTTAAATAGCATTTTTATTTAAAAAAAAATATATAAACAAAGCGAGAATAAGCATAAAACTACCGGTTATAAAGAAATTCGTTGTCTTTTAATTTACCTGCTTTTGACCTGCGCATTCATAGAACTTTTTCCGTCTTTTGCATAGATTGAATATTGTAATGCAGTGTTGTTTTAGAAATATATAATAATAGCATTTCATATCACATATTAATTCCTCGTTTTTCTTTAGATTCGAGTGTGTTATGGCTACCATGTATTCGATTACAATTATGATGAAAAGACACCGTACGACAAATATATTATGTTGGCTCCAGACTCACAGATAGGTGATCACGGGTATATAAAAGTATACAGTCAAACGCGCACACACATGCACGCGCTCGCCTTCATAAGCCATTTTTTCAGTCGATATTTGATCCAACCATTAATTACTGTTTACTTTAGGGGCAAACTAGAACTTAACACGAGCAGATATATCGATTTCAACGTTATTCGGTAGGAGCGAGTATTGATCTGTAGTTGTTGACAAAAAAAGAAATAGAACACTTTCTTTATGGCCCAACCACTTATGAGACGGGGAACGATTTAAGAATAATGGCCAATTCATCGATTTTTTACCGTTATGTAAACGTCCGCTAAGAACAAAGACTGCAGAGGTTCCTCCAAATCTAGTCTAATACTATCTGACATGACCTTAAGATTGTCATAAAATGAAGCAATACTTAAATCAGCAAAACAAAACTCCCAAGAGATGATTTGGATAATAATGGTCATAATCGTATGTTACAATGTTTTGCTTCTAAAGTAAGGATACTGCTAAGTTTGACTTCTGGTTGTGGATTATGATCAATCCAAAAGGATGAGCCAGCCAAATAGCAATCTGATATAGGCATGGGGGTATCTAATATGAAACTAATGAAGCTTAAACTTTAGGGATCCTGCAACATGTTGGGCCCCTGTAGGATAGTATCTCAAATCAGATACCATGTTCGTGCTCAGGGTTCGACTTCTTCCAGTCAAACACTTGTGGCATAAATATAACTCATTGGCCAGACAGAAAATAAAACCGTGAGCCTATTTGTAGCAGTAGTCAGATTTTATTCAGTTATAATCATGTGCTGTAGAGGAGCAAGGCAGAGATGAAACGAGTTGGTGATGAACGATATTTCGGGCGTTTCCCTTTCACCCCGCGGTGAGGCAGCCCCTTGCCCCTCACTGGCTTTCTCTGTTTTCAACTCTAGTAGCCACTGTCTTATAGAGACGACGTTGTTTGTCTTGTCACCTTTGTGGAAAAAAGTAATTTATCAAAAACCCAAGATCTTCCGTTCAGTGACCTTCCTTGACAGGGTCGTCAGACATGTTTCCTGCCAGGCCGAATTAGCTGATAATCATCAAAGCAATAACTGCCAGAAACAATTTCAGTAATTTTTTTTTAGACATTTCCATGTAACAAGATATCGATTGGCACTAATATCTTTACACCCCTAATCCCAGAGGAGTAACTGTAGCAACCCTTTTTAATGACTGAATTTTTCAAGAAAATCGATGTATTTTTTAAGTATTTCTTATTAAAATAAGCTGATTTTTATGACAGAATAATAAGCCAATAGATTGAAGTAGTTGGCCTTAGAATACGATTTATTACTGAGTAGGATTTAAAAGTACCATGCGAGACACATGTTGGCACCAGATTCATAGATAGATGAACACAGATATAAAAAAGTATACACACAAACGCGTACACATGCACCTGCTCGCATTCATAAGCCGTTTCTTCTGTCGATATTTGATCCAACCATTAATTACTGTTTACTTCAGGGGCTAACTAGAACTTAACACGAATAGATATATCGATTTCCAGTTTTTCGGGTGGAGCGACGATTGATCTTTTGTTGTTGACAAAAAAAGAAATTGAACACTTTCGTTACTACCCAACAACTTATGAGACGGGGGACGATTTAAGAATAATGGCCTCGGTGGAGTAATTGATAGCGGCTAGGATTGAGAAAATGGAGAGGCGAATTCGAATTCCAGTCGAATCCATTACATTCACTTACGTGATAATACCCTTGGGAAAGGTATGCATCCTCTTTTTCTCCCCTCAGATGCGGGTGAATAGCAGGAGAGACCGGTTTCTATAGCCTTGGAAGGCAATTGGTCTACTGCAGAAAGAAATGGAAATTTTAACTGCAATAATATTCCACCCCAACATTAATATATTTCTCGTAAAAAAAAGAAAAGAAACAAACGATGTCAACCCAAAATATAAATAAAAATAAAAATAATAATTTCAGTTCTTGAAAATTGCTTCTGCCATTCGGAAGTTGTACAATTAATGTAAAATGCATATTTCTTTCTTATATATATATATATATATATATATATATATATATATATATATATATATGATGTGTGTATATGTATGTATGTATTTCACACTCTAAAAATTGACAACAATATTTAAGTCAGTTTGCAAATTGTTTTTGTGTGTATATGTATGTATGTATTTCACACTCTAAAAATTGACAACAATATTTAAGTCAGTTTGCAAATTGTTTTTATATATAAAAAGTAATGTTGCTTTGAAGTTTTGTTTATTCTGAACAAATAAAATATATATATGGATGATGGATGGTTTAATGGTTATTAGCTTGAATAAGGAAATCGGAGGCCGAGTTCAAATTGCAGTATATTTCCATGCATTCACATACCATTGGGAAAGGTATGTATTCACTCACGTCCCTCCTCTGGTCTGTGGAACTCCCTCCCCTATTCCAGTTTCCCTGAGAGCTATAATCTCCAGCTATTCAAGTGTAATGTCAATCGACATCTCCAGTTGCCTTGATCTATCCACTATCCTTCTCCTCATACCCTCTTCTATCACTCCTATCTGATCTCACTCTATATTTTCTGTAACCCATTGCGTACTAGTGGCTTCCCGCCTTGCTTAGGGGTGAAATGCTTAAAAAAAAAATAGAAGTAAATAGTAGTGCAGACTAGAATCTTTACACTTGTTTGGCAATCATTCTTGAAGAAAGACAACTCTGAATCAAAAGTCCTGAGGAGTTTCGTTTTGTTATATATACAAATATTCATTTGAAAAGTGTGATTGGTTCTGCACAAGCCTTCACCACTATAATGAAATCATATATTCCGATTGTTTGGTCGTCTCTTCGTTTCTATGAATACAGTTACTGCACTATCAGATGTCGAAGACGACGGGAGAATTCGTTATATATCTGTTTGGTGGATTTTGTTTCAACCCCTTTGGTTAAAAGAAATGGAAAACTACTACGGGAAAAATTTGCCTCGTCAGTCATGTATCGAAAGCTATATGATCACCTACGAGTGTATCAGGCATGTCATATGACTGACTGACTGCTTGAATATGGTCTCTAAATTTCATCTTAATTTGTGAAATTACAAAATTTTCTTGGGACTGTATCGGATCGTTTAACTCACCAGAATCTATCCATTGCCTATAATTTGAAAGTTGAATCTAGGTTGCTGATTGCGAAAGGGTCCCATATCTGTTCAAACTCATGGCTTTAAACAAGTATGTCGGTTATTGGGTATAGCGATTACAAAAGAGCCTTATCCACACGAGCTTCAGCATTCCATACGTATGCTCTATCGTTGTAACAATATCGTTCGGTTTTTAGATTATGTTTCGCTATATTGTCCGGCAGACAAATTATAGGTTGTATATACATAGCGTGGGCTTTCCTTCCCCCCTTGTGGTTGAAATATGACTAAGAATTTGAAAGCTGTTTGAAAGAGAAATCAACGTTAAAACAGTGTCGAATAGAATACTGCATTTTTTAATATTTGTAGATATGGACGAAGTTGCATCTATACAGGGTGGTCCGAAAGTTTAGTTACCTCTATAATTTTCTATTTCAACGCACATTCGCGGTATTATCAAGGATAGAGTTTCACATGAACGATATCAGAATACACATCAGCTGAAGGACGCCGTTTAGGGAACCTTTGCAACAATCAACAAAGCACGGCTTCGTAAAATATCACACAAGACATGGCGCCGCCTCATGTTGTGCCACGAAAATGATGGTGTTTATGCGTCAATGAAAGTAAATAAACTGAATCCAGATCATGTGCTTTTATATTACTGTATTACTTGTTCTTCGTTTCTTTGCATTCCTTTTTTCTGTAAGCCGTATTCCAGATCTTGGATTTTTTTCTCTAATCCGTGTTCCTCATATTGGGATTTTTCTCGTTCCGTCTTCTTACAATTAATGATTAGTGTATTTCTCGCTTTTATAACTACATTTTCTCGGAGGTACAATATCATCTTCTTTTAAGTGCAGTGACCCTTGAAGATGTAGACGATTATAGGTCTCCACATCTTCCTGCCCCTTGTCACTCTTTTTGTTATTTCTCCCTAATCCTGATCTATCATTCATTAACTGAAGCTCATAATATGTGTTACCCACTGCTTTCCTCTGTCCACCTTTCCCTGAATCTGTCCTGTGAGTATCAGATTTTCCAAGCCCTCCTTCCTTATCATGTGCCCCAGAAATTTCAACTACATCTTCTCGGTGTTAAGCATAAGTTTACTTTTTGCTTCCATTCTCTCCAAAACATCGTCGTTGCTCACATGTTTGATTCATTGTATCCTCAGCATCATTCTGTAGAACTAGATTTCTGTTGCTTCAAATCTCTTCTTCATCTTTGAGGAAATTGTTCAGCATATAGGAAGACAGATATCACAACAGTTCGGTAGTGTTTTCTTTGTTTCTACAGAATATTTTATGTCTGCTTAGATTGTAGAAAGCATTTTTGGCCATACCAATGTGTCTTCGGATCTCTGTGTTAAATTTCACTCCTCTACATTTCAAAATTTTTGTACTTCTTTGATTTTCAGAATCCGTGATTTACATTTTGTGATGGCCCTTTTACTGACAGCCATGAATTCTGTCTTTCATATATTGTTAAGACTGCGTCCACTGATAATCCCTCCTACCAGGAGGGATTATCAAGCTCCCTTCTGATAGCCTTATTGTACAGGTTGAATACACCTGGTGAGAAAACACATCCTCTCTTGGGCCGAAAGAAACAAATGTACCAATAAATACCATCACTACAGATTATGGTTGCTATTCTCCTGTATTTGAAACTCGCAGGTTAAATTTTATATAAATGACGTTACTAAGAAGTGTTGGAACTGCTAGGTGACCTTGATATTTTTTAAGCATTTCACCCCAAGCAAGGCGGGACTGACACTAGAACGCAAGGGGCTACGGAGAATAAAACTAAGGGAAAAAACTAGTGGAGTTGAGGAAAGGATAAAAAGAAGAACGGGGGGAGGAGACAAAGTAGAACAGCGGATCAACGTAATAGAATATGTCGATTGACGTTACATTTAAATTATTGAAGATTATAGTTACCAGGAAATCAAGTAAGAGGAAGGAACTTCCCCTGTCGGGAAGTGCGAAAGAAGAAGCTCTTAAAGGAGAAGAGGTGGTAACATTTAATTGTGACGACAATAAAAGGGTGGCAACCTACTAGCACGCTTAAATTCATGCAGTTGGAGCACCAGTAAAATTAGCTTGTCAGAGCAATTGCCATGGAAATATTCATAGAAAAGATAGAGAAAAACCATATTACATAAGTGAGAAAGAGAACCCAAGTCAGAGCCGATCACAATGCATATCTGTCTTTGGACTTTGTCGAGAACCTCGATATGAACAGCGGGAGCACCAGACAGTATCTGGCAACTGTATTTCATGCATGAATGAATGGTAGATTTGTAGATGCGAAGGACGGACTCAGACGAGAAAAACCTTCTAACGCGACACAGGGGACCAACTTTCCTTGCAGCAGAGACAGCTATTGATTCAATATATTAGGATTTGTGCAAAAATAATGACGTAATGATGTCGTTTTTTGACGTTAAAAATACGTCAAAAAACGACATTATTACGTCATTATTTTTGCACCAACCTAATAGGTGATCCACTTCAGGTCAGAGAAAAACGTGAGAGAAAGAAGGTGAAGTGAGGCTGTGTCAAGGATTTAAGCATCGACCATGCTGATAGCAGGCAGGGAGGGTTCTCTATGCTGAGTAAATGACAGCAGTTTCGTTTTGGATGCATATCCTGTCCTAGTCAACCAGAGATTGGGGGTCCTTTTCGAGACCACCGACCAGGTTAACTTTGTCAGAAATACCGAATTTACTATTGACACAGGAGTAAATGTTAGTGTCGTCTGCGTCCATGGCGACTTGAGAACTTGGGAAGAATATTAAAATAATCGAAAACCTATACTTCGAGCAAACCGCCTGCATATGAATAGAAAATGTATTCGAAAAATTTACAAAAATAGAAGGGATGTGTCGTCTCACCGGATTTATTCAATCTAAGCAGTCTGACGAATACTAGAAAATTAAAAGTTCTATGAGTATAATTTATTGACGGTTTTTAATCTTAACAACATAAGATATGCAGATGGCACAGTGTTTAGAGCAGGCACAAAAATGGCACTACTCTTACGGTAGTGAATAAAAAAAGTGAGAAAAAGTACTTACCTTCAAATAATGATAATAAAAAAAACAGAATGTATGGTTACTAGCAAAAGGATCACCTGACATACAAGCTACAAATTGGACATGCTAAACTCAAGCAAGCAAAACAATTTCAATATCTGCGATGATTTCTGACAGAGGACGGAAACTGCGTAACCGAAATCTTGGGGTTTACTGGAATAGCAAAATATTATTTCCAAAAAGAAACCAAAGTTGTAGGAAACAGGGAAAATTCGTTAAAACCAATGAAACAATTACTCAACTATTATGTAATATCGATCTTCCTATATGGCAGTGAAGGCAGCATGATCACCTCACAGCTGAATAAGAGAAAGAAAGTAACAGAAACGTTGTTCACAGAAGGATGCTGAGAATGCCATAGATCGCACATGTGAGAAATGACGAAGTTTTAGAAAAAAAAAATTAACAAAAAGGGCACGTATACCTAGCCCCCGAAAGAAAGAGTTGAAATTTCTATGGCACATGATGAGGAAAGAGAGCCTGAGAAATATGACACCTAGAGGAAATGTTCGAAACAAGGGGAACAGAAATAACTAGACTGTGTAAAAGGATGTCATAAAAGGGATTTGGAGAGAAGGCCAAAAATTAGAATATATTGAAAGCAACAAAGACAGAAAATTGTGGAGAGTCGTGATCGCCAACGTCTTGAATGGGTATGACCCATTGACGAAGAAGATGAATGATATACGATTCGGTATGAATTGCAGTTTTAGGCATTCATGTTGTGTGTTGCATTATATCATTCATAGAAATTGTGAAAAGATTACTAGAGTAATATTTAGGAGTGTTGAAATAGATTTAATAAGAAAAATAACTTATATTGAAATCTTATCAATAGCTGGAAGCCAGTTGCTTAGACTGCCATCTGCTATTTCATGTCAGATGTCTTGAATTGGAATCGATATGTAAGTTTGTCTGATCGTTTCTTGTGTTTTGCTCAAAGAACGCACACAATTTCTGCGCGAGGAAAAATGTCCACAATTATGTAAAATAAGATAAAACAAAATTCCTCATTTTAAGTGTTATTAACTCGCGGCTGAGAGAATTATTTTTCTCAGTTAATCAATAAATGAAATTTGCAGATACGAGGTAAAATAACCGTTAAAAAAAAAAAAAAAAACAGCAAAAAAAAAAAAAAAGAAGAAAAAAAACCCAAAAACCCCAAAAAACAATACGCATCCAATTTGAAAATATGCCTGGAAAGCAGAAAACATAAGGATCACGTGATCATGCATTCTTTTCTTTTTTTGCAATTTGAAACATCTGAGACTTTAGACATCAAAATATATATCACAGAATGCAGATTAAATTCTACGCGAAATAAGTAAATCATTTTTTTTAAAAAAAAGGTGTTGAAGGAAACCCACATCAAAACTGTCAAAAAAGCAACAGATACTGAAATTGCGAAACCTATTTCCCCGGGAAATTTGGTTGACGAGAAAGACTTTAGAAATATCAACTGACAGCAGTACTATTTTTGATAGCCGATCATTTACACACCATCTTTAGCGATGGATCGTTTGGACGTATTCCACTTGAGATCGGGTCGTGTTTAATTCCCAAGAGACGCTCGGATAAATTTTAAGCTTTCCTGTGCATTTTCCATTAGAAAATTCACGGTAACTGTTCTGATTAACATTCCTATTTGGTCCATATTTTGTCATTACAAATTTAAGCGCAGTACTAAATGGCGGCAATAGATGGTAAGATGTAACCCTAACGAGTATGCTAACAGATTATTCTCTTGCACTTCTTGAATTAAATGTAATATAGTTGAAATAGAATTCATAAATAATTTTTTTATGGTTAGGTAAGGAATGCTAAATAATACTTTCAGTCTATTATTTTTTAATAGCAGTGGATTTGGATCAGACCTTCTGAGGCTGAAGTTTATGGTCAGATGGTAGACAAAATAGGGAGGTCGATTTTGATTGGCTGAACCGAATATCGAAATTTAGAAAGTGTTTTTAGTGAATTAATTTTAACGCGTCGAAGAATGCAGACGTGTTAATTTCGTATGCGGTAACTGCTCCCGATTGGGATGTCATAGCGACACCACTGGCTAGTAAAACATCTAGACGTTGACATGTTTAATAAAATAGATGAATTTAAAATTTGGTTTTGTTGATGTTCTCATTTTACCTCCGAACAAACTAACTAGCGATCACTCAACTGGGAAGACAAGAGAGAAAGAAGAAAGAACCATTTAAGGAATTAATTCGTCATCCAAATGACTTCCACAGAAGAGTATATTTATTGAGGCATTCAAAAAATAAATAAAATAAAGACATCTCCAGAACGAAGGGGATATACAACACTTGCTTGGAAAAATCTCTTGAAACTTCCTGCTTCACAGACAACTTTGAACTGGAAAAACGTCATGCAATGTCAAACTTTATCTTCTGTTGTCTTAATTTCTGTTCTTTTATTGTTCTCTCTCCTTAATAGTGCTTTCTTTCTAATATCTCCTCAGGGTCAGTAACACATTGGGTCATAGCAGCTGTATTGCCATGCATAGCGGGGCATAATTAAAAATTATAGGGTTGGAAAAACGATAAAAATATTGTTAAAGTAAGAGGCTTGAATGTTTTGTCTGGACTAATATTTATATATATATATATATATATATATATGTCAACACTCAGAGGCGACAGTCTGTTTTATGCTAGACGCAATCAAGCCTGACGATTGCATCTAGCATGAAACAGCCTGTCGACTCTCAGTTTTGACTTCTATGTTCAATTTTATATTTACATACGCACTGATCTCTGATATTGAACACTTTATCTCTTAAATATAGCACACTGTAAAACTATATTTCTTCATATATATATATATATATATATATATATATATATATATATATATGATAATAATAATAATAATAATAATAATAATAATAATAATAGTAATCTAATATTTTCTCATCATTTTATAGTCAAAGTTCATTTAAATGTTTGATAAGCAACGCAAAACTCTCATTTCCTAGCAGAAATCTTCAATCTTTGAAACTCACAAAATTCCTCACCCCCATATCCGAAAAAAAGCATTATTTTATGCCGGAGGAAAAACATATCATTTTCGCTTTCCTTGGACATAGGTTATGTGTTTTTACCTGTTATTAATTAGATTCAAATCATCTGAAGGATTTTTTGATCTGACAGGCTTCTGTGGAAGCAAATTCGTAAATATTTTGTATTGACTCTGTTGCTCGTGGCCAACGTCTCATATCGAAAACATCACGTGTTTTTCCATGAAGATTCAATCATACGCATTTACCCATTGGCTGAAAGATGAAATGATAATTATAACAGGCTTTAGATATTTAAGGAAAAAATATAATATTATATTCGTTTCCTTTAAATTTATTTAATTAGAAAAATTGAAGACAAAGTGGAAAAAATCCGCGTGAAGCGTTTCATACTTTAGCATCTAAGCAGATTAAAGCATTGTTTACGTTAATATAACTGCACGTGTGCACGTAGGGGACGTTGACATTTTAAATATTTAACCGTTTCGACCATACGTTCCTGAACAATTTTAACCTTTCTGCCTGAGCCAAAATTCGCAAATAATTGGTATGTAATGTTTCACGATAGATATGAAAATAGTTACAAATGTTTACCCACAGCTCAACCGGTGGCTGGACATTAAGTCATTTATCTTTAACACTTTTCAACCGGTGGTTTGGCATTACGTCATTTTTATCTACCGGTAAATCGGTGGTCATGGCTCATAGGGTTAAATTCTACATATTTAATAAAAAGTAGTATACTGTATTTATAATCAAACACTTCTCATATTTCTCCTACTATAAATCAGTTAATTAATATAAAACTAGCTAATAACGATCGAAAACTTGAAAGAGTAATTTACACAATCACCTGTAATAAATGCTACAAATAATACATACGAGAGACCTCGAGAAATCCAAATAAAATATTATATGAACACAAAAGGGATATTTTATAAAACAATGCACTGAATTCTTTTGTTGCTCACTGTAATGAGTCGAATTTTCGATTTAAAAATGTTACTTGAATTAAAAGAGAAATAAATTTGATAAGACGTAAGATTATAGGCAAAGCCATAACGTTTTCAAAACACAGACTATGATCTGGAATTGAAATGAAAGCGATATTAGCAAATATCCTGAATACACCATAAACATTCAGGATGTGGAGTTATTGAATACTAAATACATAATCTACCTCGGTGTATGGATCATTTGCAACAAATTTAGTATAGAAGAAAATGCAATTGAACATAAGATACAGAAGTACCAGAGTTTTAGAGAGTAAAGCTTAAGGGTCGTGTCAAAGTTCATTTTTCTTTGAACATTGTGGACTGGCGTTACAAAATGACAAACAAAGAATCCTACCAAATGAGAAAAACCTACCCATTTGGGGACTACCAACAGCAACGAACAGCTAAAATGGATAGCACATGTAATTCGAAGAGAGAATAATGGTATGATCAAGATGTTAACGACGCTCATCCCTTCAAGTAAAAAGTTAGCAAGGAAACGAAACTTCTTAGTCTCTGTCAACTCTAAACTCCAAATATGTAAATTCAGTATCAGTCGTTACTTTCTGTCCTCTTAATTCTTGTTCTTTTCACACAGTAACTACGTTCGTTCTAGAGGCTTTATTGCTTTGTTTGAGGCGAAACGATTGAAATACTGGACCGGACGAAAAGAGTTAATGCACTTGAGAAACCTGTTTTCCTAAAAAAATTGTTTTATGGAAAAAGATTTTATAAATTTCAACCAAAATCAGAACAGTGAATGGCAATTGTGCCTTATAAGGGAAAGGTCAATGCTTAATCCGTAGAGTGTCTGAATTAAATTTGCATTTTAGCGTTATTTTTCGATTATCACAATTTGGAATACTTAATAACAAAAGTAATAAAAATATAAACAAAAAAACAGAAAATAAATAATATTGGTGAGACGATATACAGAAATGCATGTGTAGTTCCACCAACATAAATATCACTTCAGTCTGATGAAGTCCTAAAAGCCGAAACACCTTACAAAAATGTCTTCGTATTTTGTCATTAATTTTCCTAACATTGTTCTGGTATATAAAAAATGACATATCATTTTTCGCTTATTTTATTCATTAGAAACAAGATACATATTCACTTTGTCCAGATAATATTAAGTTCGTATCAAGGCTATCAATTAAGAACCCTTGTCAGCCGAGAGAACCCTAGCGCCTTACATCAGCATGGCTGATGCTAACCTCCATGAGGGATACGCCTTCTCGGGTTAAGATTCTCAGTTGACATGAAGTGGAATGACTATATTTAATCCATTGCTAGATAAGCGGCTAATAATGTTTGTTCACTGTGTCTTGCTAGAGAATTTTTCTTTCCAGAATTTATCTTATATATCTATAAGTCTACTATTCTTCGATGTTTAGAAAATTGCTGTTACGTATGACCCGGTGTTCCTGCTGTATATTTAGAGATCCTTGATAAAATACAAAGAATAATCAGCAATATTATTAGTCCTGATCTGGCAGGACGGTTTCAGTTACATTCCTACCGCCGTAAAGTTGCTTCCCTGTGCTTTTTCTATAAATACTTTTATAAAAATTGTTCGGATGCTTTCTTCGCTATGGCATGTAGACCACATGTATTTAAACACAGTACTAAAATGACGATGATGTTTCAACAATTTATAGTTGACTTAGCTAGATGTAACCGTAAGTTCTATGCTAACAGTTTCTTTTCTTTTCTCGCAATTCTTAATTGTGGAACACTCGTCCGGCTCCATGCTTTTCAGTCAACTTTGATATTCAAAAATTTAAATGCAATGTCAATCGTTATCTTCTGTCTTCCTGATTACTATTGTTCTCGTTCCTTAGTAGCGTTTTTGTTTTCTAGATCTTCCACACCTAGTAACAACTTGCGTCTGAGTGGATTTACTGCCTTGTCTGCGATTAACGCGATTACAAATACTTTCATATGGCCAAATTATCATAATGCTAGGTCTTCACTTTGTAGTTTACGTGGCAACTAGGAATTTACGGGGTGGATTTGCTAACCCCAAGTACAAACTCTGTTGCATTCAATATTGCCAACACAATTAAGCCCTAGTCCGCTTTTCTAGTAACTCTTAACTGTGGGAGAAGTAGTGGACCCATACCATTTCCATCTAACCTTTTTCTTAGTAACAGATATCCCGATGGTTCTTCGTGGCAAAAAATCTTAGTAGTCAATGACAATGGATTTTTGATATATCACATGCTAACAAACCATGCGAAAAAAAAACTAATTTTCTGACATATCTTTAAAGAATATTACATTTAATTGTATTTTAGGATATTTTTTTGTACCAAATTCGCGACAGTCTTTTAACATATTTCTTATATACCGAAAAGATATTTTTAATTTGTTTCAATACAATCAACATAAAAGTAACAAACGTCTGTGATAGAAAATCAAGTTCGTTTTTATGCTTCTTCCGTAATATTTGTTTACATATTGAACACACAAGACAAAATACACTCAAACCTCATAACCTTGTTAACCTCAACAAAATATTTAAGAAAATGACACGAGTTATTATTGGGTTGGTGCGTAATTATCAGACCTTGTTAAACAATATTTAATATGAAAAAATGTAACAACTTTTTTAAATGATTATTCGGAAGTGTATGATTATCGACACGTATTGTATTAAAAAAAGTAAACAAAACAGCATTATTTTTATTAACAAATAACTCGCTTAGAAAAACGCCTGATAATTATGCACCAACCCAATATTTTAATATTTGCCTTTCAGAGCAATTTATGGTGTTCTGCGAATTTCTACGAACACAGCGTATAAAATATGCAATTGCCTTATTTCAAAAATTAAATTTCTTTTAAATCATCTATACACTGATGTATTTAAACTGATCAGTATTTACCAATTCTAAGAACTGGATGGAAGAGTAGGTGCCATTATTTCTTCTAGCCGATTCCTCAAGAACGCGCACTCCATCTGATTATTCCAAACTTATTGACAATTTTCCAATTTTCACATGACAAATTACGTAAATAAGAAAAATTAAGCCGTCGAATTAGATCTTACAATTGAAAGATTTAACAAGTGTACAAATTTTCTGGTTGGGAAATTAACCGTATCTAACATTATAAGTAATTTCTAGATGTGACACAAGGCTGATAGTTTGGAGTATCCAGTGAAGATAGTGACCATTTTTTTTTATATTACTAGAACTTTTTATTCATATCAAACTGTCTCGTGCTGAAATCCTCAAAATATTACGAATTGTTGAAGTCATCGCTAAAATATTGGTCGAGATTTACAAACTCCATCTTTTGTTCAGTTTCGCAAACCAATATCTCATATATAAGAACTTAAAGAAAAGATATGGAAAAACACAATAGAATTGTTATTAAATGCTAGCCGAATTAGCTGCGCCTCGCTGCGTGTTACAAATTTGTTGTAAGAAAATGATGATTGATTTTACATCATTGTGATAAATTATGCAAAAAATGTGCATTTCAATATTACTCAATGATCTTGCCAATGTGACTTCCATCTTCTGGCTTACTCCCCTTTGATCAAAATGAAATACAGTGTAACCCGGATATAAGAGAGTTATCGGGACCAAAGAAGAAGTCTCTTATATTCGGGTTTCTCTTATATCCGGGTTAGGTCTATTTTGCTTAGGTAAGTATGGCTCTAATTTTGGACCAGATAAAATCTCTATTATATCCGGGTTTCTCTTATATCCGGGTTATACTGTATACGCATCCAAATACCATAGGAGTCATTTCTTTGTTCAAATTTAAATTTAATTTTCATCAAATAGAAAAACGATTCTAGTGTTGTTTTGTCCACCCCGCTTCTGGAAACCATTTTGAAATCCTCAGAATATTAAAAATTGTTGAAATTATCGCTAACATTTGTGTTGAGATTTACAAAATCTACGTTTCATTCAATTTCGCAAACCAATCGATGGAATTTGAATAAGCTGATTTGTTTGGAAAAATAATTTGACACTAAACCCTACTTTGCGTTTTAATAATTTTTTAATTTAATATTATTTTATAGAATTCATGATAAACAATATTTTATAAGGAATTTTTTTCCCTTTTCTTTTTTTAACAGCGAAGAATAAATTCTTAGGATAAATTCTTGATCATGCAACATAGAACTGGCTATGTATAAATATTTTGAAGTGTTTGGCCTTGTGACAAGCTTATGGTTCCCGTAAACGTAAGACGAACAAGAAACTGGACTCTTCTATATAAGAAATTAAAGAAAAGATATTCAACAAAATAATATTGCATTTTATTAAATAAATATGTGTTATTTTAATCATTAAATCTTTTAAAATAGTGGGAGTATTTTGTATGTTAAATAATAAAACGTATTTTTTTTAAAAATATTAATGAACATTTATTGTACTAAGCTACGCATCCAAATAAAACCAAGTGTACTTTGTACACCCTTATCTGTTTGCGCTTCTCCCTAAAATTTGGTTTCGATCGGTCAATTTATGAGTATTTTAGAGGGTGTGACAGACAGAAGAATTAACGGAAGTTACAGCATTTTATATGGACACATTGTCGTAAATTGTTTTTGTTATTTTTATGTATGCGCGTTATTTGCTTTTGATTTTGCCGATTGCACGGTATAGTAGGGACAGTTTTGAAAATAAGATCATCATGACACAATTCACTCCATCAGAAATTTGGAAAGGACATATTCTACTGCTTGGCATTCGCATAAGAACATTACAAAGTTTAGGGGTGTTAATCTGAGGGCAGTAGAAAATAATCGGAGAGAATTGGATAATACCGTTAATTCATTTCTTTGGTTTAGCAGAACTTTATTTTGTGTTTACAACAAAAGCTGCATATTGTAAAGTTTCCTAACAATAAAGTTCTGCCAAACCAAAGAACTGAATTAACCGTATTATGCCGGCATTGTAAAACTTTTACCTTAAAATATAGTCAAAAGATTTTTTCATAAATAATTTATGCATTGTAATTACATAAACATTATTTTATTAGTATTCAATGCTCCACACAATATTTATTTGATTTGTTCAACTTTTATATTGCTTTGTTTTACCGTCTATTCAATATAATTAGCATCGTATTGGCCGCTTTAATGAGTTCACTGAGTATATGAAAATCGAAAATTCTTAAAAGTCTTTTGTTCAAGGTACATTTGTGTCTACTTCACTAAATCTGAACTCTATATTTGGTTTCAAAATGTTTGTTACTGACATGTCTACAGTGTCAATTTATCATGATATGAATTAATAATCCACCTTCTTACACCCTCTATACTTGTTTTTCATTTTTCCTATTTTAGCTTAGATCTTAATTTTGATTGGTTAATCCAGACATGCCCACAAGTATATATATATATATATATATATATATATATATATATATATATATATATATATATATATGACCTTAGCCGTTCACTACCTTTTTAAATTTCAAGAGGTAAAGATTTGTTTTTAAATTTCCCAAATAAATCATTTTCATCATATGTTATATACCATCGCCCGAAGAAGAGCCTTATATTTTCGAAACATCCGCATTTATGTCTAGCGGTGTAAAGTGTTTTATTGTAATCTATTATAATAAAAAATAATAATAATATTTTGCTCTACTTTGTATTGAGCACTTTTTTGAAAATTTAATGCTATGAAACGTGGATTCTTACTGCATCTAGTCATTCTCTTATTTTTGACACACAAACACACACACATATATATATATATATATATATATATATATATATATATATATATATATATATATTGTGGTATAAGCCTATTTCTGGAGTGTTCACGTCATGATTATAACGTTCGCGAGATAATGCTTGGATACTACCAAACCAACTTTGACACTATCGGCATGGACTGGCATTAATATTACCAAGAAACTCGAAGAATTTCCAACAGGGGCTTTAAAATTATTGTCTGACCTTTGTTGAACATGTTTTGTGGTGCAAATTCTTTTATGATCGGGGAGAACACTTCCGTTTCAAGTGAAATCGAATGTCAATTCAACTTGCTTAACGTTTCCTATGAACAAGCGCCGATGAAACCCGATAGAATATTAAGGAATTCTTGAACCTATATAATCATTAGAATCAGTTTCTGCAATTTTTTCTCCTGGGTGTTTTTTTTTTTCAAAGACTGCACCATAATGACCCATGAGACGAAAAAGAAGAGTGCTCGGAGAATACAAATGTAATTAATTTAAATATTATTCAGGGTAGTATTTGACGGTTTCCAAGAATAGGATGTCGGCAAATTTTTGTGTCGAGTAGGTGGCACTGGCATCAATTATATACCTTCTCGAAGAGAGCGTTTCAAAATGAAAAGTAAAGATTATCCGGCCTTCTTCAGGTGGTTGGAATGTCGTAATGAACCCTTTATTTCACTCGCTGGCGTAGACTGTTCTAGTTCTACGTGCCATGTCTAATGGATGTAATTTATCAGTTATCTCCTGTTAATTCCCCTATCCAAGTTCTCCACCGCCATAACCAGGTATTGAACTCACACTCTTTGGTCCTGTCACTGGATCTAACTAACGCCTTTCTCCACTGTGCCATGTTTCCTTGAGGAAGAAGGCCGGAGCGTACAATGACCGAAAAATTGTGATAAATATGGCAACAACGATGGGGACAATAATGTAAACAATATATATATATATATATATATATATATATATATATATATATATATATATATATATATATATATATATATTAAAGAAAAACAGACCACTTTAAGTTTCCATTATAGTAATTTATTTCACCAAAGCCATTTTAAAGGACTCTGGATCATCAGATAGCACTTTCAAAAGATGAAACGAAACGAAATGAAATGAAAGTTCATAGATTTGATGGGTAGTGTAAGCTTTTGGAATTTAACAGAGCGGGTAATGAGGGGTGGTTTGAGAGACATGGTCGAGATTACTGACGGTTTATTTAATATTTCTTTCAATCATACTTCGTATTGGGGGAAAAGAGACCAGATCATGACCTATTTAATATATATATATATATATATATATATATATATATATATATATATATATATATATATATATAGTAAGTAAAAAAAATCCAGAGAGAACCGGACTACATGTAGCAGGTATATTCAAAACAACGACGAATGGTAGACTTATAAATATGTAAGATAAATTCGGATAAGGAAAATAGGGTAGCATGAAATAGGGAACCAGCTTTCTTAGTTGCAAACTTGGCAAGCGATACACTATACTGTTTCCATTTTACGTCGACAGAAAAGTTAGCCTGAAAAGGCGAAATGTGCCACTCGTTCGGAGGTTAGCATCAGCCATGATGTTGGGAGGTAAAAATGGTTCTCTTAGATGATTAAAAGAGAGCAGTTTTGGTTATAAGGCATTTAGATCATGAGGCCACACCTTGCACCATTTCAGAAAAGATTGTAAGTCATTTTTGAGACCTGTTACAAATTTGACCTTATCTTATTGTTAAGACAGTTGTAAATAATTGTGTCATCAATATACATACTGGGTTGAGATGTGATGTGGTCGGGAAGGTCGTGAATGAGAATAAGGAACAATGTAGGTCTGGGGAACATCTGCATTTATGCGCAAAGTTCTAGAATAGTGGTCATTTAAGACAACTTTATTTCTGGATTGGATAAGACTGAACCAGTTCAAAAATTCACCCCAAAAGACCATGAGAGTTTAACATAATATATCATCTTAAATGAGAGAGCGATATATTTTGACTAATGTCATGGTGTTTTTTTTTTTTCGCTTTTTTTTTTTAAAGACCTCTCATCTAGTTTAAACAGTGTGTATTTTCAAACAAACTGAATAAAAAGCAGAGGTTTCAGTTTAATCAACCATAAAGATATAGATCATACTTATTCAAGTATATTCCGTATGTGGGCGATCAGGTCTTACAAAAAATTATTTCATATATAAAATACGAGATCAGGTTTCAAGCCTTAATGAAATTCTTATCACATGTGATTTCTTTTGCGCCAACGATTGTTATCGCTTTTAATCATTTTCTTTTCAACATTATGGTCTTTCTTCGTTTCAATGAATTGTTTTACATCTTTACTCATTTTTTTTTACTTTTTCGGTTCAGATTTTTTAATGTCTGATAGGTATTTTCGTTATTTTTATCACCGCACTAATAAAATCTACCAGTTAATGATTTAGGTTTCTTATTTATGATTAATTCACTTAACGAAGGAGAAACAACGCCACCAAACTACGGCAAATCGGAACCCACACTACCTATGCGTCGTCCATTTAATATGTCCCGACTTGTTTTCTTATTCTGCCATCAGTTTATTATTGACATTCCTCTTATCAAGTTTACGCCATTTTCTCGAATTTTTTATCGTAAATATTTTGGATATTTTGCTTTACTTATTTTCGTCGAATGGTTTCGCTATAAATTATGAAAAAAATTCCTGACAATATTTGCCATACGTACGTACGTATACGTATATATATATATATATATATATATATATATATATATATATATATATATATATATATATATATATATATATATATATATATATATATATATTCATATTCCTGTCTGGTGCACTGCAAATCAGTTTTTGTTGATGGGGTTGTTGTTTACGTTTTGGGGTTTCTTCAAGGTTAAATGAGTCTAAGAATCATAACCAAATGCCTGGAACTTCTCAATATTGCCTTTTTCTTTTTTCCATTACTTTTCTTTCGTTTCATTCGAATTTTCTTTTGTATTTTTTTTTTCATTTGCTCTTCCCCATTTACAATTTCGCCTCATTTATTTTCTTTTCATTGCTTCTTTTTTCAGTTCTTGACTTTCCTTTCATACAAATTTCTTTTTCTTTTTTTTATCTTCCCTTCCAGTTTTAGTTTCCTTTTCTTTAATTCATTATTTTTTTCTCCCTGTCTTTCATTCGAAATTTTTCATCCTCAACTTCTCTTTTTCGAATCCTTCTTTTCTTCATTCATTATTTCTTTATCGTTGTATTTTATTCAAATTTTCCTTTTTAAATTCTCTTTCTTTCCTTTAATTTCCCTAAATCTGTTTTTTCTTTCATTTGTTTTTCATTTTCATTACTTTTTGTAATAACATATATATATATATATATATATATATATATATATATATATATATATATATATATATATATATATATATATATATATATTCATCTTTAATATATTTATCATTCCTTCTTTCAAATCGTCACTCTTTCATTTCTTTCTTATTAATGTCTTTCATTTCATAGAATTATACTTTTTCGATTTTGCTTAATTGTTCTCTTTCGCTATTTAATAAATTATTTCGTTTTTTTCTTTCTTTTATTCTTCATTCTCTTCTTTTCACGTGGCAGGTTTTTCATTTCGTTTCGATCGTTTCTTCTTTTTTTTCTCCTTTTGTTTTTCATTTTATTTATATTTTTAATTTTCTTATCTACGATTCTTTGTTTCCTTTTTTTCTCTTTCTCCCACTTACTTTTTCTTCACTGACTTTTTTTCCTTTCTTTCATTTAAGAAGAATCAACCTCTTTCCATCTTCTCCTCATTGCGTATCTCCTTCCTTCCAATTCGTTTTCTTTTCCAAATGACTGCACATAATCGAGTATACTGCGAGTCTTTTTATAGAGATTTTCTAAATGTGCCACAAGGCTGAAAATAGGAGGCACTCAC
>OZ010595.1:8940380-8987880 GCA_963932145.1 Acanthosepion lycidas | reverse complement strand
GATTTTCTAATATTTTTTTCATTTTTTTTGTTTCATTCTTTTGAATTTTAATTTCATATTCTCTTTCTGTAAGTCATTACTGACAGATCTGGAATATCTCCAATAGGGAGCAATATTAGTGACATCCTTACACCTCTGTATCCTAAAAAAAGTTTTGAGGAAAGGCCAGATCATTGAAACATTCATTAAAAAGAAGATTAAAGAACAAATAAGCTGTTCCAATTCAATTTATTCTAGTGAGAAAATAATGTAAAAATAACATCAAAAGAAAAAAATGAACAAAAAGACTGAGAGTGTAAAGGAAAAATTGTTCCTTCTGTATATTGGACAAAAAGATTTCTATAAAACAGTTTATTAGCTTATTTTACTATAAAATAGGAGGAAATTATTTAGATATAATTAGCAAGGGTTTGCATCAGCACATGTCACTTTCTGCCTGGTGATGTCTACTGATGTTCGTTATCCGGCCATATATATATATATATATATATATATATATATATATATATATGAAATATGTGGGACAGTTAAATGTGTTATTGTTAACGAATAAAATCTTTTGGAGCGTGTAGTTTCAATGTTAACGTTGTTATATTTTAAAAAACAAAACTTAAAAGAGTGCGTTTTTTTTTTAAACTAATATGGTAATTTGAATATTTTTTTTTATGTAGGATGTTATCAGTCAATGTGCTACATTGACTGATAAACTTTGTTAACAATAACACATTTTTAAAAAAAAACATATTTCGATTCGCATTTAATTTTTGGTCTCTGATGCTACCTGGATTTACTAAGAACAAATCAATTTTCATGCCTGAGGATGACTGTATGTACAGTTGAAAGTACTATGAGATTAAAAAAAAGACCTTATACAGCTTGTATTTCTTAAAATAAAAACAAGGATCATAACATTCATCGAGTGATTCGTAGGTTAATGCTACTTTAAAATTTTCTTTGCGAAGAGATTTGGCCATTTTTTATCATTACCTTTACTAATCTACGTTTTGTATGAATAATTCATTGTAATATATATATATATATATATATATATATATATATATATATATATAAAAGTGAACATAGAAGTCAACACTTAGAGGCGACTGTCTGTTTCATGCTATATGCAATCGTCAGGCCACGTGTGCCTGACGATTGCATATAGCATGAAACAGACTGTCGCCTCTAAGTGTTGACTTCTATGTTCACTTTTATATTTACACACGCTCTATCTCTGATATTGAGCACTTTATTCCATAAATATAGCACACCTTAAGACTATATTTCTTTATATATATATATATATATATATATATATATATATATATATATATATATATATATATATATATATATATATATATTACAGCTGAATGCAGGATATTTTCTGGTATATTGTTATAATACGACTATTACCACGGTCGATCAGTCAGTTATGTACCATGCGTGATACACTCTTAGACGATCATGTATTTTTCTATACAAGACTGATGGAGCAGATTCTTTCAACATATCAGAAGTATAACCGCGCGTACAGTTAGCGGAATTAGAAACCGGATTACAGGACTGAGTTCAAATTTCGGCCCGGCCCGATGCATTCAGTTTCTTAAAGAGAAATTTACGAATTCATCTAATTTCTTACTCGTCATTAATACATTAAATATTAGATTAAACTTGATCTTTCCTCTTGATAATAATATAAACATTCTGATATACATTATATATATATATATATATATATATATATATATATATATATATATATATATATATATATATATATATATATATATATATATATATATTCTTTTCTGGACACAATAGGTGAAAAATTGTCCAAAATGGCTCATTGAAACACATACAAATATCTACCAGACTCCATGCGAAAGATACTAATAGAAAATATATGTATAGTAGCCTCGTCTAAAGATAAAAATGATTAAAAATAATGGAAACATTAATAATGAAAAGGGAAAAGCAAACACTCAATAACATTAACTACGAACACGATCACAATACGATGACCGTGTTTTCAAAATAAAACATTCGTATAAATTTAGGAAAATACAAAGAAAAAAAACATAAGCAGAAAAGACTAGGAAATGCAGAAATTTGGGACAGTTTTTATACACGTTATGTCCATAAAAGTAACCACGTGTAAAAACACATGAAAAATTAAATAAATGCTTAATTGCAGTACATTGTCGTTAATGAAATATTTCGCCTCTGTTGAGGAAATTGTCAGTTCGTTCTAGCAACAATTGTATGGCGATGTCACCTGCGTTTAAAAATGGGTAGCGGTTTGATGAAAAAGAAATACAAAACACAAAAACAATAGTAAATTATTCCCTCAATGTATTTATTTTCTCCTCATATAGGTTGATCTATCTTCATCTCATATATATATATATATATATATATATATATATATATATATATATATATATATATATATATATAGAGAGAGAGAGAGAGAGAGAGATATGACATACTGCGCAATAGACCATGCCATGTCTATAATTATCCCGGTTTATTGTGTCATGAGAAAATAAATATATAATAATAATAATAATAATAATAATAATATATCTATATATATCTATCTATATCTATCTATATATCTATATATCTATCTATCTATCTATCTATCTATATATATATATATATATGTATGTATGTATATATATACACACACGTGGGCGCGCACACACACACACACACACACACACACACACATATATATATATATATATATATATATATATATATATATATATATATATATATATATATATATATATATTAAATTATATTATGAAATGGACAAAGTCCGACAAGTATTGTAAGACGTTTTATGTTATGTTTATGCATTATTTTAATAGTTACAAATATGTACGTAAATGGACTGTTTATAAGTCAGGCCGGTAAATGTTATTTAATACTGTTAATTAAAACAGAGCATTCACTTAAATATTTGTATCTATAAAAAGAATATATAAACATAAAATGTATTAATATATATATAATATATATATATATATATATATATATATATATATATATATATATATATATATACGTATATGTGTGGAAATATGAAGCATAAAGAGAAAATAGTTCTATTTGTACACACGCATATGTACTCACATATACATATATATATATATATATATATATATATATATATATATATATATATATATATGTACTCACAGATATATAACAGTGATCGATACAAAAGTAGAGTCTAAATATAATTATTTATTTAAAAATATGATTCCATCGCTCAGCTCTTGATTTGAAACATGAGAACTCTTATGTAGCGATGGAATCATATTTTTAAATAAATAATTATATATGTATGTATGTATATATATATATATATATATATATATATATATATATATGCATATATATATATAAAATTTTATCTATTTTAAATAAATAATTACATATATATATATATACATATATATATATATATATATATATAAATATATATATATATATATATATATATATATTTATTCATTTTTGTTACTTCACAGATACACTGTGAAATATTTTACATATATATATATCTATATCTATATATATATATATATATATATATAAAGAGAGAGAGTGAGAGAGAGAAAGAGAGAGAGATGCACATATGTATTAAACAATGAAAAGTATGTACTTACTTGTTAACGTAACAATATATTTCAGTTTTGTTGGATCAGTAAATCTATAATAATTGATTGTTTGATGTTTTATAGCAGAGCAATATCTCAAATCGACTCGACAAATATTTCCTTTTCCGAAAACACAAAAAACTTACTGGTCATCTAAGTACAAATCGATTCTAAACAAAGTGAGAGAACTAATGGACCCTAAGCAGCTTCCCCTGACCGTGGAGCAGACTAAACAATTTTTAATACATGAAGAGAAAACAATAGCAGAATCGAATTCAATCACGACATAGGAGGTTAGCCGTTTAGAAATACGGAACACACTTAGCAGTATATTGCGATTTAATAGACAAAGCCGCGACCTTAAACGAAAACAACTACATAGAACCCGAGTAGTTTTTTTTTTTTTGTTCTGTCAATAAATATGGCTTGAGAGGTTAGCATTATTTGATTTTATTATATTGTCATTATCTTTGTTTTTGTTTTCAAAACGATTATGGCGTCTAACTTGCACTAAGTCGTACATTTTTTAAGCATTTCACCCTAAAGCAAAGTTCATGAAGCCACTAAAAATATTTAATACTGGGAAGTGTTTTAACAGCGAACAGAAAGTGCCACACTGAAATGCGCATTTTGATAGCCAAAGATGATTTCAAAAAGCTAAGCAAAGTATTAACAAACAGAAAAAAATATATTAGAAACAACGAAAAGCGTACTGAAATGTTACGTGTTATCTGTCCTCCTGTATAGAAGTGAATTCTGGACAATCTTCTCAGAGTTGAAGAAAAAACTTGAAGCGACAGAACTATGTTTCTACAGAAGGATGCTGAGGATACCGTAACCGAATACGTGATTAAAGACAAAGTGTTAGAGAGAATGAAAACCAAAAGAAAACGTATACTTGACATCTGGAAGAAAGGTTTGAAGTTTTTATGGCACATAATGAGAATATGAGTTTGGAAAATGTGTTAAACACAGGATAGATTGAATGCAAAAAGCACAGAGGAAAACAATGCATGATATATTAATTGAGTTTGAATAAATGGATGGCGGAACAAAGTTTTGAAGAAATAAAAGAAACCAAAATTTATTAAAATCTACGAAGGACAAGAAATTGTGGAGAGTCATAATCGCCTACATGCTGAAGCGACACTTCACAGAAAGAAGAAGACTCGATTTGTTAGAGACTTAAAAAGTGTGAGGAAAAACATTATTAAGTCTAGATGATAATAAAAGAACACGATTCAAGGAAACAGACAATGGCGATTGAGATTGCATTTACATTGCTGAAGGTCAGGTGAACAGAAGGAAAGAAGCCGGAAGAGAGTTCCACAATGCGAGAAATAACCGTTAGTATAACAATTTAAATTAGTAATTTACTACTTCATTTAAGTTTATTATTTAAACTTTCTAAGGGTTCAAACATAACTCTTGCATAATAGAAGTATAAATGTCTAAGTTGTTACTGTAGTATTTTTTTCTTAATCATTCACCTCAAGTAAAGCAATAATGCCACTAAGACACAATGGGGTTACTCCCTGTGAATGAATAAGTAATAAACATTACTAAGAAAATAAAAAGAAGAGGAATCAAGACGACAGTAGATAACGGTTGACATTTCAGTTACATTTTTAAAGATCAAAGTTGGCTGGGACTTCGGTAGAGACTTTCACAAGAGAGATGTGATAGAGAAGAAGCATAGAAATTATGGTTATAGTTAAGAATTTCTAATCTAGAACGATGAGATCTAGCTACCAATCTAGTACTGCGCTTAAATTCGTTAGGTCAAGGTAAGAAAAAGAAAAGCTAATCAGAGCAATTAGAATGAAAATATTTATAGAAGAAGCACAGGAAAGCTAGGTTATAGTAGTAGCAAAGTAGCTGCAGCCCCGAACTAAGTGGAAACATGGCTAATAATAATTGGAAAGCAGAACGAGAACAATTTAATCCCGTAGATTAAATAAAGTGTTATTTTCGATGATACTTGAATTATCGTAAATATTTTACAGGATTAACTGATTAGCAATATTAATAACTGTGTCCGAATAATTTGAGTTATTCTTGAATCTGATTCGCGCGTATTTATATATATATATATATATATATATATATATATATATATATATATATATATATATATATATATATATGAATTAAAATGACAATATAGAAACTAATAAATGCTGACGCGTTTCGTCAAATGCAGACTCGTATTTTACTTTGATAAAGTCCGCATTGGACGAAACGCGTCAGCATTTATTAGTTTCTATATTGTCATTTTAATTCATATATATATATATATATATATATATATATATATATATATATATATATATATATATATATATATATATATATATATAAGTGCACACTGATGTCAACACCAAGCATCGACAATCTGTTTCCGATTCAAAGCAATCTCCCTGAAGATTGCGTTCAAGCATGACCATGGTCGTCGCCGCTTCGTGATGACCTTTGTATCGATTTGTATATTTATATACGTTCTACCTATTTTAGCCAAGAAATATTGCATGCCTTAAATCTATAATTCCATCATAAGTTTAAATCATTGGGGATAGACTTTTTCTTTATCTTAATGTCAACGTCCATTCATTGGTTGAATTTTTCATCGACAACACATATCGTCATCCTCTGTTCTTACTTTTTTTTCTTCCTCCGCTTTTCTGATTTTTCGTATTGATGTAGAACTTTTTTCCTATTTATTTTTTCTCTTCTCTTCTCTTCTCTTATTTTTTCATTCTTTTTCTTTGAAGTTTTGACATGATGTCTTTAATTTTTCTTAACACATATATTTCTCTTCTTTCTTTTCTTTTTCTTTTTATTCTCTTATTATCCTCTTCTCTTTGCTTTTAACTCTTCTTCTTATTTTTTTCATTTTCGTTTATGGAAACCCCTTATATATTTCTTTTATTTTTATGATGTTTCTCCTTCTGTCTTAAAAAAAACAGGAATAGGGAAAAACAGAATGTGATGTTTCAAAAGTAGCGTTTTAAATAGAATCATTTATAAACATCTTTGTTACTCACTTGTCGAGATGCATTCGCATCGAAACAAAAATTCATCTATGTCGTGAGTACTTGTTTCTCCGTATGTAACATCTTTATAATAAATAACTATTACACATCACTTGGTATTGAACCTCTTTTAAATTAATGCTATCAATGATTGAATTCATATTCTTTTCGTTCTCGTGACATTTTTGCCTGAAATTGAACTTGACGACATCGGGGTTTTGGTTCTATGCAGCAATATTCTGTTTCCTTTTAAACAATGGCTGGTTTTCATTCGACATTTTTTTCACCTGAGGAGAGGATCTAACATGTTGGCAGAACGCCAAAAGGTAGAATGAGGCTGAACGAGCAGATAAGAACGTCACAAAGAAAGAGAGAAGATTAAAAAAATTGCGGGAGAAAAAAGAGTTTCGGTTGGGGAGAGGGTAGAGTAAGATTACGAAGGAAAGAAAAACTTTTGTAAATTGAGAAAGAGAAGGAAATATATATATATATATATATATATATATTAGAATATCGGTCAATAAGTTTTTCAGTGTCCCGGCGATAGAAATCTCCCGGCATCGACTCAAATGATTCGTCCAACCAATATATTATTATCATTATTATTATTATTATTACTTTATTTTACACAATAGAAGAAAAACATGTTTAAATCGCTACACAATAGGTTTCCCGTTTCGGTATTAGCTGTACCTCTTCAGGCGACCATATATATATATATATATATATATATATATATATATATATATATATATATATATATATATACACGATCGACTAGATAGATAGATAGATAAATAGATATGTGTGTGTATATATATATATATATATATGTATATATATATATATATATATATATATATATATATGAGTGTGTGCTATGAATAAAATATATCTTTAAAAAAGACAATATAAATAAAGCTTGTCCTCGACAGGTATATTTTATTTTATTTATACTAGAACTTTCTCTCTGAAACAAACATACACCCACATTCTCACACACATAGATAGACAGACACACACACACATATACATACATACACTACACACACACACACACTCATATATGTATATATTATGCGCGGTACTTACTGGAAAGAGCTCAATATCTGTGATAGAGCTAACATATTTCGTTAAATAGAAGTAGTAGAATGACAGTTGCGTACATATATATATATATATATATATATATATGTGTGTGTGTGTGTGTGTGTGTGTGTGTGTGTGTGCGCGCGCTCTAACGCATGAATGTGTAGCTGAACCTATACACAGATTATTTATATGGGTGTGTTCATACGAAATAAAATGCATACAACTGGATTTATGTGTGTTTACGTATGTGACAGTGTTATCCAAAACAAACACAGAAGAAAATGCACCCTCACCACGCACAAATAATCAACAAAAATAATCATAATTTTCTGATGATCGAAAAACGTGAAACACGGGGTAACAAACTACATCCATGCGACTGAATATATATATATATATATATATATATATATATATATATATATATATATATATATATATATATATATATATATATATATATGTATGTATATACGCAGTTTTTTTATATTATTGAAAAGCGCTCAATATCAGTGATAGATTTAATATATTTATTTCAACTGAGGTGAGTTTGTGACCCTGGGTTTCTCGCTTGTCTGACGATCCAGAGATCGTGAAACCCAGGGTCACAAACTCACATTAATCCAACTATATATATATATATATATATATATATATATATATATATATATATATATACATATATATATATATATATATATATATATATATATATATATATATATATATATATATATATATATACATATATATATATATATATATATATATATATATATATATATATATATATATATTTACTGTGTTCCTGATAAATCCTTATTGCTAAAGAATTATATTGGATATACTATGATTAATATAATGTTTGATATCCATGTTTAACAAAAAGACTGAAGTTAAATCTCTCATATAGGCCTTATCAAAATACACATGGAAACCTACCAAATTGTAACCGTAATATAGTCGTTGGTAATACAAATATAAGACCATAAAATAAGAGTAAAAAATGCTAAAAATAGTGGAAGCCTAATCAATAAAAATGAGAAGCCACCATCAATAATAGCAACTCTGAACATGGTCACAATGTTTTGATCATTTTTGGAAAATAAAGCATCTTATAACATATATAAAACAAGCCATATCTTCAGTTAAAAGTAAAATAAAATTTATCCTTGATAATGGCTAAAAGTATAGCCGAAGTATATATTTAAAACGAAAGATGATCCACCCGTGATTGATATAATAAGTAGATTTCATAGGCCGCTAAATTAATTTTGAGGAATAAAAAGAGAACAAAATGATCCCTATAATGACAATAAATTTTCTATTTATTATATATTAGCTTTTTGACAAAACTGAAGCAGGTAGAGATAAAGTTTTAATTCTCAATTTGTTGATGTATAGATTCCTCCAGTCACAAACAAAATTCCTCGAAGGAGGGAGATCAACATTTTTGTTTAATCCTTGTCTCGTTGTAAAAGGATACATGCATGTCCGAAGATTCCGACTTAAATGTATTCCTCTTCATGCTTCAATTTACTGAAAAGTTTAATATATAATAAATATCATCAAATTTATTGCCAATATTGTTATCAATTAATTGGCATTTATTCCTCAAATATCATTACCTGACCTATTACATTTACGCAAGTACACACACACACAGACACACACACATATATATATATAATTTTACTACGATATATATATATATATATATATATATATATATTTATATATATATATATATACATATATATACATACATATATATGTATAATATGTATGCATATATATATATATATATATATATATATATATATATATATATATATATATATATATATAGATCGATAGATAGATAGATATTATTTGTATACTATATATGCCCGGTACGTATTGGAAAGCGCCCAATATCAGTGATAGAGATAAGGTACTTAGTTATATTGATGTGAGTTTGTGAACCTGGGTTTCACTAAAGAGATAATGAATAAAACCCTGGGTCACAAACTCACATCAATATAACTAAGTATATATATATATATATATATATATATATATATATATATATATATATATATATATATTACTACTATTCCCAGACTTTTTTAATCCTATGTTTGGATTGGCGATATGTCTTTCATTGATTTACAATGATTTTGACCGAAACGTTTTTTTCGCATGAATCGTGAAGGCTAAAAGTGTTGTTTTTCATCTTTATTTTTCTAAAAATAATATTTTCTTTTCTTCTGCTCAGTCTTTTTACAAATTTAAAGAACAATTTTAATTTTTCCCATATCCCAAAAGAAACGGAATTCATTTCAGATTTAAATTCGTTTCCAGGAAAATTTAATCTAATTTCTTAAGTGTAAAATAAGTACTGAATCTCATTTACAGAAAAGTTTTTCTTTTTTCGAATGTCTGCTGGTGGAGTCTGGTAGCTTCCGTGAATTTTAATTCCCAGACAAAATAAAAGAATATTCGGATGCTATGAATAAATTCATCCATACGATTAAACAGAGCAGCATAATTGCTGACAGCAAAACAATATATAACTTTATCACAGTTTTTTTTTTTTTAGTTTTTTTTTTTTATGAAGACTTAGTCCTATCTGCGCACAACACATTTTGTGTGTGGATTAACACACTCTCTGTCTCTCGCTCAGTCTGTCTTTCTACGTGCATACATACAAACACATATATTTCTACGTGCACACACACACACACACACACACACACACACACATATATATATATATATATATATACATATATATATATATATATATATATATATATATATATATATATGTAATAACTGTAATATGTGGCTCATTTGGGATATGTGCCTGATGATTTTGGAAACCATGAAACTTTAAGTTGAACTATAAACTTAGGTATATGTGTATTTTTTAATATATACATCATAGGTCACACACAAACACACACGCATACATACATACATACATATATATATATACACACACACACACACACACACACACACACATATATATATATATATATATATATATATATATATATATATATATATATATATATATTAGAATATCGGTCAATAAGTTTTTCAGTTTCCCGGCGATAGAAATCTCCCGGCATCGACTCAAATGATTCGTCCAACCAAGCCTTCCGTTCCACGTCATTATTTAACGATAGACCGCACGAAGCTTTCGAAAACGATCAAAGAAGAAGAAAATCCTACGGCGCCAAGTCTGCAAAATATAGAGAATCAGACAGCAATTTCCATTCAAGTGTTTGAATCGCTGCTCTAGTCATATTGGCGATGTAGAGGATGGGTGTTGTCGTGTTGCAGAAGAACGCCATTTTGCCTATTCGATCTTTTTTGCTGAATTGATTCGTTGAGTCAGTGCAATTGTTGAACTTAGAGAACTGCAGTGAGTCTTTGCTTGCGCTCAGTTTCTAATGAATTATGCCTTCCCAGGTCCAACCATACACACAACATTTTTCTTTCGATGATGAAGTTTTGCTCTCGGAGTCGCTTGTTTTTTGGTCTAAGCCATTTTTTTCACTGCTTCATATTGATGTGAAGGAGCCATTTTTCATCAACAGTGGCAAGGCAGTAAAGAAAACTATGTCTGTGACCATGTGCTGAACAATCTCGAACGATCAAACTGGAGCGTTGATTGTTGCTGTTTTCCCTCAGAGTAAGTGGCACCCAAACCCGAGATTCTGAAATTTTCCCATAATGTGTTTCACCACAGTTCTTTTTTTGTTTTTCATCAGAATCCATCTACTCTGCCAAATCTCTGGACGTTTAACGTAAGAAGCTGATTCTATTGTTCTTTTTCAAACTTAATTTGTCGACCGGTGTATGATCCATCCTTGAACTAAAATTCCCATTTTCGAAGCGTGAAAACCAACGGATCGCGGTACTTTGAGGCATTGCTCCTTCTCCATACACAGCACAAATTTTACAAATAGCTTCGTCAGCATTAACACCTCGATTAAATGCAAAAAGCAAATCGTAACAAAAATGCTCAAATGCCATTTCTTTTTATGATCTGAAAATAGACAAAAAAAATCAATAAAATTCAACACTCAAAGCACACTATCTTGTAGAGCAAAGAATCCGCTTGGAAATGACATGAAAGGTTTTGCCATTGCATATTATTTCTGCGTGGATTTTTAAATCTGAAAAAAAAATAACGCTCATGAATTATAACCGAACTCAATAAATCCGCGCTTAGATGCTGAGATAATAGAGTGCATAATTCAATACCGAGAAACTTTTAGTTAAGCGTATAGTTTAATACGTTTTAATATATAATATATTATTATTATTATTATTATTATTATTATGATTATTATTAGACAATTATTATAAGAGATTATAATAATAACATTTTAAATTGCTACAGAAAAGCCTTCATGATTCAATTCTATGACTGTACTTCCTCAGGCTATGGTTGGTAATTAGTGATGAGAATGATTTTTTAGGGAAATTTAAAACAAATCATTACAACCTTTCCCCAAATGAAAGAGGGGGCCATAAGTTCAGAATTAAAAATATACTTGTGGGTATATATTGATTAAGAAATTAAATGTCAGATCTATAAGAAAAATAAGCTCAGAGGATGTGATTGGGCAAGTTATTTTTTCGTGTCACGATAAACCGGCACATAGACATGTCGCTGTTGACGATTGTGCAGAATATGGCAGCGACAAATGTATCGTCATTGTAGCCAAATATGACTTTTTTTTGTTGAATTGGAAGCAGGATGATCAAAAGTAAAGTTAACAGAAATTTATTTTCTTTTTAATATTCAGCCTGAAGATAAAATTATATTATTTTATATACGATGCTAATATTACTGAATAGACGGTAAATGTAAATGCTACAAACTATGTATTTTTACTCCATTTGTTGTTTCTTTTATATATATATATATATATATATATATATATATATATATATATATATATATATATATATATATATATAATTTCACCCCGTGAATGGCGAGAATATCACTAAGACGCCAGTACATTTTAGTGATGAGAAACATCAGAAAGAAGTTTGTTCCCTAAGACGGAAGATGGTGATTGACGTTGCATTTGCATTTTTGAGTATGGTTGTTGTTAAGGAAGCAATAATCGGGAGATAGTTCCATAGAGGAGTGTTAGAAACGAAATTATTAGAAGAGAACTTACGGTTACATCTGGCTAAACGTTAAGACTTAATAGCCAATGTGATGATAAACGAAATTCATATTGTACCAAGTGCGAGAAATCATTACAACAACCGTTAAAATGTTTATAGGAAAGACGGAGGTAAGCCACGCCATAGCGATGGGAATGTGACCGAAGATAACACTACAGATCTTTCTTTGGATTTTGACGAGAATTTAGAGACATATAGTAAGATCACCAAACCAATTATGTTAGCAATATTTAATGCATGGGTGAATGTCAGATGTATAAGCGGGCAAGAAGGATTCTGACGCAGTAGAATTGTCTCGTACGACACAATGAATCAATCTTCTCTTATAAGATTTAAAATTTGGAGAGAGAAATTACACTGCTTCTCTCGCTGTCTCGATCGATCGCTATCGTTTTGTGCTTGTCTTTTCTTATTTGATACGCTAGTATTTGAATAAAAGCGGACGTTGCATTCAAAGAATGGATGCGAACTTCTGAAAAAAAATTATTATCGATACTTCTGGAATAAGCGGAAAACTTTACATGTTGTTAGGATTATTCTAAACTTAAGCGTTCCCACAAATCCTATAAGCAAGGAGCCTGAAATTATGCCGAGTGTTGCGATAAGACCGTCATGTTTGAATTATAATTTAATAATTAATAAACGATATTTTACGATAATTTATGTTGAGAGTACAGGTTATGTAAAATACAATATTTACATTGTTCATACTGTTGTTCTCATCTCTGTTGTTATATTGACGATGTTTCGGATGTTGTACGCTCCGGCCTTCTTCAGATGACATTTCATGGAATTTCCAACGGGACCCTTTATTTATTACATTTTTATTATTTTTAGACTCTTTTAATTCTGCGTGCCTTAACTTTAGATATAACAGTTTTTATTTAAATCCTCTTGGTACCTCATCTCTTTAAGTTTTTGATCCATCTGCTGTGGTCAGGTATTGAACTCACAACTATTTTCGCCAAGCCAATTTTAAAAGTTATTTAGGCTTAAAGTCTCAGTAATGATTTTTTTTTCACCAGAGCTTATATTACAATTATTTTGTTGTTATTTTTGTTTTTCTCTCACTCTCTGTGTTACTGGTTCCCATATTGTATTCATGTCTACGTTTGTTTGGCTTAGGAGATTTTTGTAGCTTTCCTATATTCCGGTGATATTATATGAATATTATTTCAAATTCATCCAAAAGAAAGCAGTGTTCTCACTTTCCTTTCCATATATGGTCAGCCATGCCTGCTTTTTCTTCTTCCCCTCGTGTTACGGCCTTACGGTGTTTCTCTGGTTTTATCATAAGGGGGCGACAGTCCGAACAATATAAACATTTTTGATAGTTATACTTATTTCAGAAATATAGACAGATGATATTAAATACTGTTTTTCTATTTAAATGAGGATTTTTTTTTCTTATACTGTAGAATATTAACGCGAATTGAAGTTTGGGTTTTTGTCGGTATTTCTCGATCAGTTACGAGATTTTCTACTTCCAATTTTCTGTTAGATTTCCTGGAGGAGGTGACCAGAAGTTAATCTAATGAAATTCCCTTATCAACATACTTTAGATTTCTACTTGAATACAGCTTATGATTCCGTTATTTCCTTTCGTTAAACTGAAAGGATACGATTGACTAGAAATGGAAGCTTAAATTCATTCAATTCTTCCACGGTCAATTTCTATTTAGTCAACATATGATTTTCCGTTACACTTCAGCAACTAAAGTGATATTTCACCAAAATATTATTTTCAACACTAAGACCACAGTTTAAAAAAAAAAAAAAGGCAGATTTTTTCCCGCAATAGGTTGCCATTTCTTTCTGCGTAGACCATCCAAGGCTATAGAACCCTGTCTACGCTGCTATTTTCCCAAAGCTGGGTGGAGAACAAGAGGATTCATACCTTTCCCAAGGTTATTAAAACGTTCCACTGGAATTCGAACTCGGTTCTCCGATTCTTCACTCCGAGCTGCTATCCATTACTCCGCTTCCTTTCGCTTGATTGGACCGTTTAAACCGGAACGAATATTTTATTCTAAAGCATGATTAATATCAACCATAAGTTTGAAATGTTTTAACCCAGTAATATGTTAGAAATAAGAACATATATATTATTATCTTCTACCTGCTGTACGCTTTCCACAACCTCCGATTTACAAAATGTGACACTTTGATAAGCCTCCAACCGACTGTTACGGCTTCCATTCACTCTATCTCGTTAGGTGGGTAACCCACTGACTTCTCCGGAACATTTTGCCATCGATAAGCTTCGTGAGTATCAAATTTTCGAAGCATTCTTTCCTCAGGATATGTCCAAGAAATTCATACTTCTGATTCTGTGGATATGTGCCTTTTTTGTTTCATTTTCCCCAAGACATCTGTGTTGTTTACGCGCCCAGTTCATGGAATGCTCAGTATCTTTTGTAGAACAAAACCTATTAATAATATCAGATTTCATGAAACTATAAATAATGCCGAATGTTTTGGAACGTATAATTAATGCCATTTCTCATTCATTCATTCTCATCAATACCAGACTTTACAGTCGAAGATAATGGATTAATTAAATGGATGAGGGCCGTGAGTCTTTGACTAAGTTTTCTTGAGTAGTAAATGAACTTCGAAGCCAAGTTTTTGTAAGAGTAGCTGATGCTGAAAACTTTGGTCTATGATTGTCCAAATGACCATATGGCATCTTTATCATGAAGAGTTTTTGGTCAGGTTGTGAAATATTTAAAAGTCGAATCATTATACTGAATCAATTACTCGGGCTTCTGCTTGGAAAATTCGTTCACTCTGTCTTGTCAGCCATTTTATTTTCGTTAGAACCGATTTTGCATAAATTCGTGTATTGAATACAGCGATGCCATATCTGGTCCTCTGCTACTATTTCTTATCTCAAGTTTCTTGACAAAATTCAAAGAAGGATCTGTAATTTTGGGTTTTTTTTGTATGCCTCATTGTCGTAATAGTTGTAATAGTCTTAATTTTGCCAAATATTGAAGATGAATTAAAACGGTTATTAATTTTTGATGCATTTTTTGTTACATTTTTTTTTGTTAAGCAACATGTTCAGGAATATCCTTAGGATCCTGTCTGATACAGAGACCATTAAAAAGCATAATTCAAATTTAGTCATATTGCTACACTCTATCTCTTATTTCCTTTGTATCATTTAAAGGAGAAGGAGGAGTTCAAATTACGAGGAGGCTATTTCTTTATTTCTGATCTGTTCTCTTTAATGGAATGTAAAAACAACGTGAATATTGCAAAGAAAAGTAACAAGTATAGTAAGATGAATGAAAAGTACTCAAAAATTAATAAAGGTTGATTTTCTTCTTCAGCATATGACAATAATATTCCATTAAGTGAATAATTCAAAGTACTTAAGGTTAAAATAGAATTAAAAGAAAGTGGCATTCTTATCTAAAGAATATGTTTCATTATTGAATATTATGCAATGTGTGTGTGTGTGTGTTTTTTTGTTTTTTATTTGAATGAGTATCCTTATTTTGTTTGTCAACAGTGAAGGTAAGGAGACCATTTTGATTTGGATCCCACGTTAAACCGGCCTTGTGCAACATGATGCCCTCGTAGGGAGGGGGTAACTAAATACCGTTCAGTCCGAAGTCGGGCGACCGGCTGACCGACTGAACGGTTGAACTCTCTGCCTTCAGGCGGGGAGGTACCCGAACGAGGCTACGCCGAAGGGCGGAGTCACTTTCGGGGAGGTAAACCGACCTTGAACTCGTTTATACAGGTTCAAAGGGCATATTTTTGGCCAACATGATGCCCTCGTGGTGGGGTGACTAAATAATGTTCTGTCTGAAGTCTAGAGTTCAGTCTGAAGTCTGGTGTGAGGTTCGTCAGAAGTCCGTCAGGCTTCTGTCAGTCAGTCAGAGCGAGCGAGTCAGTCAGTCGAGTCAGACGCAGTCCGGAACAGAGTCGCGTTCAGACAATTACTACTAAACCTGATTGTTCATTCTAGCACTTCTACTTCTCTGTATATATTCCTCTTTGTAATATATCTGTGTTATTCCATATCCGCCTTCGTGTTCTTCTTTATTGGTTCTACCTTGGACTATCACCGTGGTACAAAGGACCGGACCATAAATTTTTCATCTATCTTGTGAACAAATTTATGACAATCATTGTGTAATTGTAGCGTTAGGATGAAAGATGTATTCTCTTATCCACATTTTCCCGTTATGGGCATTATTACATTTATTATATATTTCACCGATATCTTACAGAGAGAAATTAAGATATACGTAAGGAAAAACTATATATATATATATATATATATATATATATATATATATATATATATATATATATATATTGCCCGATGCTGAGAATAATATTTCAGATATATCTACACAGAAAAGGAGAAACAAAAATGAAGTGTCGTGCATATAATATGGAGATACTCATGACCTGAAGAAGCCATTTCTGAGACTCCAGTTTCAAAGGGTCCGTATTCATCTATGACCCAACCAAGGACATGTTCCATGAAGGGAAAAAGCTACACTTAGGTTTTTCTAAATTGAAGACTGTGTGCTGGAGTTTCGTTGTATATATTGGAAAGGTATATATCCAAAGGAAACTTCACCATCTGCTTATAAGCTGTAATCTAGGCAGATTTAAAAAGTGTTGCAGTAAACCCTCCTAGAGTAGAATGAACTCTTCCTTCTCTCATAAATAATAACTGTGAGACATCCTAGGGGCAGTCGTTAGGCAGTCATTGAGCAGCCGAGACGCAGTGTAACCTGATCGTTCGGACGGATAATTTCTATCTACTTATTACTAACACTCTTGCTTTGTATATATCTGTCATTTTAATACACTTGTTCAACCCAACTTCGTCTTGGCCCCTAAACTGGCCACAACAAAAAGAAAGAAAGCTAACCGTTTGGTTGCGGAATACGAACAAAAAAATAACTGTCGCTTTGGTCACTGTAGGCAGTGTCGTCACTGAGCGGCCGCCGTGTCCCTTTCGTGTCTTATCATCATCAAAGAGAGATAAACGACATCTGTATCTTTACAACTGCATTCATTGGCTTCATCACATTCTACAAATTGTCTTCAGTCTTTGATGGGATTCATTGAAAAATTAATAAGACCAATTAAAATCCAATTAAAAAGAATTCAGAATAAGAAATGTTAGAATTTTTTTTTTAATTGCGATATCAAGTCTGTAATCATTCCATATCTTTTATAGAAGATTTCATTTAACAAAATATTTTAGCAATGTAGCCAAATAAAAAAGCGTAATGTCTCGACATAGAAATTTAATGTTTTTATCTCAATTTTAGACAGAGAAGTAAAAAGTGCGCCTTCGACGAGAGGAAAATTGTTTTTGTTTGGAAATTAAAAAAAAAAGAATTGTCTTTTAAAAAATGTGATTGACGAAATCGAAACTCTTGTGATTCGAGATTTCGTCTGGCAGCAGAAAAATGCTACTCGGAAAATAATGATGAAATCGCTCATGTGAGATTTGTCAGCAATTAATTTTATTTTTCAAACGTGCTTTTATGAATAATTGCAGTGAGAGACTCAATTCATTATTCTCTCTGTTTACAAACATAATTCCACCTCAATTACTAATTTAGTTGTCTTTCGTTTCGCATCATGTCTTTCCATTTTCTTTTAATATTTTTCTTTTCCATATTTCTTGTAGATGACAGCCAACACATGATAAATTTCATTCAAAGTGTTTATTCAGTCGGTCACAATATTCAGTCTGATGGGGAAAATTTGGAGTAGACTGATAGAAAAATATTAAACATATTTTGAAAAATGGTCCATAGTTAAAACCACAATATTAAAATTTAACTTGAATTGGATATTTGACAAGAGACTTCAATTAACGGACATATGTTCGGTATTGTTTCTTCTTTTAAAGATCATGGTTATCCACAACTTCCTGTCGTTTGTAGCTCTCAAAAATGTTTGTATTTTTCCATCTCTACTAATCCTGCTCTGTAGACGGTTTACACAACGTAGTTAAGCAAGTTATTCTCTGCATTCCCCTCTCTCTCTCTCTCTCATTTGCTTTTAATATAACCAGGTAGGATTTTTCTAAGCTCTCTTTCCTCATTATGTGCCATAGAAGTTACGGCCACATCACGTTGAAAAACCGGCGTTCATACATTCACCGCAAAAGCGAGCCAGGTCAGTAACTTGAGGGGGAGAAACTTTAGGAATGTCACATGCTGTAACGTTGTTTCTGCAGCCAGGGTAATTAATACGCATAGAGTTTTAAAAACATTTCTCGACTATTTAGACCGCTGGGTCAAAATAAATAAATATACCGTTTAATAAATAAGAACAGAGCATCTACTCCAATAGGGGTAGCTACTAAAAATAGAGTTTAAAAAATAAAACAAAAATATGTTGTATTAATAAATAAAAAATCCATTCCTAAAAAATCGTCTTTAATTTGGGACACGAAACAGAGCAGATTTGTATATTACGAGAATTGGGATGTGTTTGGCTGGTTCCTCGTGGACTACAAATGAAAAACACATCAGATCTAAGGCTGGTTTTCACTAGGACAACGTAGGTTCGAAACCTGAAAGAGAAAGCATATTTTTCTAATAAAATTACTCGAAATATCTGAAAATATTTAATGGGTTTAAATAAATATTTAATAATTTTAATAAGCTACGATGTATTTATCAAAACATCTACTCTCTCTCTCTCTCTCTCTCTCTATATATATATATATATATATATATATATATATATATATTGGGTTGGTGCAAAAACAATGACGTTTTTTGACGTTAAAAATACGTAAAAAAACGTCATTATTTTTGCACCAACCTAATATACATAATGTGTATATATAGTTAAAACAGTTATTGTATAGAGTTATAATATAGTTAATATATATATATATATATATATATATATATATATATATATATATATATATATATATTCGTCTCTTCCATCGAATTCGACGAATGAGTGTCAAACAGATCAGTTCCTTGGAACAGACAGACCAACACCAGCACATACACACACACACACACACACGCACGCACATATATATATGTATGTGTCTGTGTGTGTGAAAATAAAATAGCCCTTATATTTTATAAACAAACTCGTTACACAGTAGCGCTTAATATTACAAATATTATTTAATAAGATGTATTCATCTCGAGACAGAAATTACCAAGAAAACAAAAGCTACTCTTTATCTTAAAATTTAAATTTTGCGTTTCATATTCAAGCGAGGCTGAATAATTTCGAAAAATGATTTATCCTTTTTTACAAGCTATATCGCATTATATGATTTAAGTTGATGGGTGGAATGAGATTAAAACATTTATAATGCGGTGTTGGCTCTTTTGCTGAATCAGGATACAAGTATAATTTAAGGTGAAAAAGTAAATATCTTTTAAAGGTTAAACGTGTGTTTGTAATTTTCTGTCTGTTGAAACTAATTCCTTTATATGAGAAGGTGTCATCACTGTCTGCTTTGTTTTTTTAAGATATACTACAATACAATTGGCATTATTTTTATATTTTTTTTATTTATTTTCTTATTTTATAAAATACATTGGCGTTTTCTTAAAGGGGATTTCAAATATAATTAAGACACATTGTTTTTTTATATAATTAAGGTCGGGGCATTTATATCCACTATTCTTTAAAACTTTATAAAATTACTGTTTTCATAGAATATCTTTTCATTAGCAGGATTTACACTCATTCATTTTTCTATGGACGAAGGTACATGTTTTGTTATAGATGGGGGATGATTTGACTTTGGAGTGATATATAAAGGATTGGTGTAAGATTTTTTATAAGTTTGCTATATATTTTCCATTAAGTCTAATGTTATATCGGGGACATTTAACCTTTTGATTTTTGTATTAATGGTAACGGATGGCGGCTCGGACTGAAGAACTAGTCGAATACATTACATTTACTTACTTGATAATACCCTTGAGAAAGGTAAGAATCCTCTTCTTGTCCCCCCATCTATGGGTAAATAAAAGAACAGACCGGGTTCTATAGCCTAGATTGGTAACTTGTCTGCCGCAGAAATTCTCAATGTATTAGTTTTCAAATCTTACCAATTTTGAAGTTTGTAGACTTCTTCATTACCATAAAGCCATCATCCCTATACAGTCCAATATCCTTAATATTATATTCACGATATGCACTCTGATTATATAACATAAATAGACCAACACGATTGGAAAACTGCAGAGTTCAACAATCACATTATCATATCAAAGTGGTCTTCGGAATTTTTTTATCCACTGTTCGTTATTATGGATGAGAACAGACTTTTTTCAATCATAATAATGTTGCTTTCCTCTTCAGATATATTAGAGTATAGATTAGCAAATTCTAGAGAAGCTGTGAAAAATTCCCTTGATATTGATCGGTATTTGTTTTCAATGAAAAAAAAAAGTTCGCTGTCGTCCGATCAAACGATTAAAAACGATCACTGAAAAGTTTGATCAATGCTGAATTGTTTCTTCTGCGAACGACAATCAAGTCAGTCAGGGACTTCCTATGCACATTACACATTTGGCAAACTAATCTTGTTATTCTTCTTAATGTGTTGATATATGATGGATGAGATCATTTTTGTTTCTGTAGGTTTTCATACACACCCTTCATGTTAAGTTATTCCTTTCGTAGCATTCATCATAATTTCTAAAGCGTCTGCCAATATGACTCTTCTTGTTGTTAACGAGGCCTGCATTGCACTGAACATTAAACGCTGCCAAGTTCAACAAATGTAAATTTATGGAATGCCGGGTCAATGATTTCTCCTTTTCTAACCACTTACCCAACTCATTGAAGGTTCTTGAAAGATTTTCATGCCTTCACTTATTTCAACCACATGCAGCATTTTCTCCTCCTCCTCAATGAACCTGTAATTTAAATAAACACACGCCCAAAAATATTAAAGTGGATAAAAATTTATATGCTAATGCGATTTTACATTTCTACCAATTCTAGATGAGTTCCCTTATATTGAAACGATAGTTTATGTAATGTATTTTTAAAAATCAGTATGACAGCGGAATGCAGATTTTATCGCAGTCATATTATGTTTGTCTTTGCAATTTACCCCAGTAGATGATGTCGAAAGTACTTGGGTAAAAAAAATAATAATAATTAAACCAGTACGCCTTCCTTGATCAATTTCATCTTAGCATCAAGAATTTTTTTGAAAACTGGAAGGATCAGTACAAAAATAAATAGACGAAAAATGTCTATATTATCCAATGAAACATGCAAATTTATTGAAACAACCACTTCAATTTCCTTTCTTTTACCATAGAGTCAGCTTTAATCGCACTGGACTGGCTTCTGTAATCGATTTCTATTTTATTCCTCAGACAGGTCATTTGCAGCGGTGCGCGGTAATATGGATCTATTTTCGAGGTGCATAATGAAATTTGTTTCGCCTTGAAAAATATTGCGTCATCCGTTGTTGCATCATATTTTTCTCACACCCAGACTCTTGATTAGTTTTCCTGCGGTCTTTTTTTTTTGTGATGGACGTTACTCCAAGGAAGCGTATGAAAATTGTGTGGCAAATAAAAAACTCTCCCGATTTAAATCCAAAAGGAATCTGCGGTCAATCTGCAAGGAACGACTTCGACGTCGAATAGTCATACGAAGTACTAACATGTGCACTGGGTCATGTTTCATTGGAAGAATACAAAAATAAGTAAATAATAACGGAATTATTCGTTTTCTTTTAATTGATTTGCGCGATCGTGCGCGCGTGTGTGTGTATAATGGGCCAGGTAATACAAATTGAGGAATAAAAAGCCAAAACAATGATAGCAATATTAGAAATAAAATCGATGATATTTATTATATATTAACCTTTTGACAAAATAAGAATGAAGACAAAGATTTTAAAGTCGGAATTTTCGGGCATGCCTGTGTCCTTCTTCAGCAACTTATTTGTCCTTGGAATGTTGATGGTTAGGGAGGTTTCTGTGCAAATTATGCTTATATATATATATATATAAATATATATATATATATATATATATATATATATATATATATATATATATATATATATATATATATATATATATATATTTTCATTATTATAATAATAATAATAATAATAATTTAAAAAATATATCAAAATTTAATATACATGTATATTATGAAATGGAATACGTCCGACAACTACTTTAATATATATTTTCTTTATACGTTATTTGTACAGAGGCAAATATTCTGTTTATATTAAACAGTACTAACAACAATTACCGGGCAGATTGTCCGATAAATCCCGAAGAAAATATGTGTTCTCCGACAAGAATCGAACCTGTATCCTACACGGAACCGCCATATAGGTTGACGTGCTATACCATTTAGCTACAGAGAAAGTGTCTAGTTAGCTGGCTTAAATTCCTGGTTTTGAAGCACATTCATGGCGGTTCTTTGTGGATTATAGTTATCAGGTAAGCAAGTAAGAGAAAGGGAATTACACGTTCGGAAAGTGAGAGAGAAGAATCTTTTGAAGTAGAAGAGAGAGTTAGATGTAACTGTTTCGAGGTGCCAATCTTAGTAGCACGCTTAAATCCATGAAAATATTCATAGAAAAGACAGAGGGAAGCCACATTACGTCTACGAGAAAGTGTCTGGAGTCGTAACCGCAAGTCAAGACCGATCTCATCACATATCCGCCTTTGAATTTTATCGAGAATATCGAGATGAACACCGGGGGCACCCGACCGTATGTGGCAATAGTATTCCATACGGCAATGTTCAACGCAAAATTAACTGAAGAATTCAAACGATCCTAAACATTATAAATAAATGATAATGTTGTGCGTGTGGTATGATCGTCGGTATTATTTTTATTTAGACTTGTGATATATCTAATTTACCTTTATATGTCTAGCAGGTGCAACGTGTCCATGACAGAAAAGCGACCTTATCTCGTCAATAAGAAAAATATTATATCTTCTTCTTCGCTATATTCACCTCATCGTGTACCAACCATTTATTTTGATCGCTGGAAAACATCTTGATGAAGAAACTTTTCTTTAATGTCAACCGGATTCGAGTGTTCTTCAAAATCTCATTTCAAATTCAAAACAACGGGAACTGTAACTCAAAACAGATCGAAAACGTATCTCATAGTTTCCAAATCATTGCAAATATAAAGGAATTATGTAATTGAATAAAATGTAATTGTCATTCATTTTTTCACGCATAAATTTGATAGACACAATTATTTTAAGACATTTTTAAAATGTCTTAAAATAATTGTTCGATTTTTTTCCATTTCATAATGCGTGACGTCATTTGTTTACATTTGGATACGCTTTGATCAGATATGAATGTACGTGAGAAATTCATGGAAGAATGAAGTTTAAAGCCAAATCGGTTAAAGGCACGTCAGGCTACATGACGGTTCCGTATAGGATACAGGTTCGATTCCTGTCGGTGGACGCATATTTTCTATGAAAATTTCTAGGACATTCAGGCCGGTAAATGTTATTAATACTGTTTATTATAAACATAGCATTTACTTAAATATTTGTATTTATAAAAAGAATGTATAAACATAAAAATATCTTAAAAATAATTATCTTACTTTTTCCATTTCATGAAGTGTGACACAATTTATATATTTATATATATATATATATATATATATATATATATATATATATATATATATATATATATATATATATATATATATATATATATATATATATATATATTGACTCAACGTCACCATAGACGTTTGTGTTTGCTTATCCTTCATTTGTTTGTTTTTTAATATTTTTTTCGCCTCAAAACTTGAATTTGATTGTTACATTTACAAAAATACATAGGTTTTTCTTAGAATTTAAGTTCATTGAAAACATTAAAAAGTAGGAAAATCTGTGTTGTCTAGCCTTGGTTGGTAACCAGACTGAAAGAACAACCTGTCTGAATTTAAATCTTGAGGCTGTCAGTGTAGAAATTGCATTTCCTGAAACGTTATTAACACCACAAAATCTAGTGCAGGTGAAGATATGACCGTATACTTCCCAGGGAGTTTACAGGTTGAAGGGGAGACGGATGGCAACAGTGTTGAGATACAGAAGGTCCTTATCTTTCTTTGAGTCATGTGACAACCGCTTAGTGACGTTATTCTATACAGTGTCGAAAGCAACAGTTAATTTCAGTTACTTTACAGCAATCACGTCACCCGCTCCTATAGACTATTAGATGTCAAATCTGTCTCCCCAACAGCTTACAAGTCGGTTCTCTTTGGGAATATATCTTCTGCGGATATAGAAAGAAAATCCAGCTCGCTGTCCACAATTCGGGGAAAACCAAGATTCGTCGATTCCCCTTCATGGAATATATTCGCGCCTGGGACATAGATGAATCCGGCCTGATTAAAACTGGAGTCCTAAATATGGCTTCTCCAGACACATAGTATCTCCATATTATATGTAAGACCCTTGTTTAGTGTTACTCCTAACACTCTGCTTTGCTGTGTAGATAAATTATTCTCCGCATTGGGGCACGTGTATATATGTACATATAGTTTTGACTTAGTAGTATAAAGGTGTCTCTGAGAACAAAGGATTTTTGTCATTCCTTTTTCCTTTCAGGCGTTCCGTTCCGTCCAGTCTTTCAAATATTTGTGTTATTATATCACGGACATAATAATGCTCATATTGGGGGAAATGCAAATGGGAGAACAATTTATTCTACCAAAGCTTTCTCCTCCGTTAAAACTGCATTAATTGAAATAATTTCATCCATATAAAAGGAAATGGAGTATGATTTCCAAAGGTCACTAAGAAGGTGAATGTGGCAGACATTGATAACTGATAAAATTCTACTGATAATATCAAGTATTGCTCGGTGTCTTTTGATTATGGTAAAGATTTTTCAGCTCTAAAATTATTCCAGCTATCAACATTGTTCGAAGAAATATCTCCTTCTTTATTAACTTAATTTCATTTTATTGATTTCTTGGCAAAAGTAACGTTTGCTTTCATTATCATATTTACAAGAACTACATTAAATATTTAGGGGCTTAGATTTATGATTGATTTTCAATGAATGTTATCAAAACTTGAATTACATTCAAGTTTTGATAACATTCATTGAAATTAAACACAATACATTTAGATGCGATCAAAAATGAATAAGTAAGGAAAATATAAAACGTCATTTTTGACGATATTAATGAGATTTGCATTTAGACTGCGATATTTAGAAAGATTTCATGTCTTAATTAGAATCGAATCTATTTTTCGCACTCCTATTAATTTCCTATTCTTTCATTCTTCTATTATCTTCTCGTTGATTATTCGTTTATTCTATACTTAATTCAGACACTAAAATTCGATATTCTCGTCTTTTATCGCTTGGGGGCTCTCTTTTCACTGTAACTGAAAATCATTAATTGGACATTCTGTAGAAAATAAGATTCCTATTTTTTATCATTAAAATAAAATCAAAATTAATTAATAATACGAAAAAAAAATTATGAATAAATCTGTCGCAAGGATTTAATTTTTGATTCTCTTATTCTGTACATGTTTCGAAAATAAATGAAAAATTTAAATCAGGGGCAAATTTTATTGTGAATTGCGGAAATGAAACGACAACTAACGACACATTATTTCTTCTGTAAAATTTTCTCCGTTTAAATGAAGCCATTTTACAAAAAAAAACATCGAGTATGTAGTTCCATGTATACTCAGATTTTAAATATTAATTTTGTTTCATAAATGTAAGCAGATGTCATCGAATGATTGTAAAATCTGAAGAAAAAAAAACATGTAAATATCAGTGTACACGGAAGAGAAAACAATCTTCTTTCAAATGTTAACCAGTTCGAACATAAAAATATATATTCTTACATTCCGCTCAAAACAGTATATATATATATATATATATGCACACACATATACACACGCATATATATATATATATATATATATATATATATATATATATATATATATATATATATATATATATATATACATACAAATGTAGAGGAACGAAAAGTACATGAATTCAAACGTTTATAACATTTATTTAAAAAAGGGTTCAATACAAGAAGTAGGGCAATAAATACCTATTATACACACACACGCATATATATATATATATATATATATATATATATATATATATATATATATATATATATATATATATATGCTTACAAAAGGTCTCAATACAAAAGTAGAACAATAAATATTTATTATAAACTGATACATTGGAACACGCAAGTTACCACGACTAAAAATGCATATTTGTTTCAAGGCGGAAAAACTTTGGCAGTAATAAACGATTTTATTTGAAATACGTTTTATGAAACATCACTTCTTTTTACATTTTTGAAAATTTTTCATAGAAGGCAAAGAAAGAAATATATAAAAAAAAGTTCATTCCATAAAATGAAAAGAAAGAAAAAAAGAAAGAAAAACAAATTATAATAAATAAAATAAAGAAAAGAAATCAATAAAACGAAAAAGAAAGAGACAAAAGTAAAGACATAAGAAAGGATAAGAAATCAACCTTAATACAAAGCGAAGGTAAAGAAAAGAAAGGAAAAAAAAGGAGAGGACTGTATACAAATCTTGTAGATACAAATGAAAAGGAAAGAGAAGAAAATAAGATATGAGAAGTTGGCAATGCTAGATTTAGCCAATGAAAAAACGTTAAGATGGAAAATTCAAATTTGAACGTAAGATAGGAAACATATTACATATACAATGTAGCAATTCAAACTTTATGACATTTTGAATGATATCATATATTCCGAAAAAAATCAATGTAGTTCTTAAATAAAAGACAATTAACAAAAAAACATACAAACAAGACAAGAACTTAACTATACCAAGTTTACTTAATCAAATTTTAAATATTTATATTTCTTTTAAATATTTATTTAAATTACAAGAAAAATAAATTTCAAACATTTATTTGACAGTCATATAATAAATTTTAAATATTTATATGACATTTATATATTTATATTAAGGCTATTATCCAACATCATCAAAAGGAAAATAATTATAAACGAATTCATGGCTAACCATACTACCAAGAATTTACGAATATTAACCAATTAACATCTTAAGCAACAATACACCACTGAGGATAATGTTTATATGAAGATAATAATAACATAAGAAGAGTGATAATTGAGTTACAAAGTTTAGCAATATTGTAAGGTTATTTCTTTAATATGCCTAAAAATCACCGTATTTTCATCATTTTGATTTAATAATTGATCGTTATTCAAAACTTTAAATAAATCAATATTCTCCTGTAGACAAAGGAAACACCGTTCAGTTAACGATCTACAGATTCTGGCTTGTTCAAGAATTTTCCCTTTAACTTTAGGTCTTTACTTTTCGCCTTTGAATTTCCAAAAATATTTAGAAAGTGAAGTCATCTTTCGTTTGTCAGCATTAGTAATGATTACAGATGATTATACAAACGTTTTTTAAAGGTATTCATTATGCTCTCAATATATATTTTAACAATTTTGTGATTTTTATTTGATGAAATAGAGCCCATATAAATAAGGGATTTCGTTAAGCACTTTTTGGATAAAGGATATTGGTCAGAATTTCTACAATTCTATAATTACAATTAGACAAATTAGAATTAATACTAGCATTAGAGTTATTATTGTTATATAATTTCAGTGTTATTTTTATGTGATTTAATTATTTTCTTTGGAATATTAGTACAGCTATAGCTAAGTGTTTGAGTATTCCGACTGAAAATTCTGCTTAAAGTTTTACTTTTAGGAAAGTACTCATCAATTAATTTAAGAAAATTATGTCCTAAATTAGTACCAACTAATTAATTGAATAGAAGTGTATATCATATTATCTTCCTGTTTCTGTTTTTTCTTTCTGGTACAACCATAACCTTCTACAAACTTAATTTCAGAAAATCTAAACCCACTATATCTAAGAACTATATCATAAACTCTTATATTTCACGATTATCTCGTTACGTAGAGGTCTGTTGGTTAATTCTTCAGCAGATAATAGAATATATTGGATTAAAGATGGCGGATGATTGGAATTAGAGTGGATATAAATCGGGTTGGTGTTGTTTTTCATATAAGGCTGAATATTTTCGAGAACTAAATTTAAAGTTACGTGGAAGAAATCAACTTGTTAGATATTGGAATTAATTATTACGCTAAGATCAAAAGATCTAAAAACTCCATGGATTAATTTTCTAAGTTTATCACGTTTACTTCCAGGAGAATTATTCACAATCATGAGACCATCGTCCCTATACAGCCCTATATTATTTAAATATGTCTCCTATCTTGTCGTGTTATATTTCTGTTCAATTTTGAGTCTCCATCTTAACGTGTTTTCATTCGCTAAATCTGGTATCAAAAACTTCTCTTTCTTATTTTATCTCTTTCCTTTTCATTTGCATTGGTAAAATTTCGATAAATTTCTTTCTTTTTCTTTTATTTTCTATTTCTCTTCCCTTTGTAGTAACCATGATTTCTTATCCTTTCTTATGCTTTTACTTTTTTTACTTGTTTCTTTTTCTTTTTATTGATTTATTATTGTTACGTTAATTTGCTTTTTTTTTCCTTTTTTTCATTCTATTCCTTTTATGGAATGAATTTTTTTTTGTATATATATTTGTTTCTTTGTCTTCCATGTGTTTTCTAAGTTATCACCGAACAAGTATATTTTTTTCTTTTCAATTTTTATGAATGTAGGCTAATCACTGGATCTATAATTGAAAAAGTTGTAAACCCTGAATTCAACCGTCTTCGCTATTTCCCATGCGTTTGATAAAAAGGCTTAACATTTTTGTCTACTAAGAATCATGTAAGTCTTGTAAAAATATGATCCTGCGTTTTCGAGAAGCTAACGCAGCAGATGATTATAAACAAGTTCATTTTTTTACTCTATTGCTATTTGTTTAGCTCCTAATTGCTTTGGAAAAACATAAACGAAAATACCATAAAATAGCCAATATCCCCATGGTTAGCAGCCTATAACCCTAATGATACGGAAAAGAAAAACGAAATAAAAATAAGGGAAGTTTTCCCCATAAATTTAACTGTAGGCTTACAAAATATCATGTTATCTCAGAATGTAAACTTATAAATTGCCAAATTTGACAAACAGTGCATTTGAAACGAGCAAAATTGACACCAAATTTCAAGAGGCCAATATTTACGCCTAGATTCAATTATAAGCCTTACCAATCTTCTCAATAGAGACACAAGTAAAACCACGACAAATTTTCGTTTACACTCAGGTATGAAGGTAACCAATTCTTACCTAAAGACCCAAGTACAAATCCAGCCAAGAATTTTTTTTTAAGCAATTGGCCCCAAGCAAGTCAGGAGTGCCACTAGAACGCAAGGGGTTGTAGAGAGTGAAAGCAAGAGTAAAGAGGAGTGTTTGGGAAAAGGATAAAGAGATGGACAGTGACCAAGCACAAGGCAGCAGAAGATGTCGATTGACATTACATTTAAGGATTATATATATTAGGGAAGCAAGTGATAGAAAAGGAGTTCCACTGACGTGGAGTTCGAGATAGGAAACTGCAGAAATAGAAGAGATGGCGACATTTAGTCGATTCGGCAGTGCAATTTGGGAACCAGTGAAAGTAGTACATCGGAGCACTTGCCATGAAAGTACTTTTAGAAAAGGCAGAGGGAAGCCACAACACATCTGTGGGATACCGACGGCAGACGGGATGCCAGATCGGGACCAACCACGTTGCATATCCGTCTCTGGATTTTGTATAGGATCTCTAGATGAACAACGGGAGCACCAGATCTTATATGACAGCAATATTCCATGCAAGGACGAATGGTTGATTTGTAGAACCAACTTTCCTTACAGTAGTGAAACTATAGATACAACGTAGGTGTTCTACATCAGGTCAGTGGTCAGCGTGAGAATAATCAGGGACAGAGAGGCGATCTCGTGGAGTTGGACATTAGTCGTCCTGATGGGAGGCAAGGAAGGTTCTCTTTGGTCGGTAACGGGGAACAGTTGCGTTTTAGAGCCATATATATATATATATATATATACAGATAGATAGATAGATAGATAGATAGATAGATAGATAGATATGTATGTATTTCGTTAAATATGTCAGACAAGGATATTAAACATTTTTCTTTAACTATCAACCTCACTTTATTTAAGAGTGAGAACGGCGTATTGAACGTATTTTTTTTCAATAATATAACTACGCCCACTCGATTTCTAGCCGTGCTTAGCATGTGAAGTCTCGGAATAAACTACATCTTAAACAGTCAAAATACGAAGGGAAATTGACAACACCTAAAGCAACTACCCTTGAAAATGACTAAAAATGTGTCCGAAAGCGCTTAGAAAAATAGGCAATATGAAAAATCCTGCACTCCGTCAACCACTTCAAATAAGACAAATGTAAGAAAACTGGAACAATTAAACTAACATTAATTAAACTGTTGCTGTCTGTCATATTTAACAAAAGATGTTTGAATAATGGTTGCTGCTCATATATATATATATATATATATATATATATATATATATATATATATATATATATATATATATATATATATAATATTTGAGATTTTTTCTTCAAAGCTTTCGGTCTAAAGAGATGAATATAACAATATTCATTAATCACATATTTAGCCGTAATGTATTTTTAAGTTGTTTAATGTCCACCGAGGAATTATCCTTATCTATTAGAAATTGGTATTATATATATATATATATATATATATATATATATATATATATATATATATATATATATATATATATATATATTATTATTATTATTATTATTAATTAATTAATTAATTAATTAAAGAATATCATCTCTTAAAATACCATATGCCATATTTAATGTTTGATATTCTTTAATTAATAATAAATTTGGTTTGTCTTTTGACATAGTGTTCTCCCTGCATCTATATCCTCCAGGAAAATTCCATACAGATTACCATATTCTATTATTAATATATATATATATATATATATATATATATATATATATATATATATATATATATATATATATATATATATACTCTCAAGTTTAGGGGACACCATGCATTTCCTTACAAAAACAACTTAAAATGAGATTTTTTTTTTTTGTATTTTTTAAGTAAAAGATAAAATTTCAGTAGCGACCGTGTATTTTCTTTTATTTTTCAATCTCTCCTCAGACTCCTCTTACTACTAAAAATGTTTAAATTTTTATTAATCTTCATTTTTATTAATATGATGCTGACTTATGACCATGTTTTTATTATTAAGTGCTTACATTTTATCACAATAAAAGTAGACTGTAGTTACTGAACTTTTATCTCATACTTTATAAGAATATATATATATATGTATATATATATATATATATATATATATATATATATATATATATATATATTTATCACATTTAAGAATTTCTTTTAAGAAATGTAGGGTAACCGCAAACTTTTGGCCTGTAGTGTATATCTATATATTAAAGTATGAACTCGGCTACTATACTCTTATCAACTCCAGTTTAAATTCGAACAATGTTTAACCATATATTTAAGTGTATATCCGACCAATTTTTAACTTTAGGCTCAAGAATAATGTCTATCATTTTTTAAGTACTTGGTATGTATCACAATTCACCAACCCAAATCTTTGTTTTAAAAGATAAACTTAAACTGTTCCCGTTTAAAGAAAAATTAAAGAACGTCTCATGGAATCGATAGAGACTGGCTAATTAAAAGAAATGAAAACCTTTAGAATGGTGTTTCTATTTTGAGTTCAAATGTATTTGTGTAAATGCTTTCTTACATGTTTCCGTTTAGTGTGAATAAACTAGTGCAAAAATTATTATCTATATTGTTCATTGTCCCAAGCGCATTCGGCCACTTCTTTAGCGACTTTCAAATGGTTTCGTTTCAGATGTTTATGAAGAATTAAAACAAAACTTATTTACAGAGAGTTTGATGTAAGAAAAATCTCCAAATTTATTTGGAAATGTTAGAATGTTTTTTTTAAATTTATTTATTCCAATTCTTTTATTTTCTTATCTATATCAATTCATACTTTAGACAACCCGGTCTAGATTTGATATCTAAATGTCATTCAGTACCATGAGATTATTATTAATCTGATTTCAATGTTTCGAGGTTTAGAGAGAAAGAAAGGTAAGACGCCTCCGCAGTTAATTAAGTTTTTGTGACGTGTCGACAGGTTGATTTGATGAATGACCAACGATCTTATTAAAGACATTGAAGTTGAATTCTCCGGTGAGAATCATTTGATGAAACGCAAACAAGTAAATCCTCGATTGTAAATTGTAATAATGGCAGTTTTCAGTGATTTTCTAAGCGCCGCCTAAATGTGGCACAAGGCCATGAATAAATCCGTTTATGTTGTCATATAGCCAATATAAAGAAAAAAGTTATAAAATAACATTGATATGGAAATATGTACCTTCTTGATTGAAAGATTGAGATCTCAACCAAAAAGAGTATATTCGTTTTTGTTTTTTTTTATATGCACCGTCACATTTGAACGGGGAAAGACATGACTATTAACCTCTTCTTATCATTCGTATCAATTAGTAGCTTTTTCTTTTGTTACCGACTTTCCCACCCTACCAAATACTAGTATATTTGGAAACTATTCGATGTTTCCCTTTGGCCAGTTCCTTATGCCCTGGGAGTGTCAAATCCACTAAGCCGTCTTTCTTCATTCTGTGTCTTAGAAATTCTCCTTCTGATTCATAGTCCTAGTTATGACAATAAGCTACATCGACCAGCAAGGCTTTTGATCGAGAGGTTGGAGGTTTTGAGGAGCGTGGAAGCACCTCATAATTGCTGTTATTCTGAGGTTCACCTGAAGTGGGGTGGTAGCACTTGTTAGGGTCCAAGCTATGGGCAAATAGTGAACTCACATCAAACAAAACAATAAGAAGGTAAAAAAATACCAGCAATACATTTTATATAAATTACCAACAATACGCACATACTAGCAAATTGCAGCGACTCCAACCAAATTCATTTAAAATACTACCAAACAATATGCATAAAAAACATTCATGACATTAATCCATATAATATCTTACAATTTCTTAAAGAAATCAAACTGTATTCTAAAATATAACTTCAACAAAACTACAGCATAAAACCCGCCTTTCACTGCCTCTAGTAATTATGTCTGTACACACATATCTATGTAAGCAAATATATGGATATAGTTCCGACAGTATGAAGAATAATATACGGAAAAAAACAAACAAAAATCCTAATATGCAATTATGCTGTTTTAATGTTAATATAATGTCAACGTCAGACGTTTCGGTCTAGTAGACCATCTTCAGGACATATTCATAAAATATAATTAACATTAGATTATATTTAATTCAACATGAAAAGACGATGGACCCAAGTAGAGTTTGATGCAGACAGGGAAAATGTGTGAAGATGATTTCAAAATATTCTTATAGGAATAAGCGGAGATCAATAGATTCTTATATTTTCGTATAAGCTTGAAGTCTTCCATGTTATAAAGTAAATTCAGGTTTGTATTTCCTGTAGACAGTATGCAAGCATATATTTCCATATATTTTGACTGGATTCAGAACGAGAAATGATGGCGGCGATTTCATTATCTTCTCTACTGTTAATATTTTACGCTCAAAATATTCACAGGTAACCTTAGGTACTTGAGAAAGGGAATTGTCGTTCATGAATACACACTTCACTGTGAAGCTGTGAAGTTGAGATTTTTACCATGTAACGAAATCGCAATAATTAGCAATGTTCAGTTGAACTCCTTCATAAAGTATTGAAGGGTCCCCTAATGGTTTGTTTAAACATTCCAGCCCCTACCATCGCACTGTCGCATCTTTGCTGCCTTTGAACTATACACCAGGTCCATCGAGTGTCACCGGAGTATCGTCTGTAAAAATGACTTCAGAAAAGTCAATTTTCATGCATTTTTTAACCAAATTCGGGCGTCAGATTTAAAATATTTTTCATTGCTGAGCGGAGTTTGCCTGTAAGATTTCTTGACAGATCCCTGTTTTTGAAGTATTTCCGACCTTGTGTCTTTCTTGATTGCCACAATTCCAGCTTGTGAAAAGATATGATTACTGGTCGAAAGTGGTTATCTTCGCTGTAAATCGCTTTAGGTTACTTCTCGAGTAGACAAGATTTTTAAAGCCTTTTCCTTTGCCTCTAGTTCTCAACTTATAAATATCTTCAACAAGCGGCTTTATCGATCGATGATCACTGCGAAGCCCCTTTGATATCTTCAACGTGGACATTCTCACACTCAATAAGTTTGCTATTTCCTGTTTTTCAGCATTTGTTAGATCTTTTCCATTACCCAAGTTCCAACATAAAGTTAAAAAAAAAGAAAAACTAGTTTTGAATAGATTTCTGAGATCTTAAATAAATATTAATTTAATATGCATAATAACTTTGGAAAACGGTTTATAAAATAAATGCAATAATTTTAATGAAATATTTTGAAGCTATCTAAAGATTTGAAGCAATATTTTTAAGTCTAAATTAATCGGATAAAATTTGGCAAAAGATTTGATAACAAATTTGAGTTATTGAGGTTTATGTGATTTTCATAATAACTACAGACTGACATTAGATAAAAATTACGACACATAGAACTGGGATATTTCCAGTTACCTTTTGTACCAAATTTGTACTGAAACAATGTGACATATATATTCAGAATAACTCAACCGCTCAACAGATTAAAGAAAATTACGTTATGTTTCGTCTCTATAACGTACATTTTGTTAAATTACACAGAAGCACACACAGACATATATATATATATATATATATATATATATATATATATATATATATATATATATATATATATATATATATATATATATATATATTTGTTTGAATAAAAACAGACCACATTAAGGTTTTATGTAATAAGTTATTTCACCACAAAAGCTTTTAGAGGGCTATGGATCATCAGACTTTACTTCCAAAGGTTGAAATAAAAAATGAAAAGAAATTCACACGTTTTTGATGGACCTCATCAAGCATATGTAAAATTAACGAAGTGGGGAAGTAAGATGGGAGAGAAGATCAAAAACGTGTGAATTTCTTTTCATTTTTCATTTCAACCTTTGGAAGTAAAGTCTGATGATCTATAGCCCTGTTAAAGGGGTTGTGGTGAAATAACTTATTACATGAAACCTTAAAGTGGTCTGTTTTTATTCAAAAATATCTGCTCTGAATCTTACATTGAGCCCTCTGGATATCATCCTCCATTGGTCTACCCATGCGGATTACCTAGTTTTGCATAAACTATATATATATATATATATATATATATATATATATATATATATATATATATATATATATATATATATATATTAAAAGAACCCGTATAGGGCGGCATTTAAGCAAGTTCGTGCGGAGGGCCCTTCATTGGGTCTTCATAACAGGTAGGGAAAAGTAGATGTGATAGGCAAGAATAAACTACAGAAGAACTCATAATTGATCGCTGCATGACATTAATATTTAAGCTTACCTTAAAAAAAAACAGCGATAATTCTTTTGTCGCCACTTAATATAAAGATAGCTTGATATACGTAGGTCCTTACTTTCCGTACAAACAATTATTTTTATTTCATCGCTCAATTTCGTTTGATTTCGCAATTAATTACGATTGTTTCCAAATTCATTTCTAAGTTAAAAACAAATTTTTATCGCACAAAAAATCCGTCCCCAAAAATCATGTAAAAAATAGACAATCGCAGTAATGAAAACTTTGGAATCGAAGATACCAGGATTGCGGGTCTTGATTCGACCAGGAATGTTTTTAATTTGCTCACGGAGTCAGCCTGATTGAAAATGATTTGTTATGTTGGGCTACGGCCTCTTGGAGTAAAACTGCATAAAGTATGAGGCACTAGCATTCACATGTATTTACGTTTGGATTCGAGAATAAAACAATGTTTACCCCCCTCCCCGGATTTTGAATCCGGCTGCCATGAAGAGCCATCTAGCCAATAATTCTGGCTCTGCTATTGCTGAGCATATAATAAATAGTAGGATATGTATGGTTAATTTTAGTGCGGACCGTTTGTCGGCCTTAGGCCCAGTGAATCATATTTCTATTTCAAAGCAACAAAAATTTCCGTAGTACCTCGTTTTCATTCTAGTTTTCAGTTAGATACAATATTATTTTTTAACTTCATGCCTCAAAATATTGACCGAAATAAATTTTGTTGATATTGCTCATACGAAAGAAAGAAAAAAAGAAAGACAGATAAAAAGAAAGAAGAAAAACAAAGAAAGTAAGTAAAGAAAGATTTGAATAAAATTAACGTGGCTAGTCGGGCTAATTAGGTCTGGGCCTGAACAAAGCTGGAAAAATACTGAATCGGCAATGTATTTCTCGCTTTAAGTTTATAAATAATCTTTTAAAAAATCTTGTATCCCTGTTTTTCAAAGAAGACATTTATTTCAAGTTATTCTTTCCAAATGCCTATTTTAAATACTGTATTCTGTACAGTGGATGATTTTTTAACGGGATGTATATTTCGAAAAAGGGTAAATTAAAATTAGCTCGAACTTAAATTCGGCGAAGATCAAATAATGTAGCAACCTTAACTCGTGGACAGAAGAATTGATTTAAGAAGTATAACTGGGGTAGTGTTGAGGAAATATGATATCAATCAGCAGTACTGAGCACAAACATCTACGATAAATTAAAATGAAAATTCACAGACAGAGAGATGCATAAACACACTAACGCATAGTGATATATACAAACATACTCTCGAGATAGATATATACGTTATTTAAAACATATGTGGCTTTGTTTTCAATCTTTTTTTACATCCCTGAAAATTTAAAAAAAAAAATGTTTAATATTAAAGAATTTTAGCAATTAATATTAAAATGACGGAATGTGTTTTTTAAATTCATGCACAGAGATTTTTAAAATTATATATTTTAGTTCGAGTAAGAGGAATAATTTTAGCATCTAAGTTATAACAGTTTTTCTGATACAAGTCAAGAACATTAAAACTAAAATTCCAGGGTATTTAAACAAAAGATTGGTTATAGTTATGAAGACTAGTGAACTCTAGGTACCATTGGGGGAAGTCCATAGTAGAATTACCATGGAGATATTTCTACAATAGGCGCAGGGAATGTATATTACGAGATGAGAAAGTGAAAGAAGGCGAGATGCAAAATCAAGACAAATACCATTGCATGTTATTCTTTGTACATTATCAATAATATCTAAATAGATAGGAGAAAAACCTAATCCTATAATTGATACATAGATCTATGGTAGACTTCAACGTGGCCAGCAAAAATAGTCCAGCCCTACATAATGAACCAACTTTCCTAGCAGCATACCTAGCAATTGATTCAGTATATTCTTTACATTACATGTCTAAATTTTTACCTGAATCTTAGCATCAGCCATGATGATGGAAGGTAAAGAACGGTTCTCTCAGACGATTAGTTTCACTTTGGGAGAGTTAAAATTAACAGGCTATCATTTGCCCCATTTAACAAGAGATTGCAGGTCATTTTTACAGAACGTGTCAATTTGAACATATCGAACGGATCAAATTTAGGAAGATAGTAAATACTTAAGTAATCAACAGAGATATCGAATTTTGTACTGAGGACATGACGAAGGTCGTTAATGCAAATTATAACTAACATATGTCCAAGGAGGGGAAGCCTGCAATTATGTAAAACGATCTAAAGGAGTGGTCATTCAAGACAACTTTCATTTCGCGATTAGATAAGAAAGATTGAACCAGATAAAATCCTTTCTAGAAATACTTTAAACATTCAACTTGGGGGATAGGGGAGACCAGAATGTCAAACGTTGTTAAATACATATATGAACATTTGCCTACATACCAAGCACAGTTCACTGTGTGTGTATATATATATATATATATATATATATATATATATATATATATATATATATATAATTAGTTAACTGTAATTTTCCCTGGCTGCAGTGTTGGAGAAATTACAGTTAAATTATTAAAGTTAATTACAGTCAAGTAATTTTTTTTGTATATTTAAAAAACTATTATCAATGGTCTGTTTTACAATATCGAATATGGCAACGAAGATGACAACCGCCCGAAGACTGTAAATAGAATAAATAATTAAATACCTCATCTCAGCAATATAAAGAGATCCTGACGAAGGCCGGATCATGCAACGGTTGAAACATTGTGACGATGAAGACAATAATCCGCATAATGTATTAGTAAATATTAACAGTGTAAATATTTATTTTCTTTCTATATATGCTTGGATATGAGCTGAAATATGTCTGCGTGTATTCCCAAATTATCGATGAAACCACCTGGATTCTAATGGATGTTAATCGAATTATCTCAAAGCTGAAAATAGTTTCATTCAAACTTTTAAACAGTCTTCTATCCTTTATGTCAGCGCATTGTCAACACACGAGTGTAATGGTAGTGAAAAACAAGAATTAAAATAACCCAATAAAATATTTTCTTTGACTAGAGAACCTGAGACCCAAAAAAGTAATTAATTTTAATTCTATTCCAGACCGCACGTTTCTTTTTTCAATGAACATCCAATAACAAGTTGGTCTTGGATAACAATCTGTCAGTTCAAATTAAAACAAACGTCAATGACAAAATTAATGCGTGTCATACGAGAGTGTAACAAATGGATGTGAAATTATTTTAAAATGTTTTATTAGACTTTATAATTTGAAATTCATTCTAGTTTCATTTAAATTGTCACCTCTTGGCTCAATCCATTTTTTCACTGTAGCAAAAACTACATTCTTTTCCCTTTCCTTAATACTTTATTTCACATTTTTTATTTTAAAATTTTCATAGAACATTCGCTGCCTTGAAATCCAAGACAAACATTTCACTTTAGAATGGTTCGAGGGCAATCTTTATTGAGTTTTATTTTCAAAATTCTCGCCATTTCGAAGGTTACCTAGATACACGCTGGCTTTCACACAGTATTTTATTAGGTTGGTGCAAAAATAATTTCGTTTTCTCACATAGTAACATATGTTAGAAAACGAAATTATTTTTGCACCAACCTAATACAATATTTTCAACCTAAATTACACTAGTTGTTTTACGATATTTACACCCAAAATAACACCAGTAATCCTTTTTAAATGTTACGCGAAAGAGAAGTTTTCCTATACAGGATGCGATGGAGAATTCGATGTCTAAATTACTTAAAAATGAAAATAATACTGACATTTCATTTTAAAAGATATATTTACCAAAACAGCACAAAAATACCTTGAATACGAAAAAGTGAAAGTATTCAATAAAAATCTTTACTGGCTTCATCCACGACATCCAGATGACTTCGGAATCTCTTTCAACTCTTTTGGACGGTCTCCTTACTTTTAGTTCATCTTTGGTGTTACAAGGAGACTTGGTCTCTTGCTCAACTGCGGCCAACATATAATAATCAAGGTGGTTTCAGTAAGTGACCAGATGTTAAGGTGTCGTAGAAATTGTCTGGCACTCATGATTGGCTTCTCCTGCTTGTGTAGCATGTTGCAGAGTTCTGTTGCCAGACATAGGGTCTTCCAGCAGCCACCCTCTTGACCCAGCGCAGCACTACCTTCTCAAGGCACTTGATATAGGCCTCCGCGTTGTGTCCGAGGTCCTTACCAAAACTTTTAGGAGTTCTTTTATTATCAGAACGGCGAGAGTGAAATTCCCGAGCTGCCATATTTTAGTACTCACAATGAGACTCATCCAAATCTTTCTGAATCCTGTGGACTCTCCTTAGATTGACACTCAAACACTTTGAAATGTTCGTACTGGAGTTTCCGGCACGATTGCCAAGAATTTTCCAAATTTATGGCGGAGTTATTTGCTTCACAGTGCTCTTTTTTGTTTTTACAGACAGCGCCCTACAACCCGAATGCACGAAATTAAAAATATGAAATTGCTATAATTTACCCATCGCACAATATATATATATATATATATATATATATATATATATATATATATATATATATATATATATGTATGTATGTGTGTGTGTGTGTGTGTGAAGCAATTTCTAAACTGTTAAATAGATGCCTAGTTTACTTTAAACTGTGTATATATGTTATATATACACACCATCATACATAGACCGACTGTTACGCTGGATCACAGCTCCTCGGTGTGGCAGAAATTCAATCGCTTCAAGCCGGGAAGGAAACACGTCCGATTTGGTATTATTCGGAGATTCTAACTTTTAGGCTGTCGACGCACGGCAGAAAGAAAGGCGAATATTTGCGTATTTATTTTTTATAAACAAGCCAGTGACCTAGAGGACTCAATCCATTTGGATTGAGTCTTGCATTATTAGCAATAATAGTCACTGTTTACAAATACGCACTTTCTCCCCACAGTGCTCGACCGAATTAAATTATTTTGCGGAGCTAAAATATATGGGAACGCGACCGAGTGAGACTGGTTCGAATCTCACCATAGTCGATTTGTCATGAAGTAAACTTCCTGATGTTCTCAGACTATACCAGTCTGTGGTACGTTTGGAAAGTGTTTGGAAACCATACCTTGTGAGTAGATTTGGTGTTCGTTCATAGCTGTGTTAGCACGAAACACAAGTCATCGTGGTCGAGGGTTTGAGCGTGCTGGCCTTGTTCAAATTGTTGATAACGCTAGATAGCACTCTCTTTCCCAGAAACTATTTGCAGTTTAAACTACAAATGTGTTGAATAAACACGAATGAGCCTGAGAAAACGTCTGCAATAGGGATTGGATAACCGCCCTAATAGACAGGTATCCTCGAATATGTGTAGCCAGCTATACAGACAGCTGTACATATTGGAACAAGGACATTCACCAATCTTGATGAATAGATGTCCCTACTAAGTGAATCTCGTACATACGATATATTGTTAAAGATACTGGGAAAATAGTCGGTTTCCTCTACCGCTCTTGCTTTACAAGAGCCAGATCAGGTCGAAAATTAAATACTGCTGCCAGTTATGGATAGAAACTGCTAGTCACTTTGCATTTCCGACAGACTCAAAAAGCATCTCGGCGTCCTTGTAGGCGACGAATTATTTTCAGCTCCTCAAAACTCTTACTGCTCTCTGTCGCTATTTCCACTGAGGAGTGTTCAGATGGACGACACTACTTAGTTGCATCAGTTCTATCCTTAACGGATGAGAACAGCCATGAAACGTAAATTGTAAAGCAATACCCTCATTCCCTTTGTATTCCCTTGGTGATATTTAAGTTACACTCAAGAAGTTTCTTCCCACGAACGCTGCGTCGTGGAATCGTTGCTTACTCGATCACTAGATTCATATCTTGTTCAAGTCTAGGATTAACCATCATCTTACACACATAACCACATAAGCCGTGTCACTTAATCTGTAAACAACGAGTTCCCCTCGAAATATTTACAAGGTGAACATCATTATATATATATATATATATATATATATATATATATATATATATATATATACACACACATATATATACATATATCTGTGTGTGTGTGTATAGAGAGAGAGCGAGAGAGAGATATATTCTTTCTTTCTCGATAGCCTTAGAGAATTAAGAAAAATAGGAATATTTTCTTTCAAATAGTTTTTATTTTCCAAAGTACTTTTAATCTCCTCTGAGACCATCTTCAGGTGGTTATGTGGTCTGTGAGTATATATATATATATATTTATGTATATATATATATATACATATATATAAAGAGAGAGAATTCGAAATCTACTATGATTGGATAAATTTTGCAGCTATCAAATTATCGTTATCAATAAAGTAGCAAATTGTGACACTAAAATAAAATAATAAATTAAATGAAATGATTGATGATGAAAAAAATTCCCGTTAAATTAGAAATTATTCATTACCGTAGGTTCTATCGTTATCGTAAATATCTCTTTCTGATTCAAAATGTGCGTGAATACATTTTTGTAAATGTGATTATTGCATATAATTTTATCATACGGACATTTGAGAATAGCGTAAATATTCAATCTTTCGTCATTAGATCTGGAATATTGCTTATGGGAGGACACAGACCGTATATTATTTTCATGTAGGCATTTGAGAATAGTGAGAATATGAAAACTAAAATTAGTGATTCTCCAAAAGCAATATTTTTACATTATAATGGTAGATTTGTTTTGTGTATATTCACCTTAGATTAACCTGGCAAAAGGCTAGCATTGTGTAACATTGAGTGAGGTTCTAACTCATTAAATAAGTAATGATCAGTGAGATAGGGTAATAAAACATTTCCTCACATGGAAACGCCCTGACTACATTATATATATATATATATATATATATATATATATATATATATATTGCTTTTTTACATCGCATAGTGTCAGTAAATAGACTACAGGCAACACCCTTTTCGGCTTTTGTTATTGTCGATCAGGACACACATTAGGTAAACACAAAAGCGATTGGATGTTTGTTCGTCTAAATGGACCGTATGATTCCCTGGTTAAAAAATATAAAATAAATAACTTTAAAAAAATCAAATTCGCGATCTATTTAAAGCTTTAATTTTTTGTATGCCAACCAAAAGATTTGAGGAGTGGAAAAGACGATCCTGGGGTACGGCAATTGTTTATGGAAAAAAAAAACAAAAAAACTATCGCTTTCTATAATTCTCTCTTTCTCATAAGTATTCCCTCTATCCCACCCTCTCATTCTTTCTCCTTCCACTATCTGTCTGCTCTAACCCTCACTATCTCGTCTCTTTCAACCCTGATATGTTTTTCTACCCCTCCCTTTATTATCCATGACCCTCTCTCCTTTTCCCACTGAATCTATCCTTAATTTTCGGTTTATCACTCACTTTCTCTCTCTCTTTCTCTCTCACATACACCTTCTCTCGTTTTCACTCTTTTACACCGCCCTCCTCTCTCCAATTGTATATATCCTTTTTACTTTCTCTCCCCTTTTCTCCTACCTCTGTTCATCCTAAGCACTTCATCTATCTCCCCATTTTTATCCCTTTAACACTGTTTTTTTTTTCCTTTTCCTTCTTTCCGATCTTCATTCACTTCGATTCTCATTCCAATGAATGGTAAAGGTTCTTGACATTAATTGATTGTGATGTGTGTTCCTTGAGTTCTTATCAAAACCGTTTGCTTATTATCCCTCAAGAATCTGTTGAAAAGATGCTGGAGCAGGTGCAACATTATTTCACTTCTTATATAATTCCAGCTTATATGAAATATGGAAACGAAAATTTGCTTACACGTTTTCCGGTAGTTGTTAAATATGAAAGGAATTAAACTTTAATATATAATATTTTAATATATTTTCTTTTCAGAAATTGAGATCTAAACCTGATTTTTAACGCGTGTAACAGGTTTAAGCAGTTGGAAGAATGGCGTTATACTATCTTCTTACGCTTATTTCGAAATCTGCGCAGAATTAAATACTTATTTCTTCAGTCAGTGAAGTGCCATCCCGCGATACACACCGAGGTGATCATGTCTTTTTTGATTCATGACCATGCAGAAAATTTTCCCCAGTATGTCCCTGGTTCTTTCTGCCGTAGACTGGATACCAACCAAAGCTAAATGATTCAATCTGTCCTTCTTATCAACCTAGTGGGTATATATTCATACATTTCCGCATGGCATTTGCACATAAGTGAATTTAATAAAATCTAATTGGAATTCGAACTGGAATCGTTAATCATCACACCACAACGTTAAACTGTATTTCTCAGCTGTGCCATTTTCAGGATTAATTTAGAAATATTTTCTTTCATCTTCTTTTTTTGCTAATCCCAAATCTCAGATCTTTTTGAAATTTACGACAGTTAGATTGCGCCGTAAATCGGGAATAATAAAAAGATATTTTAAATCAAGCAAAAGTATCTTATCTTTTCTAAATTTCAATGGCGAACGGCTTACCCGATTATCCCTCCCCTTGGCAGGGGATTCCTTCTGACATTGACTAGATTATATTGTATAAAGAAGTAAAAAAAGAAAAAAAATCTCTCTCTTTAATGATGCCATACCGTCGTGAAAAGACGGGTCGCTTTTCTCTCCCGGCCAGAATTCTTAGTCCCAGATACCACGTGTCACATCGGATAAAACACAATGCTTTCACCAAAGTATATATATATATATATATATATATATATATATATATATGTGTGTGTGTGTGTGTGTGTGTGTGTATGTGTGTGTGTGTGTAATACATAAAAAAGTTAATGGTCAGAGTGTAATCTGGAATCAGTATTATTAAAAGTGTTCAATACAAGAGATTTTTACTTTAAAAAATAGGAGATCAGTTGATTTCGCTACCTTAGTTTCAACCTTAGCGTATCCTCAATCGATTTTTATCAATGGACTTCCCAACGCTTTATTTAAAAAAGAAAGCGTAATGAATTCTATATTATTTTTTCAAAATAAATAAACAAACGCAAAACGTTTGGTGTGATACAAAGAAAAAAAATAATAATAATAAACTGCAAAATACTTAAAAAAGATAGCAAAGACGAATGCAACCGACCAGATACAGAAGCGATGGCAAGATAAACCACTTCATGGCCAATACTCTGCCCGTATCAAACAAGCTGATGTAGACAAAACCCGTACCCATCAGTGGGTACGTAGTGCAGGGTTGAAAGCGGAAACTGAAGGTTTTATCCTTGCTGCACAGGACCAATGCTTGCTAACTAGGAATTATCAAGCACATATACTAAAATATTGTGTCAGCCCAAAATGCAGATTCTGTGATAAATATCCAGAAACGATTGATCATCTTGTATCAGGTTGCACGATGTTGGCACCCACTGAATATAAAACCCGACATGACAGAGTGGGCCAATATTTGCACTGGAAAATCTGCAATTTCTACGGGAAGGAAACTGAAAGAAACTGGTATGAACACCATCCAGACCCGGTTGCGGAGATAGGATCTGTTAGAATTCTATGGGACTACACAATACACACTGACAGAACAATCAAGGCCTACTGCCCAGATATTGTTATTAAAGGCCACAAACAAAAACGGCGCCTCCTTATTGATATGGCAGTCCCTGCTGACTGCAATGTATCTTTGAAGATATTAAAAAAGCTGTCAAAATACAAGGTCATTGAAATAGAAATCTCGAAAATGTGGCATATGGGAACATCAACAATCCCTGTTGTAATTGGAGCCCTAGGACTGTTTGGAAAAGATTGCAGTAGACGAATTGAAGGGATTCCTGGAAGTCCATGCCTCAAGGAGATACAAAAAATTTTTCTGACAAGTACAGCCCACACTTTACGAAGGGATTTATCTATGTAATTTTTTTTTTATTTTTGTCAGTGGAAAGTGTCATGATGTCATTTCTAACATTAGGTACCTGGGCGGGACCCGGGAAGAAATGTGTAAACGCCAGAAATCAAAGAAAATAAATAATAATAACAATATTAAGGTAGAATTACAGAAACACCCTTAATAGATTTAGATTTTGTCACAAATATTAGCGAAAGAGATGGCATGCAACACCCCCAAATGAAGGAAGAAATAAGAAAAGAGTACTACAGGCGAGTACGTCTGGTACTAAATACTGAGATAAACCCAAAAAACAGAATATCAGCTATAAACACATTGGCTGTCCCTATGGTGCAATACAGCATTAATGTCCTTAACTGGACCATAGCTGAAATTAAGCGAATGGACGGTAAAACGAGAAAGATTCTCACTTGCTGTCGCATGCATCATCCCAAAGCTGATGTTGATCGTATGTATGTGCCCAGATCTGAAGGAGGCAGAGGATTAGTTCAACTAGAACTGTCCTGCAAAACTACAAAAATTGACCTCCAAAGAGACTTGGAAACTACAGAAGACTGGATGAGGGTATGTGTCAAGGAACATGAAAGTAGTAAGCGTCTTTACTCCGTAATGAAAGAAGCCAACAAATTCAAAATGGAGTTTCAAATGGGCGTAGAGATGCAACTACAGCACAATACACCGGCTGAAACTGCAAAATTCTTAAAAAAGGCAGCAAAGACGAATACAAACGACCAAATACAGAAACGATGACAAGATAAACCGCTTCATGGCCAATACTCTGCTCGTATCAAACAACCTAACGGAGACAAAACCCGTACCCATCAGTGGATACGTAGTGCAGGGTTGAAAGCTGAAACTGAAGGTTTTATCTTTGCTGCACAAGACCAATGCTTGCTAACTAGGAAGTATCAAACACATATACTAAAATATTGTGTCAGCCCAAAATACAGATTATGTGATAAATATCCAGAAACGATTGATCATCTTGTATCAGGTTGTACGATGTTGGCACCCACTGAATATAAAACCCGACATGACAGAGTGGGCCACTTTTTTTTTGTCAGTGGAAAGTGTCATGATGCCATTTCTAACCTTAGGTGCCTGGGCCGGACCAGGAAAGAAATGTGTAAACGCCAGAAATCAAAGA
>OZ010595.1:8727880-8937880 GCA_963932145.1 Acanthosepion lycidas | reverse complement strand
ATTGTGGAAATACAATTAGTCGGGTGAATGAACTATTAAAATTTCAAATATTTCTTTATGTCCTAGATAAATATGTTTATTACAATAATAGTTATATTTAGTCCCTAAACTATTTACTTAAAAAATTAAAGATTTAAGTTAATAACAAAATTTTTTTCAGACATCGAATTTTCTATCAAACATTGTAAGCTATCTTTTACATAATTTTGTTAAAACAAAATTATAACAACTCCATCTCTCCTTTCCCCTCCCCCTATCTCTCTCTTTACCGTAAGACTCACTTGTATACATTTTCTACATTTCACTTCCGTTTTGTTAACCATCTAAATAGGTCAAGGTTCTGTCACTCCTCCTACTCCAATATAAAACATACTTAAGAGAGATATAAAATTAACCCCTCCCTATACTATATATATATGGTGTGTTGTAGAAAAATAGGAAAGCACACGTTAGTTGAGTAATCCGGAGTTCTTTAGTATTTTTATTTTTAAAAAAACAGTCCTAAATATATAAGTAGAGAATAAATTATAATTATTATTTTTTTAAATATGATTCCTTCGCTACATAAAATTCTCACGTTTCGAAAACGAAATTTCAAAACCTCAATATCATTATTAAAATTAAATTGAGTTAAAGTATGAAGCCCTGTTTCATCCTCAACCGAAAATTTAGGAATTTAGATTCCTAAATTTTTGATTGAGGATGAAACAGGGCTCGATAACTTAATTCAATTTAATTTTAATTATTATATTGAGGGTTTCAGCTGTCGTTTTTGAAACATTAGAACTCTTATATACCGAAAGAATCATATTTTGTAAAAAACAATTATATATATATATATATATATATATGACCTGACGATTGGATCTAGCATGAAACAGACTGTCGCCTCTAAGTGTTGACTTCTATGTTCACTTTTATATATATATATATATATATATATATATATATATATATATATATATATATATATAGATATATATACAAAATGTTGATAAAGCATAGAATTGTTATAACTGCAAATTCTAAAAACTGCACAGCTTGTGGAGTGTTTACCTTTATTTATGGTTATTTTGACAGTGGTGTCGTTAATGAAATAAAGATTTCCGCCCCACTGTCAAGTCAGTGGACAGACAAGCGTCTTCGATTCGAGAAATGACCGGACGTTTTCACCAACGTCGTCGTAATAACGGAAATAATCGACGTGAGGTAATCCAGATTCTGACCTAGCCTCTTTCGGAAAAATTCGAAATCTAGAAGATAGAAAATTGTGATCAAAAGCCAGGGTATTCAGGACTCGTTAGTTTTTAATAGCAAACAAACAGATGATTGCAAAGAACATGCAACTTCTGTTAGGATCAGGTATTTAAAGAACAACATGTCAATCAACTTTTTGTTTTAGCCTGTGAATCCTTACTCTTAAATCGTGTTCGCAAAAAGAGACTTCTATATAACAAATAATAAATAGATTTTTTTTCTCATTTCAACCGAAGAAAGGAGATAATGCGACTGACATGCAAGGGATTAATTTGAGTAGCTGAGAATATGAGGAGAAAAGACAATAAAAGAATATTCTTCGGGAAAACAAAAAGCAAGTGAGTAAAGTCGCATTTGAGATTTTGAAGACTGTCGATGGTAGGGAAGCAAGAAATCGGAATAGGGCGAGGACAAAAGCTATAAGAATAGAATATCTAGCTAATTCAACAGTAAAAAGATGGGTCCTAACAGCCAGACTAGTATTACATTTAAATTCATACTGACGACGTAAGAAATTGAAAGACATGAAAATATTTATAAAAAAGATATTGAACAGCCAGGTAACAACTGTAAGAAAGTCGAGATGCCAGGTCAAGACTGATAACATTACAGATCCTACTTCGGATTTTGTTGAGGATTTCGAGATATATAGCCGGAGTATTAAAGCAGATATAGAGTAATATTCAATGTACGAACGAATGTGCAAAATGGATTCTGACATGACACTGGAAAAAATCTTCTTAGCAGCCGACCTAGGAATAGTAAATTTGAAAGGTGAATGCATCAAAAACAGAATACATGGAGAGTTTTTGTATAGGTGGCTGTGTAGCCGTTGGCCAGTCACAGTACAGAACTAAAGTCTGTTTGAATGTATCTACGGTAAATAGGGAAACATCTGGATAGAAGCTGTATCGACAGAAGATAATCGCATTATCCTATAAATCATACATTTTCCGTGACCGCCAGTCATGTATGTTTAGTACAGTGTTATCGAACAACAAATAGATAGGGACAAAGTAAAGCTTTCGGCAAAGATCTGCTGGGAAACATTTGACCTTAACATATATATTAAATTTACTTTGTCGCATATTTCCGTAGTGTAATATCATTGAAAATCAGATAAGAAAGGTTCAAGTTAGCAAATGTCTCTGAAAGAAGTTTTGTCATTAGAATCTGAAATATATTCGGTCTAGACCTGGCATCTCGGATTAAATCATTTAACCGTAACGTACCTTCCTTGTGGTTTTTCTACAAATATTTTCATAGTAATTTTTCTAATGAGCTTTCATTTATGGTACCTTAATTTAAGCAAAGGCCGAGACTAGCAGCTTAGCATCGCTATTTTACTATCGACATTGATAGATCTAAACGTAAGTTCTATTCTGATAGTTTCTTCTTAATAAATCCTCACCTGCAAAAGTCAAGTCCAGTTATTTTGCTTTCTTGTTTTCTACAATCTAAAACAAAAAAACTACATCAACTGTCGATCATCATATTCCGTCTTTTTTTACCTGTCTTTTTTTACCTGTATTTTTTATTGCTCTTTCTTGACACTATCATTTTCTCAGGTCCACTGGCTCTGTTGTCTTTAATTTTCACTAATCCCTTGCGTCTTAATGGTTACATCTCATAGTTTATAGGGAAGCGATTAAAAGAATCATTCAGCTGGAAGATAACTTTTATTACTTGTTGTCCAGGAATTAATTTGAAAACGGGAAGATGTCAATGTGGCCATGAAACTACCAAATATTTCTATCTCATTTGTGATTTATGAGTTTTGTTGAACAATATTAAAAACCATATTTGCAACAGTTGATCAAATTTTCTCTTAATGCCTAAGCAATAGAATACAGTATAAAACTTTTTGAAGTGTTGTAGGGGAATTTTTTTCTGTTTCTCTCCAGTCTGATAATGAAACTTACCCGTCTATTCCCAGTGTTTTAAAAGTTCGGGGTTCATTAGTTCAACTCTGAGCGATTTCTTAGTTATACAGATAGAGATAAAGGTTTGTAATACTGACGCCCAGCTACATGTCTTGCTTTTCAACTAAAGTATTTCAGTTACGAAATACGGAATTATTTCAGGAGGTCTTCTATAAATGATTGGCTGCGAAATATTTTAAGGACGCTGTAAGTTTGCCTTCTATGAGAATATTCTCTTCCGTTACCATGTTATTGATTTAACTGGATCGATTGATATTGATTTTAAAACGTTTCTCACTTTAGTGACATTGATTGCTGCTGTTTCTTTAGAAGGAAATTCTATGGTTGCCTACTCATATTAGTTTTAAAAAAGCCGCGGGAAAAATATAAATTTGTTAAAGCTCAAGTGGTACAAGCCATCTGTCTTTGCTGAAAATAAAAAAGAATAATTTATGATTATTATAATCTGTATTATTATAGTGTAGATTATTTATATCTTTTATACAGACAATACGTTATATACTTTTATAAACGCAAATTCTTCAGATAAATTATCCCCTCTCTGTTCCGGTCAATATGTTCAAATCTCTTCGTATGAATCTTGTGATTTTAGTGCCACGCCCCATATTTCTACTGTGTGCACATCACGTTCTTTCCTTCACGTAAATGACATATCCAATAACTATCATTTTAGGTGTAACAGCGAGTGTGAAAAGCAGAAGTGAATAAGTTAATTTTAGGGATTAGGAAAAGAATAAAGGCATCTACGAAATAGTAGGCGTACCCTGGTGTTGTTGGAGACCAGTCGTGTTTTCTCGAATACCATATATATATATATATATATATATATATATATATATATATATATATATAAGAATCCAAAGATCAGAAGATTCGTCAACGTGCAAAATCCTTCTTTGAAGAGACATAAATGAATAGATGATACAGGATCCTCTGAGTTTCATATCTGAGAGTCATTTTGTTGTATCGAACATCACGAAACGAAGGACGTGGCGGAGTTGTGTCGTTTTCAATCGATTTACTGATTTGTAATGAAGTTGCTATCAGCCTTTCACACACACACACACACACATATATATATATATATATATATATATATATATATATATATATATATATATATGTATGTTTGTATGTATTTAAGGTATGCTATATTTATGAGTTAAAGTGTCCCCTATCATGGATAGAGAATATGCAAATATAAAAGTGAGGTTTTACCAAGTGGCAACATTCTGATACATGCTAAAGAAGAGATTAATCTGGGAGTTTAAAACGAAAAACCATATCACACCAAAAATATCATGGAAATTAAGTAAAAGAAAATCAGCCTACAATAATCAATCCGAAAACTGTAAACACTGCCTGAAGGTAAAATAGCTGTAATTACCTTCCCAAATCAAAACAAACTATTAAATAGACGATCAGAACACATCTCAAAATACAGACACGAAAACAAATTTTAACTACGTTACTTAAAAATCTAAAACTGGAAAACAAACAAGAATAGATGAAAATAAATAAATTAAATAAACAAAGACAAGTAAAATAAATTATTCCAAACAAATAAGTAAATAAATTAAGTAAAGAATCAACAGATTAATAAACACTCAAGAAAACGCAGCAATAATAACCAACAATAAATTCAAATAGTAAATGAAATGTTAACTAACAACACTATAAATAACCCCAAAACTGCATCTGTATTCCGAATTATTCACACTCAAAATTCCCTAGAATAATTCGAAACCATATCCGCTCACCAAAATAACCATTGGAATGATACAATTGAGTACCCACAATGCAATACAATAGACTATCCATAATACAATATAAAGGACTACAATATATTAGGTTGGTGCAAAAATAATGGCGTTTTCTCACATATGTTACTATGTGAGAAAACGACATTATTTTTGCACCAACCTAGTAACTCAGACCTATATATCTAAATATTCGAGCTAAAACAAAACGCCCATGGCCTGATGATTGCGTTTAGCATGAAACAGTCTGTCGCCTCTGGTCTTTGACTTCAGTGTCTACTTTTACACACACACACACACACATATATATATAGTGTATGTGTGTTTCTCTGTGTGTGTGTATGTGTGTGTGCGCCCGCGCGTTTCATTGTATATGCCAGAGATTTAGTTTTTTATACAATCTCTCAATTTCTCATGTGATCTTATAATTTATTCTTTTTGGATGGTAAATTATATAAAAAACTGTCCAACTGTGTTCTTTCTTTACGAGCGCTTTCGGCTATTCATCTAGCCATTTTCAAAGTTGAAATAAATTAACTGTAATAAAGAAATAGATTGTTGAATGTATGTATTTATATAATGTTTTCATTTTCAAAACACGGTCAAGATATTGTGTCCATGTTCATAGTTGATATTATTGAGTGTTGTGTTTTTTGTTTTTATTATGAGACCTAATTGCTTTAATTAATAAGGCTCTCATTATTTTTTAGACATTTTTTACATGTAGACGATGCTATTGTATTTGTATTGTCAACAAGTATGTTACGAATACGGTTCAGTAGGTCTCCATGAGTATTTAAATGAGACCTAAATGAACAATGGCCAGAAAGATGTACCAACGCTCAGTAAAAATGGACACAATATATTGATCGCGTTTTGAAAATGAGAGATTATATAAAGCCTTTTTTATGCTGTTTACTAAAAGTCCCTATTAATGGATAATTGGACTGTTAATGGATAAAGAAGAAAGGAAAAAAAAACTGAGAGTTTGAGAGAGAGTTTGAGAGAGAGACAAAGGAAGTGAAGGGAAGTAATAAAATGCGGTAAAAAGAGGAAAAGACTTTCCGAAATGGTAATTATTATATCTGGAATGTTAAATGTAAAGTAATCGAAATATATAGCGGACTGAGATAGATAAATGGTAATTGATATATATATATATATATATATATATATATATATATATATATATATATATATATATATATATATATATATATATATATATGTGTGTGTGTGTGTGTGTGTGTGTGTGTGTTGGCACCTCGAGGTGATTTAATGTTCAGCAAGCTTGTCTCACTTGAACAATTACGACTGAGTAGTGAGTTCGGTCCTCACTGGATGCTCCTTACATTCGGCCGTGTGTCACATCTAAGGTACGCATGGAAAAAAAACTATATATATATATATATATATATATATATATATATATATATATATATATATATATATATATGTGTGTGTGTGTGTTTGTGTGTATGTGTGATTTGCAGACAGTACTCCTCAGTGCGACGAGACATCCGAATGCCTCAAGCCAGGACTGAAACCTGACCGGTTTGATGTCAGAGTTTCTGACACTAAGCTATCATCACCCGGCAGAAAGAAATAGTTAATTCTAGCAGAGTGTTTCACGAATGTAAACAAATGCCACATCAGTCATAGTGCTCCAATTTATTTTACTGAAGAGCTTTGCATTAGAGATATATATCGATATAGATATAATCATAGATAGATAGATAGATAAATAGATACTGCATGTAATATATATATATATATATATATATATATATATATATATATATATATAGATAGATAGATAGATAGATAGATAGATAGATAGATAGATAGATAATAATAATAATTACAAGCCATTTGCTACCATTGTGTTTCCAATGCCCAACTACCATCTGAATGTTTGACATACTAATTTTGTCTTGCTTCTACGGACTCCCTTATTTTTTCTCTTTTCCAATAGTTTACTAAGAACATTTGCTATTTACATTAATTTATTGCGGCAACATTCATTTTGTTGTTCAAGTGGCTCATATGATATTTATTTGTTAATTTTTGTTTCCTGGCCACAGGAAAATTATTTTCTTTCTTATAAATCGAATAACTTTGGACAAATTCTTATAGTTAACTATTTTATATTCATCTGTGGTAAATTTTTGTCTTTCAATAAAATATATGGACACTCGGCCTGGGGTCATGCTAGCCAAAGTTATCGTGGACATAATTGTATATGAGTTAATTCCAACCGCCACTGGTAGCCTTGTCGTCTCACACTCTATCCTAATAATGGAAATACTATTCCCGACATTACGTTTTTTTTTTATAGAAATAAATTCAAATATTCGCGATTTAATTTCCGAGCTTTTTCGAGAAAATGCTGGAGATTATACATTTAATTTCCTTCAGACTAAACACTCGAATATACTTTAGCGTATCTTTAACATCATAAAATATAAATCTTAAGTGATTCAAGAGGATGGAAGGACGATAAATAAACTAACACACAAAATCATTTTGTCTATAATTTGGAAAATTTACATCATTTTCCCATTACTAGTCTCATTCTGTTTGTTTTATATTTTTGTCGCTTCATCATGGATGTGTTAAGGGTGTAACGGGTGGCGGTTTCGAATGAAGAATCGGAGAGCCGAGTTCGAATTCCCGTCATGTTTGTTATATCTAATTAAGCTTAAATATTCTTTTGCGAATCAATCTCCCCAACGAAATATCGGTACAAAATTAGTTTCAACTAGAAGGATCTACCCTATTTATTCCCCCACCCCCCCAAAAAACAGTTAATGCATTATTTAATCTCTAAAATAAAGAACTATTCTAAAAATATAAAAAATATTTTATATAATCGATGTTCAGCCTGGTCAGTAGCTACTTTGTTGACAGCTTGCCAATAACAGCCCTTGTAATCTTTGATTTGCGTGTCTTTTAATAGTTAACGGCTGCGAATTGAAAATTAAAGAGCCAAGTTCTAAAACCAGTAGAGTTCGTTAAATTCAGTTACGCGTAAATACCCTTGTGTAAGGTATAAATCAATCTCTTATCCCCCAGATATGGGTTAATTAATAAGATGTGTATCAGAAAAATCATTATTCTGAAATCTAAAAATATTTTTTGACCTTAGATAATGAACTAAATGTTGATAAGCTTTAAGAAACAAATCTGTCAATCATTTGTTGCTCAACTTTTATTAACGGACCATTTTTCAGATATGTAAAGAGATGTTTTACTTTTGCTTCATCTGTCTTTTTTCTGTGGCATAAACAAAAAAAAAAAACGGTAACGAATGGAAATTTAATTAAGACATATTTTCATGAACTGAAAAGGGAAATGAAATGATTTAGAACAACTCCATATTAATAACTGTCGAACAACATGTTCTGTACGTTTTTTGAAAAATGAAATTAATTACAGGCGTTTCTGCTATATTTATACTATTGCACGCAGAAGAATGTTCTTATCTTTATTGTTATTTGTCTATATTTCTGAGATGAGGTATAATGTACATTATTCACATTATTCGGACTATTGGTCTCATCTTTGTTGCCATATTTTTCACAAGGTTTCGGCCGCTATAAGCTCCGGTCTTCTTCAGGTAGTTGGAATGTCGAACTGAACCCTTAATTTTGCTTACTGCGGTAGACTGTTATAGGTTCCACGTGCCATGTTTAATGTGTGTCAGTTATCAGTTATCTCCTGTTAATTCCCCTCTCCAAGTTTTCCACTGCCTTAACCGGGTATTGAACTCACACATTTTGGGTCCTGTCACTGGATCTAACCAACGCTTTTATCCACTATGCCATGTGCACTTGAGGAAATAAAGGGTTTAATTCGACATTACAACCACCTGAAGAACCCCGGACGTACAACGGCCGAAACGTTGTGATAAATATGGCGACAAAGATGAAGGCAATAGTCAGAATAATATAAATAATTTATTATTATCACAAACTTTTAGCCGTTGTGCCCTCCTGCCTTATTTACAAACCTGTCGATTCAAACAATCTTTCGAATTGAAAACTTTATTTAATCTACGATTTAGATTGTTGTAGTTCCATGTCAAGGAGTATATATTCTTGTTTTTATTTAATATTCAGTTGGAAATGATAGGTTTACATATAGTCTGATTCACACTCTTCCCCGCACCTTTGAATAGGGGTAGAGGTTTATCTCTTGTTCCCTGTTTAGGATTGGGTTTCCGGTTCCTTCCAAAGTCTACTTCAACTCAATCCTTTAAATGGCTTGTTTGAACTCTGAAATCTTATTCACTAAATATTTATTTAATTTTCTCATCAATTACGAATAGATAGGTTTGCTTATCGTTTGATTCATACTCTTCCAATGACTTTTGAACAGGAGTAGAGGTTTATCCTTTGTTTCCTGTTTAGGGTTGGGTTTCCGGTTCCTTCTAAAGTCTACTTCAACTCTATACTTCTAACGTCTCTCTGTGAACTATGAAATTTTATTCTGTAATTATTTATGTAATTTTCTCATCAATTAGGAAGAGACAGGTTTCTGATTAACACTCTTCTGAGGACTTTTGAACAGGAGTAGAGGTTTATCCCTTGTTCCTAGTTAGTACTGGGTTTCCGTTTCCTTATAAAGTTTCCTTCAACTTTATTCTTCAGACGTCTGCCGCTGAACTTTGACATTTTATTCACTAATTATTTACTTATTTAATTTTCTCATCAATAAAAATAGATAGGTTTGCTAATCGTCAGATTCATACTCTTCCTCGGACTTTGGAACAGGGGTGGAGGTGTATCCATTGTTTCGTGTTTAGTATTGGGTTTCCGGTTCCTTCTAAAGTCTATTTCAACTCTGTCATTCTAAAGTCTCCCGCTGAACATTGGAATTTCATTCACTAATTATTTAATTATTTAATTTTCTCATTAATTCAGATAAGGATTGCTTATCGTCCGATTCACCTTCTTCTTTCGGCTTTTGAATAGAAGTAGAGGTTTGTCTCTTGTTCCCTCTTTAGGATTGGGTTTCCGGTTCATTCTAAAGTCTAATTCAATTCTATCCTTTAAACGACTCTCTGTGAACTCTGAAATTTTATTCACTAATTATGGATTTATTTAATTTTCTCATCAATTAAAAATAGATAGATTTGCTAATCGGCAGATTCACACTCTTCCTCAGATTTTTGAACTAGAGTTTATCTCTTGTTTTCTGTTTAGGATTGGGTTTCCTGATCCTTCTAAAATCTTCTAAATCTCTTTCATTCCTAGTAGCTTCTTCCTTCACAGCAGCATTATCGCTTTTCTTGGAGTAAATTGATTAAAAAATACCGCTCATTTATTTTACATATTTCCGCCGAGTGTAAATCTGGTCTTCATGGTTGAATTCGCAATTACCACGCCACAAAATTCAGGGATTTCGGCTTTAATCCAATAAACACCCGAATAATGCCATCGGGTACAGCATCTAAAATATTATGATAATAATAACAATGATGCCATATTGTCATCATGAGCGATTCTTTGAATATTCGCCTTTTTTCAAAACTGTTCATTCTGCTTTGATTATTCTTTCTTTCTCCGTTCAGAATAGTTTCGGTATAAACCACATATTGGTTCGGTAGTTTTTGGAAATACCTGAATATTCCTGAACAGATATCTGCAACAATTGCCGACTGATTTTTGTTTAATGGCATATCAACTCCTTATCAGTCATTTAATGTCGAAATTTAATTTTCTTGCAAAATTTGAAGTAATAAAATTCTAATATACGTTATCCTGTTTTCACAGTTGAATATATGGTAGATAATACTCAGCTTTTGTGCATAAACATGTTTGTTGATTGATTATGTTTAGCGGCTAACAACCTAAATTTTTTGTATATAATTTTATATTCCCATGGTAGTTTGTAGATCGTAAGATTTATTGGTGGTAATTTTACTAAAAAGAATTGTGTAGGTAATGTTTCTATAAAAACGCATTACTTTTATTTTTATGTTTTTATTATGTATCGATTATCATTTTACTATAAAAAATAACCCGTTGAATTTTTTTGACGGTCACTATTTGCTCGGATATTAAAACGTTCTACCACCCTTGGTCAGAATGGACCTGCTATCAACCGCAGTTAGAAGGTTGTTCCACGTTCGCAAATGTCCCAATCTTCTGTCAATTGGCCTTGCTGTCGGATGCAGTCTATCGTCATACACAGGAAAAACAGCTACAAGAAGCAATTTCTAGACACTTCAATATTGAGAGACATACTTTGAAAACGATGAGCAAGCCCTACTAAGATTAACCTATAAAAAGATACACGCTACGTATTGGAGATAAATTAATCTTTATCTTTGTAGACGCGGAATTCTTAATTCTGACCATTTGTTAGAAGATTCTCAGAAGAATATTTCGAGCATTGGTTTATTCAATTGTTTGCCTACTTTAACCAAGATAAAGATGGAACTTTCTGAAAATGTCTGCAAAATTTAAAATGGATGAAAATCGTTAATATTTCAAACAGGACAAAAATGCCGCTATCATTGGACAAAGAATATCTAGTTTGGAACTGTGGCATCAATCAAGATTAAATTTATTTCCTTTAAAGTAAGAAATGAACACAATAATCATGAGAAAAGTATTTTTCCCGGTCATTCGTCTGCATAGTTTCCTTGTTTGATTGATTTTTTAAACATTTTCACCCCATAAAAAGCAGTAACGTAGCTGAGACACAAGGTATTACTGGGTGCGGAAGAGTATGAAACAGAAACATTGGTAAAGAGAGAGAACAAAAGAAGAGTAACCAGGAGGGGAGAAGAAAGTGATTAATATTGCATTTAGATATTTGTAGATTAAAGTTGGCTGGAAAGAATGGAGTCGAATGTATGTGCGAGAAAAGAAACTATTCGCTATACCATTTGTCTATTCTATCAATCTTTCTACACTATCCTCTATCTCTACACTAATCGCTATACTATTTCTCTATACTGGTCACTCTTTCCACACAATACTCTATCTCCTTACTATTCGCTCTACTATTTCTCTATACTGATAAATCTTTCTACACTATCCTCTATCTCTACACTAATCGCTATACTATTTCTCTATACTCATCACTCTTTCCACACAATACTCTATCTCCTTACTATTCGCTCTACTATTTCTCTATACTGATCAATCTTTCTACACTATCCTCTATCTCTATAGTATGCGCTATACTATTTCTCTATACTGATACCTATACGGATTACTATTCGGATCACTATTCGGTTGTTACCTTTAGAGCCAGTAACATCGAGCAATATTAGTGCGAGTGATATTCGAAGCCATCTGGCACCATTTTTGTTCGAAGGCGTTACTATAATTGGATCTGTGATTACAAAGTCTCTACTACAACGAGCTTTACGAAAGTGACAACAAGTATTCGTTGACATCATAAAACAATTGAAGACTTCAAAACACTGAAATTGATGGACAATTAACTAATAACGTTAATGGCGGGATTAGCCGTTTCCTTATAAGAAAACATCCGGCATTCATTGCCCACAGAGTTAGCATTAACGGCGATTGGAATTTATTAAATCTCTTAAAAGATTTTTTCAGGAAAATAGGTTTTGAGATCGACTATTTACGCTCTTTTTATTGATGATGGGATATTCCTTCCTAACCTTTTGTTTATGGTATCGTGGAAAGTCAATCTGTTGATTACCTTATTTTTTCCTTTATAGATGGTTTCTTCGTGGGATTTGGTCCCGATTTGGTAACACCAGCGTTTAATATTTGATGTTTTGTTTTTTTTAAGATGAAAATGATTTATCTTTTGAACTCTTTTTAAATCTTTGGTCTAAGTGAACGGTCGCTCATGGCTGATAGATTGGAAAATTCCTGACGAATTGGACATCAGAATGAAATTCATATGATCGTCAAGATCTTTAGAAACTATTTAAAATTATGACGCGTGTTCATAATATATATTTATTGTTTTTTTATCATTTTGTAGTGTTGGTCAAAACTAAAGCTATTGCATTCTATCATATGTGAAAGTTTCTCATCTACTAGACTAACTTACTTATAACTGAATCATTCCCCGATTTATTTGGTCTGTTATTAATTTATTTATCCGGAATTTTTATGACGGATTCAGTGAATGTATCATTATTATTTCCATATCATAGATATAGTTTTGGAAAGGTTTATTTTGAGTCAAGAACTTTTATTTTTTGGTCAAGATAATTTTTATCCCAACTTTGTATACATATGTTATCAGCATAGCACCCGTTCATCATCGGTACATTCACCCCTGAAGGGATAAAAGGAATTCCATTTGGGATGTAGTCCGAAATATTTATATGATCAAGGTTCATTTCTTTCCATCTGTCCTAGTAGACGGGTTAAAGCTCTTTTGAAAGAAAATTATGCAATTTTATTTGCTGAACTCTCGGAATGATTCATGAACTGTAAAGTAAATAACAGAAATGTCCAAAGGACAAAAATAACAAAATTTGCAATAACAAGAAAAAGAAAGTAAAAGAACAGGGCAAAAATAATATAAAGCATATAAATAATATATGCAAGGCGAATTAACAGTAATAAGGCAACTCAACAGAAAAAGGCGAATTAACAGTAATTAGACAAAGGAACAGTAATAAGGCGAATTAACAGTAATAAGGCAAATCAACAGTAATAAGGCGAATTAACAGTAATAAGGCAAAGCAACAGTAATAAGGCGAATTAACAGTAATAAGGAAAATCAACAGTAAGAGGCGAATTAACAGTAATAAGGCAAAGGAACAGTAATAAGGCGAATTAACAGTAATAAGGCAAATCAACAGTAATAAGGCGAATTAACAGTAATAAGGCAAATCAACAGTAATAAGGCGAATTAACAGTAATAAGGCAAAACAACAGTAATAAGGCGAATTAACAGTAATAAGGCAAATCAACAGTAAAAGGCGAATTAACAGTAATAAGGCAAAGGAACAGTAATAAGGCGAATTAACAGTAATAAGGCAAATCAACAGTAATAAGGCGAATTAACAGTAATAAGGCAAAGCAACAGTAATAAGGCGAATTAACAGTAATAAGGCAAATCAACAGTAAAAGGCGAATTAACAGTAATAAGGCAAAGCAACAGTAATAAGGCGATTTAACAGTAATAAGGCAAATCAACAGTAAAAGGCGAATTAACAGTAATAAGGCAAATCAACAGTAAAAGGCGAATTAACAGTAATAAGGCAAATCAACAGTAAAATGCGAATTAACAGTAATAAGGCAAATCAACAGTACAAGGCGAATTAACAGTAATAAGGCAAAACAACAGTAATAAGCCGAATTAACAGTAATAAGGTAAAGCAACAGTAAAAGGCGAATTAACAGTAATAAGTCAAATCAACAGTAAAAGCCGAATTAACAGTAATAAGGCAAAGCAACAGTAAAAGGCGAATTAACAGTAATAAGGCAAAGCAACAGTAATAAGGCGAATTAACAGTAATAAGGAAAAAGTTCCACAAACTAAGAATTTGAGTTGAACATAAACGCGTGTCCGGACAAGCGAACGTAGTGTTCTGTCTTTAAGACAAGACCCGGACTGAGTCAGATAAAACCGAGAAGCAGCCTATTTTATTGGCTAACAAGAAATCCTAGCCTAGATTTGTGTTTTTCAGCCGACAAAATGGGGAGGGGAAAGTGTTTTGAAATCGTTCCCAGAGAGTGAAACAGACCGAAATACATAAAAATATACAAACTTTAAAAAAAAAAAAAAAAAAAAAACTTAATAAATAAATAACATTTTATTCGATACAACATCGAGAGACTTCTACTTTTACTGATCTGAGATTATTGACATTATGAATATGAAGGATTTTCTCGGAAACCAGTTTCGACTTCTTTTATACGTAATGTAAGTCGTCTGAAGTGTACCCACAAAAAATATCAGATTCTATTCATGTCTGTTTCACCAGTATCATTGTAAGTTTTCTGAGCTAATTGCCTTTGTATATTTTCATTGTTCTTTTAGCGTTTCGACCGTGTAAAATTTGGCCTTCCACAAGCTTTATGCTTATCAAGTTGTCAAATTATCTCATGTCGTAATATGCGCATATTTGCTATACACACATCATGTCTGCTACCCACGTTCTGTTCTCTTGAAGTTATGCCCACCTGACAACAGGCACACTCGCCCATCTATCAATAATATTTAGGTAATCGCATGTTCATCGACTGTCAGATGTTAAAACTTCATATAAGTACATAATATCAATGCTTGTCCTGATTTAGAAAGATACAGAATTTGAACAATCTTGATTTCATATGCTGTGTCAGGGTGTGTGTGATGTCTCTCCACACCTTTCAATTCTCTGTAGCTTTAAGCAATTTTAGGCAGATTAATCGTTATTTCCTTCTGCCGCTCCAGACAAAGACTTGTGTCAAATTGCCCAGGCTCTTTTTCACCATTAGAAACCCTACGGCTTTCAACAGTTTTTGATTCTGAGTACACTTGAACTCTCTGTTTCAACTTTTCTTAAAACTTCCTTGTTTAACGCCTCACCAGCATCCTTGTGTATAAGTATATCTCTGTTGCTTCAAGGCTCCTCTCCATCTATGAGAAAACTGGAAAGCATATATTATCATATAGATAGATAGATAGATAGAGAGAGAGAGAGAGAGAGAGAGAGAGAGAGAGAGAGAAGGGAGAGATTATTCAGGGTGCGATGGTTAAATTGTCGTCTAAACATTGTAGTAGGAAAATTAAAACAACGTTGTTATCGCATTTTAACAAATATAAAATTTCACAAAAATATCTTGAAATAGTAAAGAGCAAATTTATTCAATAAAATCACGATTGACTTCAACCACGCCCTCCAGACGATTTCGGAATATCTTGCAACTCTTCTGGACACTCTCCTTGTATAAGTAAATAAGTGCTGCCATAAACGGCGGCTCCAGTTCATCTTTAGTGTTAGAAGAATTTTTTTTTGTCTCAAGTTCAGCTTCCCTCCACACATAATAATCAAGGGAGTTGCAGTCTAGGAAGTTAGGTGACTAGATGTATGGAGTGATATGGTCGACTGGGTTCTCCTGCTTGTGTGGCATGTGGAAGAGTCCTGTTGCCAGATATATATAGTCTTCCAGTAGTCACCCTTTTGACTCAGGGCACGATTAACGAAGCGATGTAGGCCTCTGTGTTGAGTTTGAGGCACGGGGGAAAACAAATAACTAGTGATCACAACAAACTCCTTCGTAATCACCATTAGACTCATCCATCTCTCTCCGAATCCTCTGCACTGTCCTCAGACAAACTCTCTGAAATGTTTATATTGGAGTTCCCGGCGTGATTGCCAAGCAGTACAGCATGCCGTTTACAAATTTCTGTCGGAGGGAATTACGTCATGATACTAGTTTTCGAACAAACGGTGCCCAACCGACTCTTCGTCACTTTGCAGTCGACAAAATCAAAACAAAAACAACGCGCATGCGCAAAATGAAGAATATAAAATGGCAACAATTTAATTATCACACACACTATATTAACTTCAAAAACAAAGACGATGATGAGGAAATTAATTTTGAAGGAATTATTTGCAATAATAAAAATAAAAGTTACTTTTCAACATCCGAATATATGAAATTTAAAAAAATAATATCTATATCTATAAAAAAAAAATATGTCCGTGTGTCAGTGTGTGTATGCTATGTATGCACGTTCACATTTCTCGACCGATTTCGATGAAATTATTCACACATGATACAAATCTACCAAAGTATGTCAACTTTTCAATCACCAGCCACCCCGGGGGTTTAGCAGAAAATATGGACATAGTGCTTATATCAACAAAACAATTGTTATAAAGGTGCAGCTACTCTACAGAGAATTCCCTAGAGAAATAAAGAAAGAAAAACAAATATATCCAAATCTCGTTGGCAGTTTACCAAAATATTTCAGATTCTAAAGACTGTCTTTAAGGTAATTTTGGACTTTTTCAAATGATATTATTTGTTTTTCCAAATATTAATGGTTTGAGGATTCTTGAAAATGTTTTGCAGTTTTCTCAGACATTTGGAGATAACTTTCTGTGCTTTCCTATTAAAATACGCCATTGTTGAAATTAATTGTAACAAAACAAATAAATCCGTTTTTATTTACTTTTTCCTATTTTTCCAATGAAACATGGCCCAATCCACATATTAATACTTCATAGGGGTCAGCATTCATTTTGTAGAAGCTCTTTGCTGCGATGTGGCATGGAATTCACTAATTTAGAGCAGTCGTCATTGAATTTGGGGTCACGGTACTCCGTGTTTATAATAGCCGTCAGGAGCTTCTATGTTGTCGTACAGTACAGGATCTTCCTGTAAGGCTTTCTAGAGTGTTCGTGAAACATTACAATTTTCATACGCTTCCTTTGAGTAACGTCCATGGCAGACAATAGATATAGGACAAATAATCGATAGTTGAGGCAATAGTGTCTGGGCGTGATGTAATCACGGATGACGCAATATTTTTCACGGCCAAACAAATTTTATCATACACCCGGACAATAGATTCATATTACTACACACTACTGCAAATGATCTAATCTGAGGTAAAAATAAAAATGGATTACACCCTGTCACTTCACCGGGCGTAAAACTGACCGTAAGGTGAAAGAAAATAAAATAAAGCGATTGTTTCAATTAATTTTCACAAGGATGTATGTAATTATAAAATCTTTACTTTCCTCTTTTGTCAATTAGGTCCTTTTAAATGTGTATAATTTCGACTATCATGTTTACTAATGTCAGCGTTAGTTTACTAATGGCATCAGTTAAAGAGATAATTGATGGTATTTTTTGTTGTTTGTATTTCTTATCTGTACATTGTGAATATCGTATAGATTAAAGGAAATGTGTTAAAAATGGCGTATACAAGAAATATTTCTAAATACAATTCATAAATTTGCTTACTTGTTCATATTTTCAGGAATCGGTTAAGCTGATAAATATACAACATCTACCCTTATATATATATATATATATATATATATATATATATATGTGTGTGTGTGTGTGTGTGTGTGTGTGTGTGTGTGTGTGTGTGTTGTTTTATATGTTTATGTGTGTATGACTGCAAAGGACAAGTTCCTATAGAGAATTTCACTCAGTAATGTGCCATGGGAGATAAACGCTTAGGCGATCATGTATCTTTCGATACATAACTGACGGAGAAGATTATTTTTTCACACAGTAAGTGGCAATTTCTTTCTGCGGTAGACCAGATGCCATCCAAGGCTATAGAACCCGTCTGTCCTGCTATTTATACATAGCTGTGGGGAGAGAAAAAGTGTATTTATACCTTTCCCAAATACATTAGCACCTAAGTGAATCTAATGTATTTGCCGTAAATTCGAACACGGCTCTCGTATTCCTCATTGCGAACCGCTGTCCATTAGACGACCATTTATTTTCCCCATATATGCAATATAATACTCAAGCAATGTGAGGTAATTATAAAAATTAGCCAAAATGTATAGCACTATGCTAAAGTAAAACAGGCTTATGAATGCAAAAGATATATGTCCGATAATAATAGTGTATTAAACGAAATCCGTAGATTGTTTGTTTTTTTTTTGGGGGGGGGGCAAAAATATAATTATAATAATAGTAAAAACATCAATTCACTTTCGCATAAAACACGTCAAAATGTCATCACTTAGCGTCCTCCGTTATTTGCGTTCTTTTGATAATGTCGAAAGAGATTTGAATATATTTATAATGTTGTCAAATTTTGAAGCGGAACACGTTACGATATTTTTCTCAAAAATACGATTTTTTTCTGCGCATAGGAATACACTTTTTATCAATAAATTCGTAATTTTATCTTGAGGAATTTCCTCAAGGAACCAAATGCGTTGCAGAAAGAGGTTTCGCTGGTGTCATTTCTTTTATTTATCTACCTCTCTATCTATGACACTATAGATACACACGCATGTGTGTGTGTGTGTGTGTGTGCGCGCGCTCTGGAGACAACGATATAAAGATATATATATATATATATATATATATATATATATATATATATATATATATATATACATATATATATATATATATATACACATACATACATACATATATATATATACACATACATACATACATACATATATATACACATACATATATATATATATATATATATATATATACACATACATACACATACATACATATATATATATATATATAAACATACACACACATATATATATATATAGAGAGAGAGAGAGAGAGATCTTATATAACATATTATATATTACAAATATATTAAGAAGCCTAGATGTACTTAAAGCGATAGACTGAGAGACATGACGAGTGAAACATACATACTGACAGATATATATGTCGTGTGTGTCAGATTAATATATAGATAGGTAGATAGATAGAGAGACAGACAAACATGAATATTGAGACATACATACAGATAGATAGACAGATAGATAGATAGGTAGATAGATAGCCTGTGATGATTGACTTTAAAAAGCTCTTTTTTATTCTTTATTTTTCTTTCCGCAACACCTTTTTACATTTAATGGGAATATGCATTTGACAACCTTTTTTTTGTCAAAATATTAAGCAAGTATTATTTTCGGTTTGATGAAGAAATCTGATTTGCAATTTGTCATTATTTTCTTTTTATCGATTCTTTGTCACCATTCTTCAGCCAATTCTTTTTTTTTTAACTTTTTTATTTTATGTTCCTGACTATTCATCTCATCGGCTGGCAATGTTACCAAGAATATTTTACATTGATAAATAACGAACAAATTTTAACATTTTAATTCAAATTTTTTAACTAACATTCAATAGAACCAAATGCAAAATTTTATCAAGTGAAAAATAATTTTTAAAACAGGTGCATATAATATGGCATTTAGTTAACCGTAAACAATATTTAAATATTCTTTTGACTGGATTTCAGCTGAATTTTCCATGGTTTTGGATTCGAACTTCCTAACTCTTTAGATCCCTGCCTAACTTTCTATTTAACAGATAGCTTTTTTTGGAGAAGAGACCGAATACGGTTCTCTCAAATAATGCGAAAGTGAGCGCAAGTGTGCAGCTTGGAATTTGAACTGTGCATGCTGATTCCAGTTTAGGATTCGATGTCTGTCAAAATAACCGTAGAAGTGTAATCATGAAGAGTTGATAGCCTGCAAAATGACTTAATCGCGTGGAAAATGTTACATTTCCTTTATTAGCCCAACATAATTAAAAAATTAAGACAAATAGTTAAAAATTATACAGTACCCGACTGAGTATAATGCAAAATTCTGATGTAGTGTCTGGGCTGACTTGGTGTGCAGATTTAATTTTGATTAACGGTTGGGATGGATTACTGAATACCCCATATCACTGAGGTAATAGATTTTAAAGAAAATACTTCTTATCCAGTTATTATGCCTCGAAGATAACGGATGAAACTCTCTCTCTCTCTCTCTCTATGTATATATATATATATATATATATATATATATATATATATATATATATATATATGCCTGTATGCACGTGTGTGTGAAATTCACAGACAGTACTGTTTCGATGTATCACAGCTCTGCAGTGCGACAAGATGTCCGAAAACCTCAAGCCAACATCGAAACCCGTCCGATTTGGCGTCAGTCGGAGTTTCTACATCTAAGTCATCAGCATTCCGCAGAGACAAACTGCTAATTCTAGCATATTGTTTTTACGAATGTAAACAAATGCCAGGCAAGTAGTTATATATATATATATATATATATATATATATATATATATATATATATATATATAGCATAATGAGAAGCCACGTATACTTTCTTAATAGAAAACGGTGTTACAACGGTGTTATAACGGCCAGATTTGAACTGCATTTTCAGTTTAGAGAAGTGATGGAAGCAAACAGTTGCTAAATCTCAACAATGGTTTGCGTGCGAAAGCGATACAATGTTCTTTTGAGCTAGAAAATCAATGGTGAGGCGAGCTTAGGGACAGGGTGTATTGCCGTCGTGATGAATCCCATTTTTGGCGATCCACAAATCCGTCGAACGTCGTCACTCAAATGCCTCAAAACGCTGCAGTAAAACTCGCCCTGGGGGACGAATTCTCGGTGCACAATATGGCGGATGTCGAAAAGAAACGCTGAACATGACAAAATCGCAGGCTACACAATACGCGTAATATACAGATTGGGTCTTGTAATCTTTGGTGGTAACCGGTCTACCGTAAAAAGATACGGCAACCTAGCGGGTTAAGTTTTCTTCCTAGTCAGCTATGATCGTTCATGCGCACATCGTTTATAACTCTTATCCCACATGTGTGTGAAATTTAGACTTACGGGGAGCAACTAATGCTTTGAGGAGGATTTAGTAAAAAAAAAATTAACCTTTTTCCTTATTTGGACTATTGTCCTCATCTTTGTTGCCATATTTATGATCACGTTTCTTCAGGTGGTTGGAATGCCGAACTGAAGCCTTTATTTTGCTCACTGGTATACGCTGTTGTAGTTCCATGTGCCATGTTTAATGAATGTCAGTTATCTCCTGTTAATTCCACTCTCCAAATTCTCCTCTGCGTTAACTGGGTATTGAACTCAGACACTTTGGCTCCTGTCACTGGATATAACTAACGCCTTTATCCACTGTGCCATGTGTGCTTATATAGACAGATACCATTTCTTTTTATATAATCTTACTTTAATTACTCTTAAATTACTCGAAGTTTCTCCTGTGTATGGCTTGTGGCAATTGTTACTGGTGATCGAGGAAATTCATTCAAGTTTAACCTTAATATGATTTAGTTTTGTATTAATTAAGTTTTTTTTATTGTTTTAGAAGTAGTTGTAAAAGTTTTATGTTAAGATTAGGAAATTATTTTCCATTGTAGTCTTCATGGAGTTGGCGAGCAGAATATATATTTTTTGATTCGTTGGGTTTGTCTAAATGATTCCCTCATCTATTTAGAAATGTTTTACGAATCTTTTCTTTTGCAATAAATAGAAAATAATTAGAGTATGTCATAGCTTAAAAGCATTTCAATGTATTTCTATGAAAACATTAAATATTGTGCAACAGTACTTGTATCCGAAGAATAAACTGTAAGACGTCATGATAATGTTGTGATCGTCAAGCCAACATATTTACTTACTTTCTGTCAGAGATTCAATGCTCCAAAGACATTTCAACTCATATACAATGTTAGCCTTTTCCAAAACACTAGTTGACGAAGATGAGTTTTTGCGTATAATTAAGATGCTTATGTTAAATTTAGTATATATATATATATATATATATATATATATATATATATATATATATATATATATATATATATATATATTAAAAAGAAGAGAGGTACCGCAAATGCATTTGATTGTAATGTGGATTATTTTTTTAAATATTATGTTTTAAAAATAAAACAATATTTTTTTTTTATATTCTACATTACAACCAAAAACATTTACGGTAACTCTCTTCTTTTTAATATACATACTTTTCTCTGTGGAAGCACTATAACCTCCGCTTTTATATATATATATATATATATATATATATATATATATATATATATATATATATAAAGAAATATAGTCTTAAGGTGTGCTATATTTATGGAATAAAGTGCTCAATATCAGAGATAGAGCGTGTGTAAATATATGTCGGATTCGACATAGATATAAAAACTAACCTAAACGAAGTAGATTTTCTAGATGTTACCTTCAACCTAAGAGAAGGCACACATAAACCATATAGAAAACCTAATGACAAACCACTCTACATACACACATCTTCCAACCATCCACCTTCTATAATCAAACAGATACCAAAATCGATTAACCGCAGGCTCTCTGACAATTCCTCCAAAGAATCCCTATTTAACAAAGCTAAGAAAGACTATGAAACAGCCCTAAAAGATAGCGGATTCCCAGAAACACTCACATACTCACCACAGAATACAAAAAGGCCAACAGAAGAAGAAATATCATATGGTTCAACCCACCGTACAGCAAGAACGTAAAAACAAACGTAGGGAAAATATTCTTCAAACTCTTACACAAACACTCCCAGAATCAAGCACCTTACACAAGATATTCAACAAAAACACTGTAAAAATCAGCTACAGCTGCACCGAGAGCATGGCACAAATAATAAAAAAGCACAATAGGAAAATTATCAACAAACCACACGAACAAATTAAACCCACGTGCAACTGCAGAATAAAGAACGAATGTCCCTTAAACGGAAATTGTTTACAAAACAACGTAATATACCAAGCCACGATAAAATCACCAGATAATGAAGAAAAAGTATACATAGGAGTAACTGAAGGACCCTGGAAACAAAGAAATTATACACACAAAACATCTTTCACAAATAGTAAATATGCAAACAGTACAATGCTTTCTAAGTATATCTGGGAAATTAAAAACAAAACGAACATCACACCAAAAATATCTTGGAAGATAAGGAAAAAATCATCAGCCTACAATAACCAATCAAAAACTTGCAAACTTTGCTCGGAGGAAAAAATAGCTATCATTACTTTTCCCGACCAAAATAAATTATTAAACAAAAGATCCGAACTCATCTCAAAATGCAGACATGAAAATAAATTTTTACTACGTAACCTAAAAAATTAAAAACGGAAAAAATAAAATAAAGACAAATAAATATACTAATAAGCAAAAATAACAAAATAACAAAAAAAAAAAAAAAATAGAAATAAAACATAAAAAAATACTATGTTACTTAAAAATCGAAAACCGAAAAGAGAAAATATACAAGTAAAATAAATTAACCTAAATTCATCCAAGTAAATAAATAAACAAACCAATCCCAAATAAAGATAATCAATTAAAAACTGTTCCCGCCAAAATAATACTTAGAATGAACTACAACAATCAACCCCAAAACTGAACAAATAGTTTTAATTAAATTCCCAAACCAAAGCAAAACTGTTAAATAAGTGATATAAACAAATTTTTACTACGTTAATAAATAAATAAATAAATAAAATAAGAAACAAAAATAAAAACAAGCAATATAATTTGACCTAAATAGATAAACAAACGACTTCCGGTGAAATAACCGCCATAATAGAATACCCACAATGCACCACTACCCCGTATATATATAAATAGCCGAGAAAAATAACAGCACACGTGGCTTGACGATTGCATATAGCATGAAACAGACTGTCGCCTCTAAGTGTTGACTTCTATGTTCACTTTTATATTTATATATATATATATATATATATATATATATATATATATATATATATATATATATATATATATATATACCAAATTGCATATTGTAGGGACTACGCCAAAGAAGATTTTTAGTCCATATGAGAGCTCAGTGTATGATACTGAGCAAATTATAATGAGGAAAAACCTTAAAAATCCATATTCGGTTATAATTTATTTCGATGAATATAGGCATTATACTTTTACTCTGAATGTCTATATTTTCAGAAAATTTAGTCGGTCTGATGTGATGAATACACCTATCTTCATCGAAATATATTTATTACCGAATATAGATTTTTAAGTTTTTCTAATTATTATTATTATTATTATTATTATTATTATTATTATTATATATGTGTGCGTGTGTGTGTCTGTTTTCAAAATCGTACACTTGTATTTTTTTCTTTGTATTTTGTTTTTAACTCTAAATACATTTTTCACAAGCCAGTAATTTACAATCGGCTGATGAGATGCATTGATCTGCATCGAAAGACGACTACAATTAAAGATTATGACAAGTTTTCGATGTAATATCTTAAAATAAAAAATATTGCTCTATTTTGTATTGAGCTGTTTTAAATGAAATGTTACGAACGTTGAAGTTGTACTCTATTCTTTCTCAACTATATATTAATATATATATATATATATATATATATATATATATATATATATATATATATATGTATATATATATATATATATATATATATATATATATATATATATATATATATCCACTGACGGACATATCGCTGTATCACAGTTTATCAGTGAAATTGCTTCAAGCCGGGATAGAAAACCGGATTGATTTGACATCAGTCAGATATCTTATCCTTAGGCTATCGTTTACCTTTTTCTCTATACAAAATACGCCAGTGGCTCGGAGAACTCGATTCATACTTGACGAGTAATGCTTAATAGTTGATTTTAAAACCACCTTTCCTTAGATAACTCAACTGGGAGCATATATAGTCATCAACAGACATACTCTTTATATGTATCACAGCTACTCAGTGTGGTTAGACGTCCTATTGCTTCAAGCTGGGATCGAAATCCGACTTATATATACATATATATATATATATATATATATATATATATATGGCATGCTGCATTTTGGCTTAAAATTGTATAATATCTGGGACAGAGCTTGTGTAAATATAAAAGTCTAGACTGAGGTCAACATATATATATATATATATAATGAAATGGACACAGTCGGACAATTATTTAAAGACATTTTTATGTTTATACATTCTTTTTATAGATATAAATATTTAAGTAAATGCTCCGTTTATAATAAACAGTATCAAACATTTACCGGCCTGAATGTCCGAGAAATTTTTTCATAGAAAATATTCGTTCTCCGAGTGGAATCGAACCTGTATCCTATACAAAAATGTCTTAAAATAATTGTGGGACTTAATAATGTCCATTTCATAATGTGTGACGTCATTTGTTTACATTTGATACGCCATGAGCAGTTATAAATGTACGTGAGAGATTCAGGGAAGATTGAAGTTTAAATACAGTAAAAGCGACCTTGCTAACCGAACGCTCCTCTGTGGCTCAAACGGTTAAGGCACGTCAGGCTATATGAATTGTCGTACTTTCATCACACACACACACACACACATATATATATATATATATATATATTTGTAAAAAATATATTGATTTATTCATAATTCGACGTTCTTATTATATCAAGCGTTATTACAGAAGCCACTTCGTATTTTGGGTTTCTGTTACAAAGTACACAAATTCGAGCCTTCCGAAAAACTATTTTAATTTTACTAAGATTTCTTAAGTCAACAGATACATACACGACATACACACTGTATTAAATGTTATACTTATAAAGAATTTTTTTGGTTAATTTGGATATATTTTATTACTTAAAAGGTTATTTTTAATAGATACTCATATTTGAATCGATGATCATTTATTTATAAAAAAAAAAACTTATGTTTATTTATTGTCTCCGTCCGTTCTAAAAATTCGAGAAATCTTATTAAATCAAAAGAATCATCCCGGAAAGTGCATATTTTTCTAATAAAATAAGAACTGTTTAATAAGTAAAAATGGGGTGTCTATTTCTAATAGAAAGTGACCACTATAATAGCATTGGAAATTATACAAACACACATATATATACATATATATATATATATATGCGTATATGTTTACATCGGAAAACAGGTGTGTGGGCAAAAGTGGAGACACACTGTTTGGACAGCAGTTGATCTACCATAGAAACCCAGCCAAGAGTCTATCCTCAGTTAGTAAAACAAAAGCCACGCTAACACCACCACAATAATTAAATAAATATATAAAGAAAAAAGAAAAAAACACCTCAGGCCCAGATCTAGTCTCTCAATACAGTCAGATAACGATGTCTACTTATATATATATATATATATATATATATATATATATATATATATATATATATATATATATATATACATGTGTGTGTGTGTGTGTGTGTGTGTGTGTGTGTGTATGTGTGTGTATAAAACCGCCATTTTGTCTTCTAAAAGAAACAAGGAACTACATTTGATGACGTCTAATACAATTTACTTCTGTTTCTCAGTTTTTGTACATTTAGATGTATTTGTTGGTTGGCCAGGACTTTCGTCTGATCTTAATTTCCCGGTGTGCATGGGTGGCATTATTATTGAGCGTAATGCTAATGTTATTTTCATGTTGATCAAAGCACGACACCATCCTCGGCGGAGTTGATATAAGTGATTGGCGAAGTTTGGGTGGCAATAAATGACAATACAATATCTACAAATGTCTAGAAACAGCCACCTCTCATTTGAAACCTAGCTTGATTTAATACAGCCTCCTCTTGAGACAATCGTTTTAAAATAAAGAAAGTATATTTGCTTTCTTTTGACAACAAACGATCGGTTTTCTAACATGACGCGTCAGTATAAAAAATGTCACTTTTTAGCTTATACGCGATATCAAAATGTAGTGTTTCTGTCTAGGGATAGCTCACAGGAACAGGTTAAATTATATCATATCCCACTACATATCTCACCACGCTGGGGAGAGAAGGAAATATTATCCTTTCCTCACCCCACTACTACGTATCTGCTTAAGGGTAGTTACCGGTATTAGAGATGTTTAGTCATATCGTTGAACTCTCCTGGAATGTTCATCGTTTAAATAGGCTGGATAATAACGCCAAAGGGACAAAAGCCGCGCAATGGTGGACAACGTTTTGTCCTACTTCCATATGTAGGCTTATGAATTTATAATGGCGTAGGGCATCGAGGTTAAAATGAACAGTTGATTTATCCACGCCAAGAAGATTAATTAGGGATGATTATGAGGAAACCCACAGGTAACTTCAACAAAGCAAGTTAAGGAATTTATGAAATTACACTCCTGAAGTTGTGTCAGTAGATCGTTTTAGGAAAAGAATTCAAAATACTTAAAGTCTGTAGTTTTAACATGTCGTCATGAAGAGGAATGTTCATACTACAGATCAAATGATCTAACAGAAAATAATATTAAAAAATGTTTAAAACAACGATAAGTGAAATCGGAGCTCACAGAAGAGATAGATGGTTTGCATAAAGGATTAATTTGGACAACCTGAATTTCACCCAGATCGACAGACACATCAAGACGTTCAAAGGTGGGACATAACGTCCCGATTTGTTTTGATATTAAAAACCTGAGGACTTTTGTCAGCATATAAATAAAGATAATTCCTCATATCAGAAATTCAGACGGTTAAAGAAAATAGATTTATAAATAATTGCCTTATACAAAAATATAAAAAGGCAAACCTCGAATAGAAGTGAGTCATCTCAATGCAACGTATTCCTTCCTGAAAACGCTAAGAATCAGTAATATCTAAATATTCCTTGCCAAAGAAATACTCATCTATGGCCATCGAGGTGCCTTCCTCACACAGTGTACTCGATACTGTATCTGATGCTAACTGGATAATCATTATCAGCATAGCGATTTTGATTTCTGCCTGAGATAGTTTATATTTGTTTCAACATAACCCCTATAAATAAGGTATGAACTCACTATTCCCTGTTCTCTGACTTTTCAGCTGTTGTCTTAACATTTATGTACTAATTGATTATTGAGGAAAATAGTATGTATCACTGATCATTTAATTGATTAATTGTTAGATTTGTTTTTTCGAGTTGTCAAACCTTTGAAGGTTGTTTGAAAGACAGAAAATATTTTTAGATTGTAAGAATTGTTTGAAGATAATAGTCATTTTTTTTTTTATACAAGTGCTAATAATTATCCCACAGGTCGGGGTGGGGGGAGACTTGGATTTATACCTTTTCTAAGAGTATTTCTGCGTGAGTAAATATAACAAATCCGAATGGAATTAGAACTTGGTTCTCCAATTAATCCTTACTCGCTGTTTTCCATTTCACCAGCCGCACACCCAAGTTTACATCGCCTAATATTCCTAAGGAGTCACCTATACGTGTACTAAACAGTCTCGACATTGCTTAACTTACGTGCTCGTATGAGTCGGGTATTTCAAGCCTACTAATTGTTTAAATGACTACCTCATAAATATTTTATGTATCTTGATTGTGGCTACTGAAACCTGTTCATAATTTCGTCAACCTTGACATAATCTAATCATAATTTGTCATACATACGTTTACCTTCTCTTCCAGCTAACTTTTGTTATATGTTTATAAATATTTTTCATATATTTTTTTCGAATTTCAGAACATTATTGCTTACTGCGGATTACTATAACGGGTGAAACTCTGACGACGCCTAAACTGGCTTTCCATTTAAGATCGAAACAAACATTCCAGTGGAATTCTTTACGCTACCGATGACTAAAAAATTAAGTTGTACAAATGAATATTCCTAGCGACAAAATATATACATATTGTGGTAAGTACGATTTTGTTTTAAGCATATGATTCGAGAAGCTTCTGGGAACTCCATACAATTGGCCTTGTAACAAATCTGGGCTATACTTAAGACATAACTGACTGATCCGAGAAGTTAATTTTCATTTATATGAGATTTTGTTTAGAATTTCGGATATTCTAGTATACATACAAGGATCGGCCAAACAAATGGACCCTAGCAAATGAAAATTAGTTTATAAGTGACACTTGATTTGAAGATAAATCTATGATGCCTTGTGTCAAATTCTACGTTTAATGGAACGAGATACAAAGCAATTAGCATATCCAAAATGAATCGACAGTTTCAAACATTGGCTTGTTTTATATATTATGGAGACACATTTGGTGTAAAATAGATAATTATTAAGTAATATTTTAAGACATTTTATGATTATACCTTCTTTTTATAGATACAAATATTTAAGTAAATGCTCTGTTTATAATGACAGTATTAACGATATTTACCGGCCTGAAAGCCCGAGAAAGTTTCATATTTATACCTACAAAAAGAACGTATAAACATAAAAAAAATGTCTTTAACTAATTGTTGGACTGTGTCCATTTCATAATGTGTGACGTCATTTTTTTACATTTGGAAGCGCTTCGAGCAGATATGAATGTGCGAAAGAAAATCATGGAGAATTGTATTTTAAAAACTATAAAAACAACCTTGCTAACCGATACGCTTCTCTGTGGCTGAATCAGTAAAAGCACGTCAGGCTATATTACGAGTTCCACATAGAATACGGGTTCGATTCCTATCGGAGGACGAACATTTTCTATGAACATTTCTCGAGCAAGCAGGCCGGTAAATGTTGTTTAATACTGTTTATTATAAACACAGCATTTACTTAAATATCTGTATCTATAAAAAGAATGTATAAACATAAAAAATGTCTTATAATAATTGTCGGACTTTGTCCATTTCATAATGTGTGACGTCATCAAGTAATACCTTGATTTAATTGCTATCAACGGCTACATGAGCGCCGGTTTTTATAATATCCTTATACTCACATGTCTTTTCTTTCAGCAAATATAAAGTAAAATATTCTGCATCTGAGTTGAATTTTTACCTTTCTTAAAAGGACTGTCAATTGACTAAATTCCTTTTAACTTTACTGTTAATATAAGTAAAAACAAAAAAATGTTCCTAGATCATAGATAGAACAACCCATCTTGGAAACAGTTTGACTTTCGTCAAAGAATATAACATAATGAGATATACCCAATAAGAATAAACACATTACATGGAGACTTTCAGCAACAGCGACAACTAAAATGGATAGCATATACGAATCAATGAGATAATAATTAAATAATCGGGATGATGGCGTTAGACACAACATTAAACAAAATCTTAGAAAGTAAGCTCTCGTCTAAACAAGAAATCGCGATAACAGTTAATGGACTTCAAACAACATTAGCCGCGGATGGTTGGTCAATGATTAGGGAAAGTTTCCATAAGATGAAACGGCTACTATTCCTGTGACTTTTACCCTTTTTAACAGTATTTCTATTATACAAACTGCTATAATAGACGTCACAATATAATCGCTTCTATTATAAATTCGCATATGGAAATACGACCCTTTGTATTTTTTTTTTTTTAAATAGCGGTTATCATTTTCTCTGTGCTGTGTCACTTCAAAACGTTGAGGGCCATGATTATTCATAGTTTCCTATAATTTGTAGCCCATAAGAAATTTCGTTTATCTTTTTGTTCTCTTTCCTAAATATTTTCCCACTCAAGCTCGATAGGTACGTTATGTGTAGTGTTCTAGTGTTCTCTCTCTCTTACCTTCAAACTGTCCTGTGAGTATCAATTATTAAAACCTGCTTTCCTCATTATGTGCCCTAGAAATTCCAATTATTACTTTATTATATTAATTAAAAGTGTTATTTTGTTTTCAATTTCTCTAAAACTTCGTCGTTGCTCACATGTTCGCTGCATGATATTTTATCCCTTTTTTTCTGTCAAACCTTTATTCTTCAAGTCTTTTCTTCATCTGTAGTGAGATTGTCCAGCATTATTAGCGTGACATTTGGCATCATTCAGCCACGAGAGGCCATGGATCTACGCCCAAAGAGCTATGTCTCAGCTAATGATGGTGAAGCTGTATCTTTTATGGCTGTACAGGCCTACACAGGAGTGACAGTTTCGATTGCAACCATAGCATGCGAAAAGGCTCTCTCCCGATGTCGACGTGTTGTTTTATTTCCGTCGAGCACGCTTCTCGTCGGCGGTAAACCTCCGTTTCTCCTATCTTCACCCCATCTGTTTCATTCTGATCCACAAACCTATAAAAGAAGCTTGGACAGGAGGAGTCCAGTCACTTCTATGGTGTAATCGTAATATTAACCGATTCTCTACAAGGACACATTCGGAAATAATTGATCGAGCAGCCAGTACTGTTGCCGGATAAAAGTTTATAATTTTTCTCTTAAAATAGTTTTCAATAAAATAGGTATGTCAAGTCCAATAGTTCTTATCGCTCTTTCCAGTACTGACGATAGTTTCCTCCCTAACCTTTTGTTTAAAGTGATGGGGAATATTTACGTTGTAATTATATCATTATTTTCCATCCGTGCTACATGTAGCATCCATTTTAGTTCTTACTGCCGCCAATAAACTGCAAGTGATTTTTCTGTTTTTGGTACATTTCGTTGTTTGTGATTCTGTAGCGCCAGTCCGCAATTTTCAAAGAAGCATTGTTTTTGCCAAAACCCCAAGCCTTCACTCGCTCAGAGCGCATTTGTAACCATTGAACTTAGTAAGCGATTGTATACATACAGCGTTTTATATATTGCTGAAAGGGTTTGATGCCATGCCTGACATCCATACGAAAGTCTTGATCTGACAATGTTATTAAAGAACATGATTCGAATTTTCAAGTTAATGATTTGGTTCTGTAACAACTTGCAGTGTTGGGTGAAACTATCTTTAGCGTTCCCTATTCTATGTTAATGCCATGTCCTTTTAAGAAGTCAGTGTTTATTACTATTAAAAGCTTTCTTTAGAATGGCTGTGTTCTTTTGGTACTATTTTGAATTCAGAGTTGTCGATATTTCGTCATATTTTCTCTTTCTTATTTTCCCAGCGATCTCTATTTCACCGAAACAGAATTCTATAAAAAAGAAGAAAATACCATGTCAATGCATAATTCATTGTCTGTAATAAATGATTGGGAATGTTAACAATAATCGATCGTGCTTATATAGAGCATACGTACTTTCCATCAAAACCAAGAAATGAGTGACAAAAGACAGAAAATTAAGTGTTTTTTAGGCTATAAAGCAATTTTGCCATGTGAATATCGTCTCGGTCAACACTGATTTGTTTTCCTGAAAACTGCCGGAGAACATGATAAATAAAAGCTGTACGAACGAGAGGAAATTTATAATTTACCAGAAACCATGAAAATAACCACATTTTAGCAAATGTCAGTATTATTTCGGCTACTTCAAGTCTATTCATCAGTAAGGAAACTGTCCAACATTGACTCTAGTATAAGAGATTGAATATGACTGGTTTTCTTTACTTTGCTTTTAACGTTATCATTCTAAAACAAATTCACCCAAATGAAGGCAGTAAAGCCAATAAGACACAAAGGGTTAGTGGGTGTGGAAGAATTAGAGACAGAAATATTGAGCGAGAACAAAAAGATTTAATCACAAGGACACCAAATAGCGATTGACATTAATCTTAGAAAAAATAATGTAAAGTTGGTTAGAAAGAATAGAGCCGGGATCGAATTTCACAAGTGAGAATGTGAGAAAAGGGCCTGTTAACATAGAACTTACGGTTACATCTTGCCAGCTTATCTGTCAGTTCATGTCTAGTACTGCGCTTAAATTCAAGAGGACTATATATCATAGGGAAGAGCGATATTTATTTTGTAATGGAATACAAAGATATGGCACAAGGCCAGAAAGGGGGATGTGAAACGCTGGCCTTATTTTGTCATTATTAAAGTTAGCTAACCAAAATCACTGACCCAAACATACCACAAAATTTCTTACACCAAAACAACGCATTCTTACCATTCTTACAGCCACCATAATACCTCAGAATCTCTATGAAGTCCTAACTATTATCCATATGTATAATTTCTATTTCTCTGTGTGAAGTGGGAATAAAACAACAATTTTAAAAAAATAAAACCAAGTGTGTATTTACAAAATGGAATAAGATTTTTGCAAGAAACTAAATGACATTGTGTTAGTAATACCCACCAACACAACAATCCTTCAATATGTCAAAAACCACTCACTCAAATGCAAACCCAAACACAATATAACACAACAATACGAAAATCAATCCGAAAAACGAAAGGCGTCCCGCGTCACACAGAGAACTGACATCTCTGGTAAGTTAATGAAGGAGGAGAGAGGAAACTAAAATAAAGTTGAGGGAGAAATGAAAGAGGTCAATACGTTTACATCCCCTAGCTAAGTAAACATTGAAAGAAGAAACAAACTTAAACTAACCTAATTTGCGACCGGGTTGCCAATGTTCAATGCAGTTATTAGATTGATGCAAAATAATGATGTAATAATGTCGTTTTTTGACGTATTTTTAACGTCAAAAAACGACATTATTACGTCATCATTTTTGCACCAACCTAATAGAACTATGTTGAGACGACGACTATAATCATCACCAAACGACCAAATTTAAAAATAGTACAAATGAAGAATTAAGAGACACGTGTACAAATCAACAAGTCTTACCACTTAAACAAAACAGATAAAACAATAAACAGATTGGAAATGAAAAGACAAACTAGAAACTAAAACAATAACCCTTCGGTCGGATGTTATTTAATGTAAGAAAACTTGTTTTCTTAGAATAACAAAAACCAATGAAAGAAGTAACATGTAGAAAATTAGAACACAACGACTAAATAACAAAAATATATACGAGAATGAATAAAATAAACTTAAAGCTAAATAGGGGTTAAAAATTTAAATGAAAAACATTCAATACAATTTACACAAAAAAATTTTCAATAGTCTATTAAAAATATTTCAATAATCTATTAAAAATATTTCAATAGTCTATTAAAAAAAATAAGTAGAAAAAAATAAAATTAGAGCCTGGAAAGGTAAAAAAAAATAAACAAAAAAAGGAAAATTCAAACTTTTTACAAAAAAACTGTCAGCAAAAAAAAAAAAAGGTAGAAAATTTAAAGCTTAACTGTAACAGTTCTTCAGTTGAAAAATACAGTTCCAAACAGTAGCGCGACAAAAGCTTGCCTGATGTGTGATGAGTCTTGGATTGGTCTGAAAATAGGAGAAAGCCAACTAGAAAAGTACCATATAGAAACGCATTTTTATTTTTAGTAATTTACAGGAAATACAGAACAAGACCAAAAGCTGGTCTTCAATCTGTCTTAAAGTTAGCAACAAACTATATTCTTTGCAGCAAAACAACGCATTCTTACTTAGCATTGTTACGACAGTCACCATAATACCTCTATGTCTCTATGTAGATCTAACTTGTCTCCATAAATTCAATTTGTTCGTGAAGGAGTGAAATAAAATAACTTTTAAAATGCAATCTGAATGTCTATTTACAGGTAATATACTTTTATATCCAATGAATTAAACAAACTAAGTTAACTGGAAAGCAGAAACTAAGTATGGGACACAAACTGAACTACCCTAGTTTATGTGGGGGTTGTCAATGTTCAATGCGCAAATTCCAATATGATAAATAAACGCGAGTGCTACTTATATCGTGCATGCTAGATTGCTTTCAAGCACCGCTTACGGGCGAAGGATAGCCTCACCGATGCCCAGGCGTTGTCCCGTAATGCATTATATCATGTGTCAGTGAGGGAGTCCATTCAAGATTATCTGATAGGCGAGCTCGGTCTTACGAAGCAGGAGGCTCGCTCCATATGGCTTTAGGCGCCATGGTTGAAATGCCGCACTAAAGATAAGGCATTATACACCTATTTGGTCATACGAAGGGCCCTCTGGATCGGCAAGAGACTTTGTTCTGCGAGCTTGGAAAAATCTCCAAACTGTGTTTTCTTCAATGAGTCGATGTAAACATTCGAACACGCATTCTTCCATTTCAGTTTCGTTGTCCTGTTGTAGATTTTTATTGAAAATATCATGGCTCGTGTGATGCGCGGAAAAAGCCAGGTTTTAGTTTGTAAAATTTATTTATCATCTCTCAGTTGCGTCTCTGTCCTTGCGCAGAATGCACTCAGGGACGACTTTGTCAAAGTACAGAGACGAAACTGAGAAAAATTATACTGAGATGTGCCCAGCCCTGGAGAACAGATGCCCGGGGCTGAGCTCTCTCATTCCAACAGAGAGAGAGAGTAATCGGTGCTCGCATCGAGGCCAGCGCAACCGACGGTTACGGAGGATGCGGCTATTTTTATTCCTAGCTCGGGTGTACGTGCTCAGGATGTAGTTTATCGTCATCCCCCGAACTTAGTATCTATTGAAAATATTGATAATTACTGATTTTTTTTTTTTTTTTTTTTTTTTTTGCTTCTGCAAAATCTCTGACGAGGCACCTCGATTTCAACTATTTTCACATTGCCGTAGCAGAGATTACCTTTGCATTCTTTTTAAATATTTTGATGGTAATTTTTCTGATGAACTTTCGTTTTTGTTACTCAGATTTTATGAATCCAAGGGCATTACGAGAATGACAACATGATATCATCATTTTACAACTGAAAGGGCTAAATGTAACAGTTTCTTCCCTTTAAATTTTCGTTTATAAAGCTCTTTTCTTTTCTTTTCCAGTTAAGTTTTATCTTCAAAATACACGTCAATCGTTTAATTCTGTCTTCTTATTTCCTGTTCCTTTAATGTTCTTTCTACTCAATCGTGTTTCTTTTTCCCATATATCTGACGCACAGTGACACCAGGTAAATTAATGACGCTATTCTCTTACCTGGGATGAAATCTTTAAAAACATGTAACATAAATTCCGTATATAAGTCATAAGCAACTGAATTGTATATTTGACTAACAGAGATATTCGCTCATGATTCCATCTTGTACCATTTTTCTGGGATTTCATTGTAAGCTATTTGTATATTTGCAAGTCAACTTTCAGCTCAATCCTAATATCCAAATAATATAGCTTTATATTCATCACTAATTATCTAATATTTAATAATTTATTTTTTTCTAATAATTTATTTTTTTCTAATTTAAAAATAATTTCGCGCATGTCATCTATTGATACTTAATACCATTTCTATTTTTAGATTTGAATACAATATATTATGCTTATTATAGTTTTCCGAAATATACTATTTACATTATTCGGACTATTGTCTTCATCTTTGTCGCCAAACTTTTTACAACGTTTCGGCCGTTGTACGCTCCGGGCTTCTTCAGGTGGTTGGAATGTCGAACTGAAACTTTTATTTCGCTCACTGGGGTAGATTGCTCTAGTTCCACGTGCCATGTTTAATGGATGTCAGGTGTCAGTTGTCTCCACTGCCTTAACAGAGTATTGAACTCACACACTTGGACAACTTGGAGAGGGGAATTAACAGGAGATAACTGACAAGTGACATCCATTAAATATGGCACGTGGAACTAGAACAATATACCCCAGTGAGCGAAATAAAGGGTTCAGTTTGACATTCCAACCACCTGGACAAGGACGGAGCGTACAACGGCCGAAACGTTATAATAAATATGCCGACAAAGACGAGGACAACAGCCCCAAAAATGTAATTAGCGTACATACATAATAGTAGGTTGGTGCAAAAATAATGACATTTTTTTGACGTTAAAAATACGTCAAAAAACGTCATTATTTTTGCACGAACGTAATACCTCATCTCAGAAATATAAATAGATAATTTCCCGAAATATTTACCTGAATGTTGTTTTCGGTACATAAGCATATATATATATATATATATATATATATATATATATATATATATATATATATATATGTATGTGTGTGTGCATGTTTTAATGATGGATCATATTTTTCTCACTGGATATGATAAGGAACATTAAATTATTGTTTTGGGGAAAACTGGCATTGGTCATCTCGGCATAACAAGTCAGTCGTCATGGTTTTCAAACAAATACACGCCTTAGCTTAATTTTGTTCTTGCTATGATATAGAAAACGGAAAGTGGGACACGGAAATTCGAAGATGGATTGAGACAGGAAAAATACATTCCAAAATCTAATCAGAGCCAGAAAAAAGTTCGTTTGAAAGAAAGAAAGCAGTACTAAAACTGGTAGATGAGATCAGTCATCCTGTATGGTAGTGAATGCTAGACAATCTACTCAAAGAAGTGACTTGAAGCCACAGAAACGCGGTTCTACAGAAGGACAGAACATATGAGCAAGTGTAGATTTGGAAGTCGTCTGAAGGCAATGATGATTTTATTGAAAAAATTGTACTCTTTCGTACTCCCAAATATTATTGTGTAATTTTGAGAAATACATCTCTTAAAATGAGATGTCAATGTTATTTTTCATTTTTGCGTCATTTCCATGACAATTTATCCATCGTACCCTGCACGTGCGCGCACACACACACACACACACACACACATATATATATATATATATATATATATATATATATATATATATATATATATATATAAAATTTAAATTACGTTTTCGGGATTCTTACTTTCAAGGTCTCATTTCTATACATTAATTTGAATAGAATTTTGATCACGCACTGACCTTGTCTATTTATCGGCGTATTTATTGAGTTGTCATTGATATACGTAATCTCAGTGGATTTCATTTGGAAGGTCTCCAAGTTCACTGGCATCATATTTCAATTCAGTTACAAATGTGCGATAATTCTTGAAAAAATGAATCCTTTCACAATTTGAGAACATCGAAAAAAAAAAAAGCAACGTAAAAGGCAAGATAGCCAGAGGAAATTGAAAGGTTAACGGGGGAGGTTTTGGGAGGGATCAAAAAAGGACAAAAGTTATTAAGTGCTACAATGGAAAGGAAATTGTGGAAAGTCATTCATTAAGTTTTTTATATTTGTCATTTCTCTCTCTCTCCATATATATATATATATATATATATATATATATATATATATATATATATAACGGAGCACGTTTATATCAGTGTTCAAAATTATATCAGGTTTCAATGGTCATTTACAAAATAATATTAAAACTATCAATTACATAAGTTTTTGTCTGAGTAATTCTCCCCTGAAGATGATCAAGGATTACATTGAAAGTAATTTGTAAATAAAAGAAACGACAAAAAACTACGGCGCCTTCATTAATGAGTTTAAAAACAACATGAATCAATTGATCCATGTATTTTAGAGTATTAAAAAAAAATAAACATAATATGTCCAGATTATTCAACCAATTATGCTTGAATGAAGATATGCTTCCTAATATATATATATATATATATATATAAAGACATTTTTATGTCTTACATTCTTTTTATTGATAGAAGTATTTAAGTAAATGCTCTGTTTATAATAAACAGTATTGAATAACATTTACCGGCCTGAATGTCCGAGAAATTTTGATAGAGAATATTCGTTCTTCGACAGGATTCGAACCTGTATCATATACGGAACCGTCATATAGCCTCTCGGCCACAAAGGATTGTTCAGTTGGCAAGGTCGAATTTACTACTTATAAACTTCAATCTCCCATGAATCTCTCACGTACATTCATATCTGCTCATGACGTACCAAATGTAAAGAAATGACGTCACACATTATGAAATGGACAAAGTCCGATAATTATTTTAAGGCATTTTTATGTTTACACATTCTTTTTATTGGTACAAGTATTTAAGTAAATTCTCTGTTTATAATAAACTGTATTAAATATATATATATATATATATATATATATATATATATATATATATATATATATATATATATACATATGTTTGTGTGTGTGTGTGTTTGTGTGTGCGTGTATGTGTATTTAGGCAGCAAAATCTCTTTTAGTCATTTCTGATTAATTAAGTTACAAACATTAAGTCTGCTTATTTTTAGTATAATCCTTTCATATTCACGAATATTATTCCGTGTATTATAATCAAATAAAGCAAGAAATGAAGTGTACAAGTGAATATCACTTTCATTTTCCAAGTTCTCGCATTCCGAGCTACAACATAACAGAACAATTCTATAGAGCATAATTATTTTACATTCTAATGCACGCTAAAGCATAACTGTCATCTGTCGTATTTAAACGCAAAAAAGAAAAAAAATTAGTAATGGATAGCTCGACATAGATTTTGCATAACATATTGCACCTATGATGATGATTTGAGAAAGAGATTTCAAAGTACTTGGGAAGTAAAAGTGATTTTCACTGTTAAAGTACATTTCTTGCCTCATTTGCTTGTAACATACAGAAAAATATTTCTGAATCTGAAGGAATTATGATAAAAGTAAGCAGACACAATTTGTAACACACACACGCATATATATATATATATATATATATATATATATATATTGGAATACATTTTTTTTTATTATTCTGTGTTTTCTATCGCATTGAACGTTATTTGAAATCGATACTCATATGTGATTATTCACTGCATTTATTTATTACACAATATATTTATTTACTTTGGTTTTCTCACGTGAATGTTCGAGAATCTTATTAAAGAAATATTTTCACTCTCCTTTAAGAATTGAACCTGCACACTTCAGGGCAGAGTAAGCCATCGATAATCTCGATATGCTTTAGGCAAATTGGCCACAAAGAGCGATCTGTCTGGCGAGTACAAATGTTGTGCCTTTAAGCAAAATTTCTTTCGGCATAGAATCCTTCGAATGTTTTCATATCTGCACAGTTGCGTATCCAGACGTAATAACATTATTGTCTGCCATAATCAACAAGTTTGAAAGAAAACTTTCGGCCAAAATATAGCTTCCATATATATATATATATATATATATATATATATATATATATATATATATACTGTATACATTATATACATACACACACACGCACACATATATATATTTTCCTCTTTTAAACTTGCGTTTTTTTCTGTTCTTTTACAATAGCCTCCTACCTACACTCTACATTCTATATTTACACCACAATATTATATTAGGTTTATAACAATTTTTTGTTTCTTTCATACGACCCCGTATTTTTTAAAAACAAAAGCATTAATTCGTGCCTGATGAGTTGGTAGAACAACGAAACTTTAAGTTGCATTTCGAATGTGTGTATATGTATATTTATCAATATATACTTCTTAGATTATTCGGACTATTGTCCACATCTTTGTTGCCATATTTATCACGTTTCCGCCGTTGTACGTTCTGACCTTCTTCAGGTGTTTGGGATATAGAACTGAACTCTTTACTTCGCTCGCTGGGGTAGACTGTTCTATTTCTGCGTGCCATGTCTAATGGATGCCAGTTATCGGTTATCTCCTGTTAATTATCCTCTCCAAATTCTCCACTGCCTTAACTGGGTATTGAACTCACACTCTTTCGGTCCTGTCATTTGTCATTTGTTTACATTTGGATACGCTTTGAGCAGATATGAATGTACGTGAGAGATTCATTGAAGATTGTAGTTTGAAAGCAGTAAAATTGACTTTGCTAATCGCGCGATCCTCCGTTGCTCGATCGGTGAAGGCACGTGAGGATATATGACAGTTCATTATCTGATACAGGTTCGATTCGGAGGAAGAATTTGTTCTATGAAAATTTCTCGGACATTGAGACCGATAAATGTTATTAATACTGTTAATTATAAAACATGGCATTTACTTAAATATTTGTATCTATAAAAAGAATGTATAAACATAAAAAATATGTCTTAAAATAATTGTTGGAGTTTGTCCATTTCATAATGTGTGACATTATTTGTTTACATTTGGATACGCCATGAGCTGATATGAATGCACGTGAGCGAATCATGGAAGATTGTAGTTTAAAAGCAGTAAATTCGACCTTGCTAACGGAACGTTCCTCGTGGACAAATTGGTTAAAGGCATGTCAAGCTAAATGACGTTTTTGTATAGGATACAGGTTCGATTCCTGTCGGAGGAAGAATATTTTCTATGAAAATTTCTCGAACATTCAGGCCGGTGAATATTATTAATATTGTTTATTATAAAACAGAGCATTTACTTAAATATTTGTATCTATAAAAAGAATGTATAAACATAAAAATGTCTTAATATATATATATATATATATATATATATATATATATATAGATTTACAAAGGTATTTGTGCAAACGTGAAAGCATGTCTCTCAGCCGGATTCGAACCCGTCACATTGATGATATTTTCCAACAGGATCACCATTAACCTAAGCGTGCATAGAAATAACTTCGGCTAATTATCACACCTTTATGAATGTTTCATTATATTCTACTCATTAACTTGAACTGGCTCATGAGAGGTTTTTGTCGGGTGACTTGGGTTTTGGGGAATGCCATGTTAGTAAACTCGGCTCGTAGATGGTAATTCGTTTATCTTGACGTCGACCCTCAGTGTACACTTCATACAGTGGACGTCTGCCAAAACAAACCTACGCTCAGCAAATCACATCAACCGGACGGACACTACTGTTGGCTTTCAATATTTGCTGAGATGCAAGAATAAAAGTGTTTATAAATACTTATCGATCTATCGATTTGGTCTGTTACAAAATGCAAGTAACAAACAAATCGTCAGAAATGTTGCAATAAAAATTACATCGAAAATTAGAAAATTAGAAGAAAAAAATATGTGTAAAATGCCGACAGCTTTTATGAAAACATGAGTTGATATAATGCAAACATTTCATAACCGAACTTCTGAAAAACGTAAATACAAATTACTTTTAAAATCTCGATTTTAATTATATAATGTTTTTTACGCGTTTCATGTTGATGTGATATATATATATATATGTGATATATACACGTTGTCCTCACCAAAAAATTGATATCATTTAAAATGTGTTCATCTGAGTAACTTTATGTCCGAAGTAATACGAAATTAAATACGCCATATGTTGAACAGAAAAAAAAAAAGATTTATTTATCAAAAATTGAATGATTTATTCAAAGGGATGTAGATTTTATAACCGATATCACAAATGTTCAATATCTGCAACATTTGTGACACGGCACTTATCAAGTCGTTAAACCAGTTCCTGCCAAACACGCAGCCGAATGTCTTGAGTAACTTTGTCGACAGCCTCAGTGATTCCCGGCTTGTAGGAAGAGTTGAGGATATAGACCTGTCCTTTCACATAGCTGCACGGAAAAAGAAGGTGTCACCTCAGGTGAACATGGTGGCCATTTCAACAGCACATTGTCATTGTCACTGACGCGCTCGATCCATCTTCTTGGGAGATTCTCATTGAGATACGCCAACTCAGTCTTAAGGCATTTTGCTAAAATTTGAGATATTTCGATAAAAATTAGTTATATTATGGGTCTACAAAATGATGCCAATTTTGGGGGGACACCCTGTATTTTAGAAATAGTGGATATTCTTCAGATCCTCCGAATCTTTTTTTGTTTTCTATATTTATCTCTATATTCATTGTCTATATATCCTTTCTCTCAAATTCTCTCATTTATATTCTCAACTTTTGTTTGTGTTCTCTTCTTACTTCTTCGTATCTCTCCTTCTCTTCTTTCTTTCTCTTCCTAATTTAGCTTGCATCTTTCTCTCTTTCAGTTCTCTATCACTCTTTGCCTTTTCTCCCTTTTATTTTATATCTTCCTACTTCTCTTCTTTTTCTCTTATTATTTCTCTCTATCTTCACTCTTCCTTTCTCTATCTTTTTCCTCTTCCTCTTCTAACTTCACCTTATTCTTTTCGTTTCATAATTCTCTTCAGTCGTCTGCTTCTTTTCACTCTTTATACTATCCGTTATTTATTTCCTTTCTTTCCTCCCTAAGTAGCAGACGACATCTGAACATTTGCAATAGAAATAACTGCAACATAGCAATCCACATTCAACATTGTGCCTGTAAGAAGGCAACTTTAGTGTAAAAAAATAAGTTATCCCCTAAAAGACGGAAAAAAAGATTTTATTTCTATCAAGACTATGAAGTTAAGATTAGTCTGTAACCCTCTACCTCGAGATGCCATCGCGCTTGTAAATGATAAAAATCATTGTAAAAATGAAATCTTGATACAAGTCATTTCTACTTAATACATAGCCTGATTAAAATTAAAATTCTGCGCTCAAGTTTCTTATTCCTAGCCGGTATGCACGACACCAATAACCGCATTAACACGGTTGTAATACATCTGGTTGCTAAATAATAACTAACATTTAATTCCAAAGTTAAGGACACAGATAGAAACAGTTGAAAGATTGCTTTTCATTATTATTTTATTTTACAGTAGTGTTAACCATTACAAGGCGCGGAGCCACTCAAGGTAGAGAGTTACAGGGTAAGTGACATAACGTATGCGGATATATTTATAATGATAACGGTTAACTAACCTTGAACGGGTTAAGATTTTAGTGATATAAGAATCAGTGGTTCGTTGGAAGAAGCTGCTCGAGTGGAACTAACATCTCACCAATGGAATACGAAGTGAATGATCGTGGTCCGTTAGAATGTATCAGGCATGGCGGGTCTTAGCGGTGAAAACTTGGATTGCTAGAACTAAGAAATGTCGTACATCAACACTTTCCAAAGGAAATAACGAGAGAGCAGTTAAAGATTTGCGACCACTCGGTTTTGAGAAAGGGAACGCAAGTTGTTCTTAATAGTTAAAAGAAAGCAACTGCATGATAATAATTGTATGAATGTCTCGATTGATGAGGGAAGATTAGCAATTAATCTGTTTTTATTCGGATTACGTAGATCATATGCAAAGTCATTTCTTATCTTTACTGTAGTGCAACAGTCGATATCAAGATGTAAGACTCGAAACAATTGATTACACATTCAAATTGTTTTCCATTTATTTCTGACCGGGAAGAATGTTGGTACGTCCCGCCTAAGGCGATATTCATTTGATTATACCTGCTTTCTTTTATTTTTGTTAGCCTTCATTTGCTTATACACATATTCACATATATAAAGAATATATGAATTTCGTACATCGAGAAAAATACACAATGTATGTGTATATATATATATATATATATATATATATATATGTGTGTGTGTGTGTGTGTGCATGTATGTATATATGTGTGTGCGTGTATATATATATATATATATATATATATATATATATATATATATATGTATGTATATATATACATTTGAATGAAAACTCTAACATTTTTAGGCATTTAAAACAACATGCCTGCCCGTATACACAATTCCGTAAAATACTTGTCAAAAACACAATTATACTTTGACATGAAAACAATAGACAAAAACTAAAAATCCTTGAAGTATTATACATCAAACAGTTGAAACCCAACCTAAACAAAATCAATTATGGCATCTCTACAAATATTCTTAAATGTCTATAATTGGTAACAGAAGCCATTTGTTTATACCAATTCACTCTCGTGTGGTCATGTGTGACGTCATGAGATGCGGTGGGATTTTCGCTTCTAGCGTCTTATATGCGCGTGTTTATCGTTGCTTAGAAATCTTCTATGTAAACATTGGCAGACTATCATCACTGTCTTGTCCATATATTGTTTAATATGTTGTAATTGACATATTTGATAATGGCTTAAGTAAGCCGGAAGCTTAGATTGTATTGAAAAAATATGGATCACTACTATGAATTTCTTTCTTCTTTCAACGATAATGTTATTAATCTTATCAGAAGTTACGAAAAAAATTACATAAAATAAATAGACGACACTTGTCTATATTATTTAAGTAAACGTATATATATATATATATATATATATATATATATATATATGTATGTATATGTGTGTGTATATATATATGTGTGTATATATATATATATATATATGTATGTATGTATATGTGTATATATATATATATGTATATATATATATAAATATATACATGTATCTATATATATATATATAAATATATACATGTATCTATATATGTGTCTATATATATATATATATATATATATATATATATATATATATATATATATATATATATATATATATAGATAGATATATCATTATATATATAACAGACAATTAATGTTACATAAAAGATGTTCATCATCAAAACGAAGCAATCCACACTCAACGAAATGGCATTTCAAACCAGTCAGGAAATATTAAATTGTATTTAAACACTTGGTTCATTTGATAACGTTACTTTCTCTCACGTGACCATGTATAATGTCATAGAACAGCATTACGAATTTACGATCTGCGCCCGCTATTCTACGACCGTTATCACTATATATCAAACTTCGATGTAAACATAAGAGGATATCATCATTGATAGTGTATATCTATGTTGAAATGTCCATATAAGCAATCTGATGATGGCTCATGTGAGCTGAAAGCTTAGATCAAGCAACAGCATATGAAAAAAAATCAAATGTTGGACAGTTTTTGAGTTCATTTTCTGCCAAAACTAAAGCCACTATAGGAATTTAAAAAATTCTAGATTATAATTATTTTTTTTAAATATGATTCCATCGCGACATAGAAATGACTGTTTCCAAACTGGTCATCAGTATTTAAATTTAATTCCAATATTATACCTTAACCACTGGGTGGTAGTTTCATCCTCAAGCGTTGTTTTGGAATAACTATGGTACGGAATGTTTTACTCATTTATAGTTTTCAATGGATGTTTGGTCTAGGGTTTGTTTTTTCTTTATGAAGGGGCCACTGATTTGATGGAAGTGTACATACATACATACAGACATATATATATATATATATATATATATATATATATATATATATATATATATATATATATACATATATATATATATATATATATATATATATCAATTAAAAGGTGCAAATATAATTTATAAATTCATGAATCATTCATACAAAATATATGTATATATATGTGTGTGTGTATGTGTGTTTGTGTGTTTGTGTGTGTGTGTGTATGTGTGTGTGTGTAGTCCCAATCAGTATACTCTAGAATCATTTGAAACATAATTTTGACCGCCTACACAATAACTGTTTGGAGAACACAATGTAGATTACAACTCTTAATACATTATTGACTAGCATATATAAGTAGTCTAGGCAAAACACAGTACACATGGTCAAAATATTGCATTCACGCATGAAAGAGACTGTCGCATCTGGATATAACCATGAGGCTACACACACACACACACACACACCGACATACCCCCTATATATAAATAACATGTCTCAATATCAAACTATTCCCTGATTTTCTACAGTCTATACTTTAATATATATATATATATATATATATATATATATATAAATTAAAATTATTAATACTGTTTCATTTTCAAGCGAATATTTTTAGATAGATATTTTACTATTTTTTAGATAGATACTTTACTATATAGATATAATTTAGGAATAAAGCAAATATTTATTCCCCTTATCAGAAATACCAATGTTAATCCGCATAATATTTCACGCTATCATTTTGAAAGGAAAATAATGAAAAGAATTTTCTTAAAATCTTTTATTCATGATCTTTCATTTTAAAAATTTCTAGATAACCACTTAATTGTCATCATCGTCTACAGCACGTTTGGACAGACTATGTTGTCATTAGTACTGTGATTTTTTCTTAGCCATGTTTTAACGAAAGTAATGGCATACCATAAATCTAGAAGGAGACCAATAAGATTAATTGTCTACAGGTTTGCTGCATTTTCCACTGTAAGGCATCTTCTTTTATCTGAGTATATAATATTCATTAAAAAAAACAAACCATAAAAGAACATCTTTCTGATCGTAAGAAATGATTGTTTTCGCTTTTTGTACACTTTGAGAAAGTACAGGATAATGAAAGTTTATATAGGACATTTTCAACACGAAAATCATTAATGGGAATGTTGTGATGAAAAATGTTACTGAAGCCGCTCAGCTTTTATTCCACAGTTTTCCAAACAATAACTATCTCTTGAATCTTCCAAGTATCTGGTTCTAGCAGATTCACCAGTTCATGAAATTTGTATTAACATTTATTCGATCACCTGAATTTACATTCCCAACGAATTATGTGACTTCAATTTGTAGACAATCCAAAATTAGCAGTTTGTTTTTTTTCAAGGTGCAGCTAACAACGGGTTCGCTGAGATCATAAAATTCCAATAACACGTTCGTGCGAATCTATGCAAACCTGCTGAATCACACCACTAATATATTACGTGAATGCAATCTTCAGGCCATATTTAATGTGTCTTGAGCGTCTGTGTGTTCGTTCGCCCGTGTGTAGGAATTGCCTAAGTTGAGAGGTAGTCCTATGTTCAATTCCCTACAATTTCCAGTATAATATTTTTGTTTTTAATTCTCAAATACGATCAATACATTATGGTTGTTTTCGTAGTTGTACAGAGGTAGTAGTTGTCCTGGGGAACTGTTTTTTTTTTTCAATCGACGAATCCAGTCCAGCATTTTCGCCCCTTATATTTCAGCCTTTTTGCATCTATATGATCAAGCAGATTTATTAACATCTATCACTCTCCCAGGAGGCACAGTGGAGCAATGGATAGCGGCTCGGATTGAGGAGTCGGTGAGCTTAGTTCGAATTCCAGTCGAATCCATCATAGGAGAAAGCTTGTAGGAGGACAGACCCGGTTCTAGAGCCTTGGATGGCAACTGGTCTACCGCACAAAGAAATATCAACTTACTGTCGAAAAAAAAAATCTGCCTCGTCAGTCATGAATCGAAGGATATATGATCGCCTATGCGTGTATCACGCATGGCACATAACGGACTAACTAAACAATCTCCCTATGACTTTATAGTAGATATTCGTAACATAGGTAGCAATGCTTCCTTGAGTGATCTATGAACTATCAAGGAGATAGACTGTGTTCAGGGCAGATATGGAGACGTTGTGAGTTTTAGCAGGACTATGAAATAACTGACCTCTTGAGCGATGATTGGACAGAGGCACATTTTAATTACGTACTCTCAATCTTTTTATTTGCGTGTTCTTATTTTAGGCGTATTTTAAATATTCAGCTATAATTGCACATGTGTATGGTGCAAAAAATCGAAGATCTCACAATATTATTATTATATTCCTTCACGTATTTACCAAAAGCCAGGTAGAGGACTGCTGAATTATGTTGCTGCATGTACAGTTTATATCGGAGATATGTCTAATTGATACTTCTTTCTTACTAATGGAATATATAGGTGTAGGAACATAGCATGTGATTATCATCTTTTGGTGTATGAAAGTGACGCAGGTCACTTGCCGATCGCTTTTTTATATCACTCCCTACAGTGACGAAAGAGGCTATCAGCCTAGCCAAGCATTTGCTTTTTAAAATCCCAGCAGCTTACAAGCACATGGCGTCACTTGCTTTTGAGAATATATCTTTCCCAAATGCAGAAAGAAACTCCAGTTTGCCGTACTTGATTTGGGAAAACACATGATTCCCGTTCGTGGAATATGTCTTCGCCTGGGATATAGTACATGTAACGGCCCATTTGTATCCGCAGTCCTTATCATGGCTCCTCCAGACACAGGATTATCTCCATATTATATGTAAGAACAGTATTTGTTTGTTCTCCTTACACACGGCTACATTATTTTCCGCGTGGGATATATCTATATATGTATTCATGGTTTTGTGTTAGTATGTTTGTCATTCGTTTTTCTTTCAGCTATTCCGTTCCCTACATGAATTACGGTGTTATTATTTCACGAGTATAATAATGCGCATAATGGGGGAAATTATATGGGAAAATAAGTCTTTCTTCTCTAGCTCTCTCCTTTTATAAAGCGGATGAGCATGATTTCGCCCAGTGTACGTGACATAGCACGTCTTAGTTGTGAAGGACAGAATTCGGGAGAATTAAGGAACGTAGCCCGACAGAAGATGTGCACTGAGAAATAGCGATTAAGTAGTGAGAAGATTGCAACGTTGCGTCTCTTGAAAAGTGGGTGGAAAACTCCATCACCTGCAAAGTCGCATGGATGTTTTTGAACACTGTCAAGACAAGCAGGTGAGAAATGGCATCTCCAGTCCAGATGAGAGAACAATTCTTAATTTATTTCGGATCTGACCCTTGAAAAAAATAGAACATAGCTGAAGGAATCAAATACTTAATTGAGCGGTAGAAGGAAACGACCATTTTTTCAACAAATGTAGCCGTATTGTATGTAAGAGTCGTTCAAAGTATGGTTAGCCATTGAGAGAAAATCATCCTATATTAGGTAAGAGTTCAGTTTAGGTCACGAGGTAGCATCTATGGTTTGACACAGTGACCGACGCTTTGCTGTTCTCGCCACGCTTTACTTCCGTTAAGTGATATAAACGCGTGTCTGTTGCATTTAATCTGACACAATTATCAACGGAAATTCAATACAAGTGAAACGACGCCAGGAACAGTCTGAAAGGCTTCCGGTAGAAAAATAAATTGTGATAAACAGACAGACATACAGATAGATAGATAGATAGATAGATAGATAGATAGATAGATAGATAGATATGAACAGACTGAGATAGATAGATAGATAGATAGATATGAACAGACTGAGATAGATAGATAGATAGATAGATAGATAGATAGATAGATAAATAGATAGATAGATAGATATGAATAGGCTGAGATAGATAGATAGATAGATAGATAGATAGATAGATAGATAGATAGATAGATAGGAACAGACTGAGATGGGTAAATGCATAAATATGAACAGGCGAGATAGATATGAACACACTGAGCTAGATAATGAACAGCCTCAGATAGATAGATAGATAGATAGATAGATAGATAGATAGATAGGAACAGACTAGGAAAAATAGATAGATAGATAGATAGATAGATAGCGAACAGAATGAGGTAGATATGAAGAGACTAGTATAGATAGATAGATAAATAGATAGAAGTATTTCTGCATATAATTTCTAATAAATGACGAAATTTCTGTTTTAAACAATAAAATTATGTGTCAAACGCAGAGATTGTGATTTCTCTTTTGATTATGGTCTCTGTGATTTACACCCCCACACGCACGCACACACACACACACATATATATATATATATATATATATATATATATATATATGTATGTATACACTATGGTATTGAAGAGTTGCACACGTAAATGAGACTTAAATGTGCAAATAACCAGTTTCAAATATTCATCGAATATAAAAGAGATCAATGAAGCAAACCTGCTTTGATGATTATATATCTCTGAGTTCATTCGTATCACTGTATCATTCTTTATTTTCCACACCCTAGAATTTACATCAATGACATTAAAACCTACTTTATTTGAAAATTGAAATTAACATTTTTCTCTCGAGATAAAAGTTAAAAAATCACTTGAAAAAAAAAAAAGATTTTGAATTCCCCAGCGACACATCGTATTTTATATTGACGTCTATATTTGAAATTCATTATTCATGCAAATCTTAAGTCTAGCGGTCTGAACTGCAAAAAATAAATGAAAATTTTATTAAAATCAAACCAATATTTTCTCTTTCTTTGGGTGTCCTTTTATTTATTCTTTTTTTAAACATTTCCCCCCAAGCAAGTCGAAAATGCCACTAGTACGCAGGAGTTTACAGGCGGCGAAAGTGAGAGAACAGACTTGGTATAGGAGAAATTGAGGAAAGGACAAAAGATGAACGGGTTTCAAAAAGACAAGATGGCGAATAGCATTGCATTTAAATTTTTGATGATTGTGTTTTTCAGGAAAGAAAATAAAAGGAAGGGTGTTCCACAAATGGGTAGTTCGAAAAATAATTTTTTGTAGTTGAAGTTTCAGTTACATTTATCTAGCAGAATAGTTAAATTTATCTTCGTGGCCCCACGGAAAAAACATCGCCAGAGCAATTGCAATGAAAATATTTGTAGAAAAGTTGGAGGGAAGCCACGCCACGTCAGTGAGAAAAGGATTAAAGTCGAGATGTGAACCCCGTGTCGATTACATTACACATATTTCTTTGGATTTTGTCAAAAACCTCGTAATGAATAGCAGGAGTAACACACCAGATATGGCAATCGTATTCAATGCATGGACGAATGGCAGATTTGTAAACATGCATTAATGGCCTCTGACAAGAAATCATTTCTGACACGTCACAATGACCCAACTTTTCTTACACTAGATGTAGATATTGATAAGATTTATTCGTTCCACTTAGTGAAAACCATGAGGAAAGAGGGGGCAGCTTGATGCTCATTATAAGTGATAAAATTTCTTTTTAGAGAGGTCTCTGTTCCATCCAGATTTTAGTCATAGCTTCCTCACTTATACTTAAAAGGTAACTCTATTCGATATTTTTTCTAATGTCGTGTACTTTATTTTTATCTGTCACCATATTGGTTCTGAATAGATTCGACTTCTATACCGTTTACATTTTGAGGAAGCATGGGCGTATCTGCTGTGTATTTGAATCAATCCACAACAAAGAAAAAGGCATTTTTTAAATAGTAAAATATAAAGTACTAGTAGTAGAGCCTGGCGTTGCCCGGGGATGTAACAGTAAGAGGTAGATCAAGTATCGACCATCATAAAAACTGAAAAATAAAATTGACAAAGATTATTCTTTAAGGTTGACGGACACGCATGTCTTAATTAGTTTTTTTTTTTTTTCGAATTGGTCAAACCCAAACTCAAACAAAAACATTGTTTTCAATCGTTATGAGTCTACCGATTGAATAGAATTTTATTATAAACAATTGTCTTGTAAATGGAATTTTGAAAGCATTCTGAATGTAAAAATAAAGAAAAAAGTGTGCAAGACAATAAGAAACACTACCAGCCAAAGAAAAAGTGAAGTTTTGCTGAAATCGGTTGAAAAATGTAGAAAATCCGATCCCATATATAAGCGTACACATACACACACACACACACAACCTGGGTTTTATAATAAGTATGATAACTCGAAGTGAGTTGTCCCCCTTTCATTAATGCCTCTTCATCGTGTTTTCAAATTGATTTTGTGCAAAAACAATTGTGTTTTTCCAAATTTTGGGCGCTGTTAGAACCACTGCAAGGTAATTTTACGTAGTGCTGTGATGTTTTGTTGAAATCGGTTGAAAATTGTAGGAAATCCGATCTAATATATAAACGTACAGACACACACACAATCTCCGTTTTATAATAAGTAAGATTTTGTTTTTGTATATTTAAAATTACATTTTTTGCGTGTTTAGTTTTCTTGCAGTTTCTATATAATTTATGTCGAGAAAATAAGAAAATTATAAAAAAGTAAGAAAAATGAAATAGAAAATTCTTAACCGCAGAACCTTGTCAATCGTTTTTAATCAAACTTGTATAAAAGAAGGATTATGCAAAATATATATGTATAAGTATAGCTGACCACTCGTATTCTAGGATACATTTTATTATGGCGGCTTGCCAATACCTATTGCTCAGGCGCATTTGTGTTTATTCAACACCCAGAGAGCTCACCTGTGGTTTATACGGGAACTATGCTGAGCAGGCCTTTGTTATAGTTCCTGGGAAGGAGCATGTTATCTAGTGTGATTAACAATTTGAACAAGGCCTGCCTGATTGTGATTTCGTGCTAGCACAGATATCGATGTACCCCAAGGGTTCCGTCTACCCAATTTCACTCGCGGTCAACACGCACTATGTTTTTCAGAGGTGCTGCATAATAGCATCTGGAAGTTTCCTTACTGAAAAATAGACCATAGTGAGATTCGAACTCGGATCTCATAGTCAGAATTCGAACGTTATAAACACTCAACCATATATATGAAAAAGATATATATTTTAAGGTGTGCTATATTTATGGAAGAAAGTACTCAATATCAGGGATAACGCGTATATAAATATAAAAGGGAACATTAAATCAACACTCAGACGCGACAGGCTGTATCATGCTAGATGCAATCATCAGCCACGTATATATATATATATATATATATATATATATATATATATATATATATATATATATATATATATATATATATATATATATATATATATATACCCGATGCGATAAGAATGAAAGTAATATATACATTCAAGTCGGATTCATTATATTAAATTACGAACAATTATCCTTAGGAAAGGCATGAATCCAATCTTCTCGTCTCAGTTATGGGTTAATTATTAAGATTTATATCATTAATTAATTATTATATACAAAAGAATTTCTTACAATCTAAAAAGATATTTTATCGCATTAAATAATGTACAGAAGGTTGATAAACTGTAAAAGAACAAATCAAAACAATCAGTAAATATCAATTATATTTGTATGAAGTTTATTCTCCGAAAATATTTAATTGTTATTTTATAACAAATTTATTAAAATATAAATAAGTAAAGTGATTTTATTCCATAGCAAGGAGTCTCTTTTTTATTATTAAAAATTATCAATTATGACATTTTTTACTGAAGTCCCTTTTCAGATATTCTTACTTTTATTCATTGATTTATTTAAGAATCTTTTTGGTGGTCTTTCAAAATATTATTCTTTGAATAGTAATTTATTTCCTTTCTTGTTTTGGGTATTTCTGTCTTGGTGTTCATACATAACTGAAATTGACTCAAGACTGGTGTTGCTGTGGAAACAATCGTCTGTTGAAACCAGACTAATTCTTAAAATCAAAGACCATTCAGTAGAATGTCTTCTGCAAGACTGAATTTGAGTACAACGCCTTTCCATAACTGTTTATCTTACCGTAAATAAAACCGTTCAATACATGGACAATAGGACAAGGCCATTTTAAAACCGTTATATTGCACTCAACTTGTAAGTCAGGCTTTGACATGATAAATAATAACAGAATATATTTTTCTAAATAGGAGGAACGAGTGTAAAAGATTAAGTTTAGATTCAAAATAGTTGCGTTGGAATTTAATTCTCGAAATCAATGTAAGTCTTATAGCACAACTTTATAAAAACTATCATTTACTAAAGCTTTACAAATTGCATATGGACAAAATTATTGGCACAAGCACATTATTAGAAACTCAATTTGCCATCAAATAAGATCTTCATTTACTTCAAAGGAAATTATATTGAACAATTTAGCTATTTTATGATATTTTATACTATATTGTGCAACAGTTTTAGTGTTATTTTCAATAAACAATGCTAATTTAAAATATTTTGTCTCATAATTTGTGCTCAGCAATATTATGGTGTTGTATACACTTTTTATCTATCTTTTGGTATTATTAATTATGATTTAACAAATACTTTAAGGAATCAAATCATTGAGTAGATATTTTGTAATATATAACGACTTTTTTACAGTTTTTACTTAGCGAATACAATAAAAAAAATGTATATTTTGTTTGTGGCGATTCATAATTAGAATTCTGCTGTCATTAAATTTTCCATTCAATGTATCTAATAAAAATATTAACTTTATTTGAATTTATTCTTGAAATAGTAAAATGCTGAAGTCCATTTCTTTGAAAAAACACTGCGGAAATTAATCATAGCGTTAGAATTTTATTCTGGTGGTCAATGTAAACCTTATAGCACAGACGTATAAAATCTATAATTTATTGAAACTTTACAAATTGCATATAGATAAAATGTATGACACAACCACGTTTTTAATAAAAAATTTTGTCATCAAATAAGGCCTTAATTTTCTTCAAAGGGACATTATACTGAACAAATTAGCTATATTATGATGCAATATTTTATACAGTGCAGTAGTTTAGCATGATTTTCAGTAAACAATGCAAATATAAAACATTTTGTCTTATAATGTGTAGACAGCAGTATTATGGTATTGTATACACTTTTATATATGTTTTGTTTTTATTAATTACTATCTAACAAACGATTTCAGAAATCTTATTCATTGAGTAGCGTTTTTTTCTAATTTTACAATTTTTTTACATAGTTTTTACTTATGAAAATGAGTAAAAATACGTATTTTGCTTGTGGTGATTCTGGTTTGAATATATTTCCCATTCAATGTATCTAAAACAAACGATATCAAATTTATTTGGATTCATTCATTAAATAGTACGATTTTGATGCCTCTAACGAAAAACATTCGGAAATGAGATATCTCTGTGCATTTTTTTAGACGATATTAAAATGAAATACTAAGAAATTGGTAATAAGTTAATAATCTAATTATCGGTGTCAGTACTTATAACTTTAGACCTCATTTTGACCACTGAGTGCAATGGCCGAAACGTCGTGAATATGACCATAAACATGAAGTCAGCACCCCAGCAACGTAAATAGTGTAAATAATTACAATAACTCATCTCATAAATATAGACAGAATCTGACGAAGGGCGAGTGTACAACAACTCTTATTCAATTATTTACATATTTTACATAGATTTACTGAATATATTAAAAAATTACTTATTTTGCTTGTGGTCATTCATAATTACATTTCTGGTTTGAATATGTGTTTTTCATTCAATGTATCTAATACAAAAATATTAATTTTATTTGCATTTATTTTTTAAATAATAAAATTTTGAAGTCAGTAAGGAAAAAAATGAGGAAATTATGTATTTCTGTTGATATTTTATACGGATTTAATGCTAAATGCTCCGAAATTGGTAAAAGCTAACAATCTACATGTTGGCTTCAGTACTTAACACACCAGCCTCCAGTCTGTGCAATGATGATTTTCTAAAATAAAGTGAAAAAAATCAACCAGTCTTATGCGATAATTATCAAAATATTTTTTGTAACATCCTGCAGTAGTGACCTTAGCAAAATATCAGCTGACAAATAAAATATCAATACAAAACATTTTCCCAATTTTGCCATTGTAGTTTTTGCTACTGCCATGTAGTTTATATTGTCTTGGTAATGATTTTTGTTCAACTCATTATTTTTGTCTATATACCTGACAGTTGGAACAGATTTAAAGGACGTACAATTCAAATATATATTTTTGTGAATCGACCACATCCATAAATGGCATCCATAAATGGTATTAATTACTAATCGGATCTACTCTGTTATATTGAGGTATTCACTAGTCAAGTAGAAGGCTATCAAAAGACAGTATCTTTTAAACACATAATTTATAACAAAGGGAATCAAACACGATAATTAAAAATATGTGATTATGTTGCAAGTCAAGTTCTTAATCTTAATGGATGCATGTATGCCTATCTACCGCCCGGTTCACTGTTCTCTCCGCTATTTTGAATAGGAATTGAGGTTTATTCTTATTTCCTGTTTAAAAGTGGTTTTCCGGTTCCTTCTAAATTGTACTTCAACTCTATATTTCTAACGTCCCTAAAGTCTGAAATGTGGACTAATATGATATTTCCAATTTCTTCTAAAGTTTTTTCCTTGTATTTCACTTCCAGTAGCCCGTCGTGCTTTGCGTCTTAGTGGCTTTATCGTCTTTCTTGAGGTGAATTGATTAGAAAAATAATAATTTTAAAAAATGTGTTTTATATGGGTTTGTTACATTGTCTGTATTGAATATTGGTATAAATAAAAAATTCATTCTAAGTAGCTTTTAAATTTTTAAATATGAAAAGAAACAATAAATTGTGTTAGTTCGAAGAATTTTTGCTTGATTAGTAATTAATCATTTGAAGAACAACAAATATTGAAATTATTTTGAGGCAAGAATTGAAAGAATCAAATAATTTTAACGTTCTTAAAATTGGGAGGGCTATTGGCACAAAAGTCTTCTATAAGATTTTTAAAATTCTTAGCGTTTTAATTCTAGCTATAAAAATGCAAGTCTTCCAGAACATTGTCTTTTGTTTTTTCAAGCGTATCACCCCAAGCAAGTCGGGAAGCAACTAGGACGCAAGTGGTTACAGAAGATTTGGAACAATATCAGATAGGAGTGATAGAGGAAAGGATGAGGAGACGGATAGTGGATAGATCAAGGGAACTGGAGATATCGATTGACATTACATTTGAATAGTTGGAGATTATAGCTCTCAGGGAAACTCGAATAGGGAAGAGAGTTCCACAAGCGAGAGGTGCGAGATATGAAGATATTGGAGTAGAAGAGACGGCTACATTTAGTAGTTTCGACAGTTAAAGGATGAGAGCGGGATGCCAGCCTCGTAGGTCGCTTGGATTCATGAAGTCTGCGAACCAGCGAATGCAGCTCCTCGGAGCAATTACCATGAAAGTATTTGTATAAAAGACAGAGATAGGCGACGGCGCTTCTGTGAGAGAGCGACTGTAGACGAGATGCCAGAACAGGGCCAATTATAATGCATATCCGCCTCTGGAGCTTATCAAGAACCCCGAGGCAAACAGAAGAGGCTCCAGACCATATATGGCAGCAATACTCCATACAAGGGCGAATTGTTGATTTGTAGAAATATCAGTTAACTTGCAATATCAATTTAAAGATTCTTTTTCTTAATCGGTCCTTATCTCTTACACTTACAACATGCACGCCTCTTCTATTCAATAGGTATTGATTTTATGAGCATTTTTTTACAATATTGTTCACACCGTACAAGGGCCAAGAGCCACTGGGGATAAAGATTTACAGAATAATAGTGAGAGTAGATGCGTCTATGTGTGAAAGATAATAACAACATACTGGATGAGGTTAAGATTGTACATATCGGTTCAAGAAAGCTGATGATGTTATTTAAGATATACAGCACATAAATTAAAAGAAAATAAAATAATGTAAATACTATTTTTTTTACATACCTAAAACAAAAAAACTTACCCACTTTTCTTTATGAGCCATTGAATTATATCACTTCAGGCCGCCATAACATGCCAGACGTTTCATTTAATACAGTTTAACGTTCCTATAAGTAAGCATTTTGCAAAAAAAAAAGACTACATTTCTGCTCTCGGGTATAAACACATGTTACAAAATAAAACCCTCTCATGATAAAATGAGAGGATGAAACGCGTCAGGTAAATGTTAATTTTGTTATATATATATATATATATATATATATATATATATATATATATATTAAGTTGGTGCAAACATAATGATGTAATAATGTCGTTTTTTGAAGTTAAAAATACGTCAAAAATATATATATATATATATACACGAATACATGTTTGGTATAGATGGAATAAACTTCCAGTAAAGAAACACTATTTGAAACACTATCACTTGACCAGACATCAGAAGTGTTAAAACATCTATCTTTGTAGTGATGTTATACTAATGCTATAATTAAAAAAATAATGTATATAAATATATATGTATGTGTGTGTTCATGCCTGTGTGTGTATGTATGTATATACGTGTGCGTGTGTTTGTAAGTGTATGGGTGTGACACATATGTAAAGACATTTCCTGATGTTCTTACTTAACCTAAGTTTGACGAATAGATAAAATTTTAAACATCTATATTCTTATCACATATTTCGTCTGACACCCACACATAAAAACCCATATCCACACGCCCCTCACAGACAAGCACACACACACACACACACACATATATATATATATATATATATATATATATATATATATGTGTGTGTGTGTGTGTGTGTGTGTGTGTGTGACATCTAAATGTTTGATAATGATCGTACCTTGAAATCTTCATGAAGATACAAGAAAACTCGTAAAAATCAATGAGCATAAAACGTAAATATTTAAAGTTTGTATTTAAGTTAAATTTCGTTTCAAGTTATACTGAAATCAAATCGATGTTAACATATCACGTTTATTTAAAATCTGTGTATAAATAGTAAATATGTCATAGAAAAATCGAAGATGATATTTAAATAAAGAAGAAATTAATTTTGATTTTAGATCTAGTAGGATAACTAGAAAACTCAAATCAAAATGTAAAATGAAACAAAATCCATATTTTAACAACATTAGCTGCTTAAATGTCAACGCACTTACATAAGTGGTATATGCAAATTCTATTCCTCGAATATCGCATTAAATATTTCAATAAATACTGCCGTGCAGAAACTGTATGTGAATGCCATATAAACCTTGGATGTCTTCCTTCTCCGGATTCATATGGCAGAATGAGTCATTACCCTACCTATACTGGTACAAGGTTAGTTGGTAGGGGCGGTAATACACGCTTTGAAGATCATGTTTCTTCTCGAGTCATGATCGCCCAAGATAATTTTCACATCCATTATTAGAGCACCTGGTATTCTTAAGCGGTTACCCATTTAGGTATTGAGCAGGATTCATGTTGCTTAACTTCGGTGATCATACGGCAAACAGTGTTTCAGTAACACACAGAAGCACGCACTTATTTATAGTCGTAAGTGATTTGTTGACAAAAACTTACTGACCTTTACATCAGGTCCGCACACATACGTGTGTGTGAACACAGACAACGTTATTCTGAATAAGAATGAAACAGACAGTCCTCACTCAGCGTACACATCAGTATTCGCATTAATTATATTTAAGTACACTCTATTCCTTATATCGACAACCCTGTATATGTAACATAAATTCAAACTATATTTTATATTGTATTACGAATTCATATATATATATATATATATATATATATATATATATATATATATACACATATAAGAAATAGTAAGATTAAAAGATTTTGTCAATTATCTGATTGATTTTGTTGCGGACCGGTGTATGCGTTGGGAGATAACAATGTATTTCTGCTGACATGACCTCGACAAACATGACAGACTCGGGATGTGAGTCTACGCAAAGAAATTACAGAAACGACGAGAAACGATATATATATATATATATATATATATATATATATATATATATATATATATATATATATATATAGTATTGCTGTCATATATGGTCTGGTGCCCCTTCTGTTTGCCTCGGGTTTCTTGATAGGCACCAGAGGTGGATATGAAATATAATTGGTCCTGCTCTGGCATCTCGTCTACAGTCACTTTCTCACAGACGCGCCGTCGCCTCATTCTGTCTGTTCTACAAATACGTCTATGGTAATTGTTCCGAGGAGCTGCATTCGCTGGTTCCCAGACTTCATGAATTCAAGAGAACTACTAGGCTGGCATCCCGCTCTCACCCTTTCACTGTCGAAACTCCTAAATGTAGCCGTCTCTTCTACTCTAATAGCTTCATATCTCGCACCTCTCGCCTGTGGAACTCCCTTCCCTATTCCAGTTTCCCTGAGAGCTATAATCTCCAGCTATTCAAGTGTAATCGACATCTGCAGTTGCCTTGATCTATCCACTACCCTTCTCCTCATACTCTTTTCTATCACTCCTATCTGATCTCGTTCTATATTTTCTGTAACCCCTTGCGTCCTAGTGGCTTCCCGCCTTGCTTAGGGTGAAAGGCTTAAAAATATATATATATATATATATATATATATATATATATATATATATATATGCAAACAAATGATAATGTATGAAGAATAAACGGTTACAAGTGACAAAAACAAAGATGTGTTTGAAAATGAATGTCAAAACCTAAGGGTTCAATGTATGTGTCATGAGTAAATGTGCATCCGTACATGTGTATATATGTATTGATCATGCGTTTCTCAAGGAGTACGCGTATTTCCTCTAGGGAGTTAAATGTTGAAGTGTAAGCGTAAAAAGTATGAAGAGGTTGAAAAAAAAACTATCGCTGTGAATTTATAGTCCTGAGAACGTCATGTAGGAGTAGTTTCAAAAATTAAGAGTAACCCGACAATCCTCCCCTCCAGGTGGATAGTTGTTTCTCTCCTCGTTAGGTGAAAAGAAAAATTGTCGAAAGCGTGAATGAAATGGGTGATTAAACACATCGACGAAACGTACAACATGTCGACGAAACGTACAACATGTCGACGAATATGCTGTTATCACGGTGCGGTATTATTTTCCAGTTGAATGTTGCACGCTCCGGAAAATATGTCGATAGTGTAAATTGTTCCACATTTGCAATTAAAATTTGTCTTTTTTCAGTGCTCCTCGTTGAATTAGTTTTTTCGTCCTATTTTATCGATTATTTGTTTTTAGGAGGATTTTGTATACGAAAAACCTTTTTTTGTTTGTTATACGTGTATAATATTTGTTGGCGCACAATAATTAATAGAAGAAGCAATTGTGGCAAATTTCAGCTATGTCTAATGCATGTTGAATGTTATGAAAATTTTCTATAGTCGTCTATTGCATATCTTAGTTGCAAATTCAAGGAGTTTTCAGGTGACATCTTCGATAAGTAAAAGTATAGATAACTGAGTCGCCTATTGATCTACATCGCACTTTATCTGATTAACCCAGATGAAAGAGTGTTGATTAAAGTAGTATGAATATTTTCGTTTTGTTGAAAAAAAATTGTTGTCTGCCGGTTTAGGTCGAGTCGAGCATAATGACGCCTGACAGAAAGAAACGGTCAGGCCAACAAACAGTACGTGTTTAATAGGGTGTATTGACCAATGTAGCAGTAATTGAAATGTAATTAGAGATTTGTTTCCGAGTCCCATGTGCTTAAAAAAAACAATCTATCTGCTGAATCGCAGAACACCATGAGTTGTCTTTTTGAGAATGTAAGACGTCTTCGCGTTGTTACTTTTGTATAGTCAACAAATGCTCTTTATCACGTTTGTAATTCTCGCTGTAGTTGAATAGCAGATTCTCGTAGTAAATCGCATCACTTGAGGACAACCAACATCAGCAACAACTAAAATGGATAGCACATGCAATTCGAAGAGAAAATTAAGACTTAATCAAGATGTTAACATTCCACACAATTTCAAATAGAATGTTCAAAAAGAACACCCAATCAGAAAAGAGAAATAACAGATACTTGACTTGTTTTAAACGATCAATGAACACCAAATGCTTCCTTATATGGGAACATCTGATATTACCATAGCCATTACCACTAAGGAGTGAAGCGTACTGCCACAATATTGTGTTGATTCCTATGTCCACACTGTTTATATCTATATGCCTGTCGATAAATATGTAAATAAAAATAAATATGTAAATATAAAATAACACATAGCAAGTGTTGGCATTAATAGCAAAACAATAACCAATGCAAAATAAGACTTATAATATTTATACTAAGAATAAGTATACATTATAAATATTAATAAATAAGCATATATATGCATAAATACACACACACATATATATATATATATATATATATATATATATATAGGGGAATTATGGGTAGAAATTTCAGTTATTTGCAGTGTATTGTTTTATTCGACCTTGCTACCAACAATGACACAATGACTAGCATATAAAAATAGTCGACACACGTGGCCTGAAGATAGCGTTCACGCATAAAAAAGACTGTTGCAAAATCGAGGCTAGAGCGTGTTTACACATAAGTGTGGATAAATTAGCCAGAACTATGACATCCCATTTTAACAGATATATTTACTAAAATTACACAAAAATATCTTCAAATACTAAAGAGTAAATTTCTTCAATAAAATTGTCATTGACTGCAACCACACTGTCAAGGAGATTTCAGAATCTCCTACAAGGCTTCTGAACGGTCTCCATGTTTAAGTTAGTAAATGCTGCCATAATCATTGCCTTCAGTTCATCTTTGGTCTTTAAAGATTTTTGTTGGTTTCTCGGTCAACTGCGCCCCACACATAATAATCAAGGGGCTTGCAGTCTGGGCAGTTAGGTGACCAGATGTAAATGGTGATGGGGTCGCAGAAATTATCTGACAGCCATAACTGGGTTCTTCTGCTTGTGTGGCATGGAGCAGAGTTTTTTTGCCAAACATATTGTCTTCCAGCAACCACCTCCTTGATTCAGGGCAGCACTACCTCGTCAAGGCACTTGATGTAGTTATGTAGACTTTGTGGGATGATGAATGCATAGCGTTGCCATCACTATTGATCATTCTAAACACCACGATGTTAACTGGACATATCATCCAACTCTTCTGAATCCTCTGCACTGTTCTCAGACTAACACCTAAACACCCTTAAATGTGCAAATGCCAAGCAGTACAGTTTTTTTTTTCTTTTTAAAAGGCATACCTCGGTACCGAATGTTGCAAAACGTCGATGTTTAAGTGGGGTTACCGGCAATAAGTGGAAAAATATGTCAAAGTTCCATCAACTATTCCAATTTTGGGAACGCTTCAGGCGCCGAGTAATAAACGCAACCCTCTCTCGAATGTGAGTTACTTTATTTTTATCGTTTTTTTAAAGCATTTCCCCCAAAGTAAGGCGAGAGTGCCACTGGTTACAGAGAGTGAAAATAAGAGTAAAGAGGGGAGTGTTTGAGCATAAAGAGAAGGATGAGGATAAAGATCATGGTATCAGAAGATGTCGATTGACATTTCATTAAAATATTTGAAGATTCTGGTTATAAGGGAAGCAAGTAAAAGGAAGGGATTTCCACTGTCGAGAGGTGTAAGAGAAGAAATTGTTGGAGTAGAAGTAGCGGTTACATTTAATAGTTTTGACAGTGAAAGGGTCGAACCGAAATGCCAGTCTAGTAGCACGCTTAAATTCATGCAGTTGGGGGCACCAATGAAAATAGCACTTTCAGACAAGTTGCCATATTTATACTGCATGAACCAATCTAATATGTGCCATGCGTGATACACGCTTACATCTTTCGATACAGGTCTCACGAGACAGTTTTTTTTCCGCAGTAGTTTGCCAATTCTTTCTGCGGTAGACCAGTTGCCATCTAAGGATATAGAAGTCGGTCTGTCCTGCTATTCATTTATAAATGGTAGGGGCGGAAGAAGAGGATTCATCCCTTTTGCAAATTTATTAGCATGAAAAGAATATAATGGATTCTACTGGAATTCGAACTCGGCTCTCCGATTTCGCCATCCGAGCTGCTATCCATTACTTCACCCTGCCTGGATACAAGCCACCTTATCTCAGTCCTTATCAAAATCAACCAGAATAGATTTATCAAACATTTATACGTACTATTACTTCGACTACATAAGAAATAACTCATTCACAATTTAAGAGTCCCCTGCAGAGAAATATATTTTACTTAATGCCTCTCTACTTCATAATAATAGCTTCTAAACTTTTAATGTTTTTTTTTTCATTTTTATATCATTTTGTATTATTCAGAAACATTTATCTGATGTTGATAAATGTATCAGGTCATCCCATAATTTCTGTCCGAATTTTGAATAAAGAAAACAAGTGACCAAATGTTACATTTAATTACAGATTCAATCAACAATGTATTTTCCCTGATTATCTATGACTTCCTTCCATCTATTAACAAGCTTACTAATTACATTACTGTAAAATTATTTTGGCTTTGATTCGAAGAACTAACAGATCTCAGTTTTAGCCTCTTCCTGTGTTACAAAAACTGTTTGTTCCATATGATTCTGTAAGCTACGAAAGAAATGGTAGTCTGAAGGGTCATGATCGGGAGAATAAGGTGGATGATGAATTTTCTTCCACCCAAGTTCTTCGATTTTTTGTGGCGTGATTCTTGCTGTGTTGGGTCACGCATTGTCCTGATGAAACATCACCTCTTTTTGATTCACTAGAGCAGGTCTTTTTTCCACAAAGCTTGGTTCAAATGCTCTAATTGCTGACATTATATTTGAGCATTAATTGTTGCATTAGGTGGTAAGAATTCAAAGTGGATTATTCCTTGGAGATCTCACCAGATTGAAAGAAGGACCTTTTGCCCATGAAGTTCCCTTCCCGGCTGTGGCTGGTGTCCTTCCTCTTTATCAAGCTACTGTCTACGACGCTTAACATTTCGCTATATCCAGTACGTGGATTCCCTTTTTTTATCTTCTACTTTTACAAGAACAAGATCAGGCTGAATAACATATATAGGCAGCAGCTGCCCAATATTCACTTTCCACTCTCGATAAAAGTCAATAGCGCCTCCGCGCCCATGAGGATGATGGATTATTTTCCATCTTACGATCCCTTTATCACAGGCGAGATGTCGCTAGCCTCTCGCTACCCTATCACTATTTCCGTGGAACTATTTTCCTTTGTTCCATCAATTCTAATCTTTACGGCTAGGACTCGCCATGACAAGCACGTTTTATCCAGAAAACCCTCATTGACTTTCTATTCCTTTGGTAAGATGCAAGTTGTATCCAATCATAAGCAGTGAGTCTTGATCTCTAACTTTCTACCTCGAGCTGCTCTCGGGTCCTGTACAGAGTAAACATCGTTGTAAAAACCATTTAATGTCGATTTTAGATTATTGATATTCTAGATGCAGTCTCTCAAAGGACGTGGGAAGTTAAAAACAAACTTGATTTTCTGTTAGGCTATTTTAGGACACCAGAGTCCTTGTTGATAATTAGGTTATATGTTTTGTATCTTTCAAAGTGAATAATACATCGAAGATTCGGGGCGTTAAATGATATAGATAGACGAATTTGAATACATCTGGTTACAGTAAGTTAATAGTGTATTTTTTTGTTTATATAAAAAAAAAACATTTTAAATCCAATTTTAGCCGCTTCTCGATAGCACAGTTTAGGAAATTATTGATAAAACACTTTTTTATATTGATTAATTTTTTATAAATTAGATTATCTCGGTTAATCATATTTCTTATGAAAGCTATTTTTTATATTAATATATGTGAGGACATTTATTTTTTGGGTTATTATACAGACTCGAATAATTATTTGTGCTTTTTTCATACGGTGAACTATTAAAATTTGGTATTAAATAAATAAAACGACAAAGGATGAAAGCTTCATTAAATACGACCGACAAGATACCGCGATTAACCTTTTTTATTTTATTTTCTGGACATAAAGTGTGTAAAAATAGTCTAAATATTCTGCATATCCGAATGCTTTCAGCTATTTATTTAACCATTATCAAAGATAATTTTTTTTTAACTAACAACATAGATACTTTTACTTATGTATATAGAGTTATAGGAATGTTTTTTTTTTATTTCTTCCAAACACGGTCAGCATATTTTGGCCGTGTTAATAGATGATGTTATGGAGTGCTGGCTTTTTCTTTTTTTTATTATTAATAGAATAGGATAGATAATTTTAGTCTTTATTTATAAGTGGATTGTATTTTCTACAAGTATGTTGCAGATGGAGTTTGGTAAGGTTTCTGTGTGTGCTTCAATGAGTCCTAATTGAACTATGGTCAGAGTGATGTAACACGAGTCTTCTTGATAGGCATGTAGTAGTAGGACCAATATAATTATTCATGAAGTTGGTTCGATCAGGAACGTAGTATCTCAAGGGGCATGAGAATTAATAAATAACCTTGTTTATATTCAGTTAAAAGTAAAAATAAAAATAATCCTGGATAATGGCTGAAAGAATAAGTAATCACTTATAAGAACACAAGAAGATTTAAATCAAAAGCTTAACCGCAGTAACTTGTGTTTAATGAAATACTTATAAAAAAGGAATTCTGTCCAAATACACAATCTCGGAGTTCTTGACAAGATCCAGAGACGGATATGTAATGTGATTGGCCCTGATCTGGCGTCTCGCCTGCAGCCACTATCTCACAGACGCGCCGTCGCCTCTCTCTTTCTCTTCTACAAATACTTTCATGGCAATTGCTCCGATGAGCTGCTTTACCTGGTCCCCAGTCTCCATGAATACAAGCGCCTTACGAGGCTGGCATCGCGCTCTCACCCTTACACTGTAGAAACTTTAAAATGTAGCCATCTCTTCTACTCCAATAGCTTCATACCTCGCACCTCTCGCCCGTGGAACACCCTTCCCAATTACTGTTTCCCTGATGGCTATAATCTCTAACTATTCAAATGTAATGTCAATCGACATCTCCAGTTACCTTGATCTACACACTATCCTTCCCTTCATCCTTTCTTCTATCACTTCTATCTGCTCTTGCTACAAATCTCCTGCAACACCCCTGCATCCCAGTGGCTTCATGCCTTGCTCGGGGCGCTAAGCTTAAAAAAAATATTATATATATATATATATATATATATATATATATATAGGGAGAGATGGGTAAATAGTCGCCATTTTGTATATTTATTTCGCGCGTTGTTTATTTTTGATTTTGTCGACTGCACAATATAGTAGGGTCAGTTAGACACCGCTTGTGTGAAAAAAATCACTATGACGCAATTCACTCCGCCAGAAATATCGAAACGGAATGTTTTACTACTTGGCATTCGCGCCAGAATCTTCAGTATGAAATTTCAGAGTGTTTGGGTGTCAGAGCAGAGGATTCGGAAACAGCTGGAAGTTATACCCAGTCAAAATCATGGTGTTTGGAGTGACCACTAGTGTTATGCCACTATTCATCTTTCCACAGTGCCTAAGACTCAACACGGATGCCTAGATCAAGTGGCTTGAGGAGTTATTGCTGTTATGGGTCAAGAAAGTGGCTGCTGGAAGACCCTCTATCTGGCAACAGGATTCTGCAGCAGCCGATGTTTTTAATGGATGTCAGTTATCAGTTTGCTAGCCCACAAAAATCTCCTGAGCCGATCAAGCATAGAAATGAATACAATATGGTAACTAGTAATAAAGAGTGCCAGAGAAAAGCGATAAAAACAACAAAATTGCAATATGAGCTCTGGTAAAAACATGAATTGATAACAGTAAAAATTGTAATATGAGCACTGGTAAAAAATGATTGCTGAAGACATTAATTTTATAATATCCAGAAATTCATACACATATGTCTTCTAAGACACATGGCACAGTGGATAAAGGCGTTGGTTAGATCCAATGACAGAACCCAAACAGTGTTAAGTCAGTGGAGAACTTGGAGAGGGGAATTAAAAGGATATAACTTAAATCCATGAAAAAAATGGTACGTGGAACTAGAACAGTCTACCCCAGTGAGCGAAATAAAGGGTTCATTTCGACATTCCAACCACCTGAAGAAGGCCGTTGTAAAAAATATGGCGACAAAGATGGGGACAATAGTCCGAATAATGTAAATATTGTAAAATTGATTTATATATTTCCGTCCATACGAGGCAATAGTTATTTATTCCTTTTTTTTTTTTTAAGCAAAACTGAAAATTTGCTTTTGTTTTTTTTTCCATCAACTTTTTCTTGTCTCCGAGAAAAATGTTTTCTGGCTTGAAATACTATAGAAATTTTCAAACTAATTTTTGATTTGGAACGAAATCAAGTATCCAAGTATTAAGAACATGTCGACGTTTGACCAACTTCTATATGTTATGGCCGTTCAGGACATAGGCGATCATGCCTCTCCACAAATGTTTACCTCGTGTGTCTGTTAACAGTTTCTCTCCATTTGCTAATGACCAGCTCAATGTACTGGGATCCATTCACACAAGTTGATCAGGTAAATTGGCTCGCAGACTTTTCCTATCTCTCTTTCCCTCAATATGGCCAGTGAATTGAAAGTCTTCAAGATCTCCTTTCCCCAATGAATTTCAATAGTCTTTTTTTCTGATCTTGAGAAGAAGTGAATTGTAGAACCTGATTTCTATTCATTCGTTCTCCATTCACTGCCATATAAGATGGATACTACTTTATAATCCAGCATTCTATCGAAATCTTACCGTTTCTCAGCAGCATACTTAGAATATCGAGTGTTTCTTTTGCTAGTCCAGTAACGCCTAATGCGTGTTCGTATCTTCGTGCGGCATTTTCCATCTGCTGTTAAAAGGCTTTTCACTAAATAGAAACAAATTAACATTAAATCTGTCCTCAAATGTTAATGATCACTTTTATTTCTCCAAAGTCTATAAAGAATGTTAATAAAATCTAACTTAAGAGGATATTTTCAAAGATAATCTCTATCTTTGAACATTTTTGCATTATCAATAAGCAGTGAGTTAATTTGATATATATTTTGAGATATCTGATCAAAATTAGAATTTTATGGAAGCAGTCATATTATGAAAACAAATTTAAAATTTATAGAAATATATGAAAGTCAGTATTAAATTCAAGAAATTATTTTCTTGTATGCCAGTTTCATCAATGGGTGCCAATTTTTGAGAACTTTACTACAAAGTGTATTTTCTATACATAACGAAAAAAAGGTCTGTGACTGTAATATATTATTACTACATAATTACTTCCGCCTTTTTTAATAATATTCGACGGCAAATTTAACGACAGATACAAGTATTTAAATGCTGGCAATTTTAGGCTTTATACGCCATCTTGTACTGACGTTCTCGGCTGACCTGAAATGGAAAGATTATATTGAATCCATTCGTAGCTCAGCTGTTAAGAATGTCGGTTCACATTGTCATGCTAGAAAACTTTTCTCTGCAGATTCTATCTTACATATTTATAAGTCTACAATTCATCCTTTCTTTGAATATTGTTGTCATATATGGTCTGGTGCTACTGTTGTATATTTAGAGATTCTTGATAAAACCCAAACATCAGCTATATTATTGGTCTTGGTCTGGCTTGTTGCCGTCAGTCATTTTCCCACCACCATAATGTACTTTCCTATGCCTTTTCCATTCAAGGAAACTGTTCGGATGTGCTCTTTGCTATGGTACTTAAACTTCATGATTTTAAGCTACATTACAAGCCTGGCGATGATTTCTCATCAATTTCCAATCGAGTTGACTAGATATAACCGTAGGTTCTATGCTAACAGTTTCTTTTCTTGACTTTCCACTTGTGGAACACTCTTTTGGCTCCACGTTTTCCAGCCAAATTTAATCGGAGAAAATTTATATACAATATCTATCGCTATCTACTGTTTTCCTGATTACACTTTTATTTTACCCTCGCCTTAACAATATTTCTCATTTTTTCTAATTCTTTCACATTCAGTAACTCTTTGTTGCCTTAGTGGCTTTATTGCCTTACTTTGTGTAAATTCTATAAAATAATATTAGGTTGGTGCAAAAATAATGACGTAATAACGTCAAAAAACGACATTATTACGTCATTATTTTTGCACCAACCTAATATATACTGCATGCAACCAACACACACACACACACACACACACACATATATATACGCAGACAAACACACACACATAATTATATATATATATATATATATATATATATATATATATATATATATATATATATAATTATGTGTGTGTGTGTTTGTCTGTATGTGTGTCTGTGCGCCAGTGTTTGCATGTGTGAGGAACAATAAAGTTGATTTAATTTGATATAAACACAAACTGTATTGTCTTTTCCCAGACATGAGATAATAGATTAATGAAATTTGACCCTTATCTGAGTTGGTCTAATTCCAATGATTTGGATTATTTTCCGCTTAAGGACAAAAAGGCTTTTTCTTCTCTTTATATCCCTTGTTTTTCTCTGACTTTTTATTTAATTTCGATGCTTAAATATCTGCTTCCGAAGTTTTGACATAACATCGGAATTTATTTTGGAATCGTTTATTCGTCGATCCAAGAAATTATCTGTAAACTCTCGCGTATAATAATTACATTTCATAATGGAAATAGCCTCCTAATCACGAGTTCGACGTGATAACACTGGATTTTCTTCTCTTCTAATAATTAAATTAAATAGATTAAATATTTCGACGCAAGAACAACAATGAAATTTACATGCCTATTCACTCTTTTTAACATGCAAAATTCTTTTTAGACAAGTATCTGTCTATATTTCTGAGATGATGTATATTATTCGGACTATTATCTCTTTATTTATTACGTTTCTTTAGGCGGTTAGAATGAGGACTGAACCCTTTATTTCGCTCACTGGAGTAGACTGTTCTAGTTCCACGTGTCATGTTTATGGTTGTTAGTTTTCAGCTGTCTCCCGTTAATACCGTTCTGAAAGTTCTCCACTGTCTTAACCGAATATTGAACTCACACTCTTTGCGTCCTGTCACTGGATCAAACCAACGTTTTTATCCACTGCGCCATGTATCCATGTGTTCACCTGCCTATGAATTTCTGGGTATTATAAACCTAATGTCTCACTAACATTTTTTTACCAGTGTAATTTTTCTTGTCATCACCATGTTTTTACCAGAGCTCATATTGCAACTTTTGTTGTTATTATCGCTTTTCTCTGGCACTCCGTATTACTGGTTTGCATATTGTATTCATTTTTATTCTTACATAACTTTTTCCAAGTTAATATTAGGTTGGTGCAAAAATAATGACGTTAAAAAATACGTAAAAAAACCGTCGTTATTTTTGCACCAACCTAATAATTCTTTTGATACCAAATCCTTGTGGTTTCTTTTGACACAAAAATGAATTAAAATCCGATTCTTTAAAGACTTCATGTGCACCTTCATTTTCTTCAGTGGTCTCTTATTTATAGTTAAATTTTTCTACATATAATATGAAACATATGAATATTCGAAAATTATTTATAGATTTAAAACATTTTAATGTTACCGTTTCGCTATTAGGTGAGCATTGTCAAATCATAAACGGGAAACGCTATTAATCTACTCCTAATCAAAACAAACTAGATATGTAAATATTTGCTGTTAATTTGAAATACACTACCAGTTATAGAAAATTTAATTGATAAAATCAACCCGATTGTTCATGACTCAGTCTGTTACGTGGTACCCGATTAGGCGAGCATGTATCTTTTGATACATGACTGACGAGGCAGATTATTCCCGAAGTAGGTTGCCATTTCCTTCTGCAATAGACTAATTGCCATCTAATTCTATAGAATACAGTCTGTTCTGCTATTCACATATAGCTGGGGTGAAGAAGAAGACGATTCATGTCTTTCCTAAGGGTATTAGCACCTAAGCGAATGTAATAGATTCGAGTGGAATTTAACTCAATCCGATCCATTAACCATTACTCCAGGAGGCACGATGGATTTACTTACGTACTAATAACCCTAGGAAAGATATGTATCCTCTTCTTCTCCCCCCAGCTATGGGTAAATAGCAGGACAGACTGGTTTCTATAGCCTTGGATGGCACCTGGTCTACTGCGGGTGGCAAGTTTTCGTCAGTCGAAAGATACATGATCGCCTAAGCGTGTATCACGCATGGCACCTAAGTCACTGACTGTCGTAATATTAACTTTGGGAAATGTATGAATCGTCTTCTTCCCCCCAGCTATGGGTAAATAGCTGGACAGACAAGGTACTAAAGCCTTGGATGTCTAACGCAGAAAGAAATGGCAACCTACTGCGGAAAAAAGCCTGCCTCATCAGTCATGTATCGAAAAATTCATGATCGCCTAAGCACGACACATAAGTAACTGACAGTCCATGAGAAATATGTTGAAATATAATGTAAATGTGGTGAGGAATATACATGTATGCACAAAAAAATACTTCTTTTAGAGCTTATATGTCGCAAGAGATTACGTGGAATACCACGTCATCGTTTCAAGGATCAGCTCGAAAACATCTTGATGTGGACAGAAATCGATCTGGTCAGTTGGGAGACGGAAATTGCAGAAAGAACCAATTGAAGAAGAACAGTCCACGAAATTAGAACATCCTTCAAAAACACCAGAAGACGAAGAGAACCCAAAGATAAGTCAGAGTTCTTCATCCCCTAAATGCATCTACCCTACCACGAGGTAGTGTCTGATGTCTCTTCAGATTCATCATATGACTTATTTCACATAGACATGAAATATCTTTGAACACCCCAATATCTCGGCAACGAGTTCCGCCAACGACGCTGTCCAAAACGTGTCGGCGAATTTCCTATCTAGGAGCATTGTACTCTGCAATTCTTTCAAACCGAGTGAATATCTAGAGTGTAGTATATTTTTTAAAATAATACCGTTTATGTATCAATAAGTGGATCACAGAACGTAGTCTGGGGGAGAAAGATGGAGATGTGTTTCTACAGAAGGATGCTAAGGATAACATGGACCGAGCGCGTGAGCAACGATTAGGTTTTGGAAAGGATGCAAACAAGGAGGAGGCTTATACTTAACATCAGTAAGAGGCAGATGAAATTTATCGGGCACATAATGAGGGAGGAGGGCCCGGAGAATCTGATACTCACAGGTCGAATAGAGGGAAAGAAAGTCAAGGGAAAACAATACATTTCATACCTAGTGGGCTTAAGCAAGTGGATGACAGAACGTGTTCTGGCGGTGATAGCAGAGGGAAGGAAGGAGAGCCATGATCGCCTACGTTCTGAAAGGACATGGCACATAAAATGAAAAGAAAGACTTTACAGAATACCTGATCACTTTCTTCTATTTTTCTTTTTTAATTATCAGTCCGGAGTTAGCAAGACAATAAAGCAACTAAGACGCAAGGGATTACTCGGTGTGAATGAATGTGAGAAAAGGAAAACATTATTAAGAAAAGGGGACAATAAAAAACAGGAATGAAGACTATAGAAGATAGTGAATGATATTACATTTAAATTTATGATGGTCGAAGTTGACTTGAATGCAGAAAGCCGGAATGCAGGAACTGTGAATGAAGAAACTGTTATCATGGAGCTAACGGTTACATCTAGTCATTTGAACTAAAAAGCAATGAGACTTTGCCTCCAATTTAGTACTCTCCGTAAGTTAACAAAGTTTAGCTACTAAAGAGGAAAGCGATTCAGAAAAATGACCGTGAAAATAGTTATAGAAAAAACACAGCGAAGCTACATTAGAGCAGTGGGAAATTGACTGAAGCCAAAATGCCAGGTCAAGTTCTATAACATTGCAGATTAGTCTATGTACAAAAGATAAATGCTCATTAGAACAATTACAATAAAATATTTGCAGAGAAGGCTACGATGTATCGGCTGGAAAGTAGATGCCAGGTCAAAACCAGTAACATTGCTGACTCTTCTTTGAATTTTTATCAAGAAACTCTAAATACATAGCAGAAGAACCGAAATCAGATGTGATAGCAAACTTCTCAGCATGAAAGAATGTTAATCTTATAAATATATCAGATAGATTCTGGCAAGAATAACTGTCCACCATTCCACAAAGGACCAACTTTCCTTGAAGTTAATCTTGCAAGTAATTCTTCCTTTCAACAGACTTATAACGTTTCGAACACCGTCAGTTACAATCACTTTATTCCATATCGCACAAATATTTTTAAATATTGAGATAACTATTTCTATTTTTCCTTTGTCATCGATATTGCTAATCGAAGCGTCTTGACGATATATTCTTCGGCTTTATCACATTTACAGCTCGTGTTTACTATTCTATATTGAGCGGATTGGCAGTTAAAACCCGCTATTTTACGTCCACGGAGTTGAATCAACTTTATTTCCTCCGTATTTTCAATTTTAATGAGGAACCTCCACTCAGATTCTCCAAAGATAAGCAACTTTTGGAGCAGAACACCGCGTGTATGCTATTATGAAAACGACAGACTTAACCTTCTCAAGCCAATTGTCATTCGTTACCTATCCTATTTCGTTCATAATTTTCATTATCACCTCATCATACATTTATGTGGAACATCTTGTTCAATAGTCCCCTACCTGAGTTCCTCTCGATTATTGCATTAAGTGTATATTAATAAAAATAATGGTTTATACTCAGACTATTCTGCGATCAAACAGTTGATTTTATTCCAGTTACTTTTCGTCATATATTCATCAACTCGGGTTTATACCGATATTTTTCTTCACACTTTGTACTAGTGGCAGTGAAGTAAATATTTTATTTCTCTGATATGTAATACCCGTATATATTTTATTTCTTTTTAAGAGCCAATGAATTCGTTGATAAATTCATCGACCCTTCTTGTTCCTAGCTTTGTGATGGCGCCTTTCATGCTGCCATATTTTGCAGACGTGTGTCTTCATCTTTATTTTGACAGATTTTCCTTATATGCCGACTGTATCTGATATTTATTACTTTTACAAATTTGGTTTTATTTTTCTTTGAGAAATATTTTTATTTTCAGCATCAATGAAGCATAGCTTGGTCAGACAGGCGGTTTATATAAAAGGAAATATGTATCAGGGTCCATTGTGTTGCGTCCATTTTCAAACTGAAGATCATCTACCTAACATTGTTTTTTAAACAATTACTATTGAACTACAGTGTTATAATATTTTAATATTTTCTCCTTTCCCCGGATTCTTTTTAATCATTTAAAAACAAGCAAGGCAATAAAGCAACTAAGACGCAAAGGGTTACTGAGTTCGAGCGAAAATGATTAAAAGAAAAGATTACTAAACAGAGAGAATAACAAATAGGAACAGAGAATATAACAATCGATATTTTGCATTTAAATTTTTGAAGATCAGATTTAACTGGGAAGAAAGAAGTGGGAAAATGTATGGACTCATCCTTCTTTCTTTTTTCAGGGCGAAGCATATATATATATATATATATATATATATATATATATATATATTGAAGTATTCGGCTCTTGTTTTGTAACATGTAGCGTGTTGGAAACTTATTTTTAAATAAATAATTATATATATATATATATATATATATATATATATATATATATATATATATCAGAACAGTTTGTGAGAGTTAGATATGAAGATACTGTGATAAATAAATAGATAGATAGATAGATAGCTATATAGTTAGATAGATAGATAGATAGATAGATAGATAGATAGATATGAACAGACTGATATATATAGATGGAAAGAAAGACAAATAGATTAGGTCAGTATTGTATTTTGTTGATTTCATAAAGATTAGCATTTCCTTTCCAACCTCAGTTTTGTTTATTCATCATTCAATAACCCTTCCTAGGTTACAACACTTTTCACTAACAATTGAATGACTACGAGATAATTTTCTTACTCAAATCAACATAAACGAATATAGAAATCTATAATAGCGAATATATTAAATTGATTTATTTTTATTTTTTTAAAGTTTCCCTGAGTTTACAAATTGATTAAACTTAAATTCTTTGTAGTTTAGAGGAAATTTGTTAATATTCAATAACATCTCTCCATTCATACTCTGAGAGACCCCTCTCTGCTTTCCATCAGCATAGCTGAACTTAAACACCAAGAAGTGACTTGTTGCATCTTCACAGACGAACGTTCTCAGTTGACATAAAGTGGAAACACTATATTGAATCCATTGCTAGGTCACCTATGTTATGCTAGACATTTTTTTCTCTAAAATCTATCTTACATATCATAAGTCTACCATTCGTTCATGCTTAGAATATTGCTACCACACATGATCTGTTGTTCCTGTTATATATTTAGAGATCCAAGATAAAATCGAAAGAATAATCAGCAATATTACTTCTCCTAATCTAGTGGCTCGGCTTTAGTCACTGCAATAAGGTTGGCTCACTTTGTCTTTTCTATAAATATGTTTATCATGTTTTTTTCAGACTTTTGAATTAAAGTGCAGTAATGACTGGCGACGTGATCTCATCAATTTAAATTTGTGCTGGCTAGTGTAACCGTGTGTTCTATGTTAACAGTTTCTTTTTTGAACTTCTCGTTTGTGGAACTTCCTTACTGTTCCATGCTTTCCTAGCCAACTTCAATCTTCAAAAATTTAAATTCTATGGCAATTCCTATGTACTGTCATCCTGATTACACTTTCCTCTTTACACTCTTTCCATTGTTCCTAATTATTCCTCAACCTTTAACCCGTCGTGTCTTAGTGGCTTTATTGCCTTGCAGAGGGTGACATCGATTAAAAAACAATAGCAAATCTATAAATTTTTTAAAACACTAACTTATTTAATCATAAAATGTCATAATGTAGGCGATGATGCCCCTCCACATCTTCCTGTCCCTTGTAGCTCTTAATAAATTATGTCTTTTTGTAATTTTTCCCAAACCCTTTTCGGCCATCCACTTGATCAAACCCGTTATGTATATCATCATATCTAACCGTCCCGTGAGTATCATATGTTCAAGCCTTCCTTCTTCCATTGCATGTACCAGAAATTTCTACTGTCGCTTCCTAATTTTAAGTATATGTTTTGCTTTTGTTTCCTTTCTTTCTGAAACCTCGTCGTTGCTCAAATGTTTGGCTCATATTATCTTTTGTCCATCCAAATATGTCTTCGGATCTCAGTGCTACCTATTCCTTCCTCTTTTAGAACATTTTCCAGATATTTAAATTACTGTACCTGCTTGATTTTAGTATCCCCGACTTGTAAGTAGAATTTTGGGCTCATCTTTTTGCTCATTCATATGCATTTTGTCTTCTTGTAAGTAATGCTTATTCACTTTTCCTCGTTCTCTTTTGCTAACTTCTTTGGTCTTGTAGTTTCCGTTTCTTATCTGCTATCAGCATTGTGTCATCAGTTTATCTTATGTTATTAAGATTGTGGCTGTTAATGTTTAATCCTGGTAGGATTTCTAGTTCTCTCAAAACTGTTTCACTGTATAGATTGAATAATCCGATGCTTCTATTACACACCTATATATTTTTGTATATCATAGATTCTCAAGTAGGCATCTACGCGGACGACACTACAATTTACTCCTGTCTCAAAAACAAATCTAGTGTCGGTGACAAAACTAACCTGGCCGCTCGTCTCGAAAAGGATCTCCAATCGGTTGTGAACTGGGGCAGGAATTGGCTGGTTAAATTTAATGTCTCAAAAACAAAACTGCTGTTTATTAATCACCACAGAGAACCATCCCTGCCTCTGAATGTCTGACACTCAACTTCTTGAGAGCACCTCTCTGCGGCTGCTCGGTCTCACATGGTCTGCTGACCTAAGATGGAACAAATACATTGAGTCAATTGCTTCGTCCACCGCAAGGAATATTGTCTCTCTGTGCCGCGCCAGGAAAATTTTCTCCCCAGAATCGATCCTTCAAATCTACACATCAACCATTTGCACTTGCATGGAGTATTGATGCCATATATGGTCTGGACCCACTTCTGTTTGCCTCGGGGTTCTTGATAAGATCCAGAGACGGATATGCAATGTAATTGGCCCTGTTCTGGGATATTGTCTGCAGTCGCTCTCTCACAGACGTGCCGTCGCCTCTCTGTGTCTTTTTTACAAATACTTTCATGGTAATCGCTCTGATGAGCTGCTTTCGCTGGTTCCCAGACTTCATGAATTCAAGCGTCCTATGAGGCTGGCATCCCGCTCTCACCCTTTCATTTTTGAAACTGTTAAATGTAACCGTCTCTTCTACTCCAATAGCTTCATATCTCGCACTTCTCGCCTGTGGAACTCTCTTCCCTATTCCAGTTTCCCTGAGAGCTATAATTTCCAACTATTTAAAGGTAATCTCAATCGACACCTCCAGTTGCCTTGACCTATCGACTATCCTTCTCCTCATCCTTTCCTCTATCACTCCTATCTGCTATCGCTCCAAATCCTCTGTAATTCCTTGCGTGCTAGTGGATTCCAGCCTTGCTTGTGGTGAAATGCTTAAAAAAACTCTTTTTTTTTTATTCGTATGCAGGTGGTTTGTTGCCAATACAGATTTTTGATTGCGCCAAATTCTTCCTTGGATATTTGTGACGTACTTTTTCGGACGACTTTGTGTAGTCTATAAAACACATGTCCACGTCCTTCTGAACTTGTATTCGTCTTTCTGATAACATTCTTTGACAAACCCGCATTGTTCTTGTCCTATCGCAGGCCTGATTCTGCTAAGGGTATATTAATCAGAACTTGGATGATGAGTTTTGTTATGTGACTCATTAAGTTTATTATTCGCCGATGTTCCCATTCGTTTGAACCTAATTCCTGAGGGAGTGTTACGAAAATAGATTTGTTAGGTCTTCCGGTATATCACCACTGTTGTAGATTTCCTTTTTTTCTGTAATCCTGCCTATTCTGAAATGGTCTAAGGCTGTATACATCTTTATTACTATTCCGTCTGGACCTGCCGCTTTGTTTCTGTTCAATTTCGCCAGTGCAGATTTCACTTAGTTTTTTTTTTTTTTTATATTTCTGGCCCGTCGGGATTTCTGTGTATTGCCAGTTTTTTTTTTCTTTCGTCGTGGAAGAGATCTTCAATATATTAGTTGCAGCAATGAAGTATTTTTTTTTCTCTTATAAGACCGCCCCGTCCTTGGATTTTATGCGACCTGTTGATAAGCATGTCTTTTGTCACTTTAGTTGCCTTATTTATTATGCATATATCTCCTATATCTGTGAAACTCACTCTCTGTATTTCTGCACATTTTTCGTTGAGTCACACCTCTTTAGCTTGTAAAACATTTGTTTACGGCTTCTATGCCTTATCTCCTTCCGGTTTGTTACTAAAGTTAATACATTAATGATTTCCTTGGAAAAGCATCAACGCATTTGTTATTTTCGTTATTTTTGCATGATATTGCTGTTTTCGATTTTCTCGCTTATTTAAAGCTTCATATCTTTTTTTAAAGCTTTTTGAATTAGCGAATTCTTCGTGGATGTATTCTGCATTTAACAAAAAGGATATGTTTGAAAATTTTTTTCCCTAAATACTCGTGTAATTGTAGCATGAAAACTCGACATTGTTATTGAAAAGAGTTTAAAAATATTTCGAATATTTTTCTGTATTAATAATCAGGAGATTTCTTATATAGATTAATGTCTATTGTTAAATTATATATATATATATATATATATATATATATATATGTGTGTGTGTGTGTGTGTGTGTGTGTGTGTGTTTGTGTGTGTGTGTTTGTGTGTGTGTGTGTGTGTGGAGAAAAAAATTAATAATGTGTTCGATAAGTCGCGGGTCGCCAATATTTGTGGAGCATTAAACGTGGGAAAAGCGATGCAAGACATAATTTTCAAACACTGCTCTACAAATTTAAAAGAAAATATTATTCACTATTTTTTCTTTCAGGATGAAAGAAAAGAATTACAAAGATCCTGGCAAAAGAAATGTCTAATTAGTTTTTACTTTTTAGAAGATGACATCAATAAACATATTTGAATGATAGAAAAGCAGAATGTTACTGCTTAACTAGGTCGTCACGTATTTACATTGTTTTATGTAAGCGTGTAATTTTGTAGTAGTCAGTTGTTAGCAAATGATATCTGTATTATTCTTTACTAATAATATTTTATTTACATAACACCGTTCGTATGTGTTATCTGTTGCTGAATTTATTTTAAAATTTTAGATTTACTAAACTCAGAGGTCTATTGGTTAATAAATATTTTTATCGATTTTTAAATATCTATTTTTAAGAGGAAAAATATCGGTAGTCATTTTCTGAAGTGTTCACTCAACTTTCATAACGAATAAAACACATGTGATCGTTTGTAATTTCAAAGCCTTTTGAGCGTTTGAAATGACGTCGTTGACTGGTTGATAAATTTTAAATTTAAATTTATATTGAAGCCTACATTTTGCATAAAAATCAGCCAACACCTTTGGTAGTGAAACACGAGCATATCTCTAAGGAGCAGGCCTAGACATTGGTTTATGGGCGGTGACCCTTCCCAGAATACATATACCCCGCCTCCACAGCCGTATCGACAAGAGCCAGATGAATACATAAAATTACATTTGGAAACAGCTTAGCTGCAGGAGTTGCCGGAAAATTGTCTGTGTTAATAGACAACCGTCGTTGGAGCTCCAATCCTGGTTTTCTGTGTTTGGATATAACCGCAAGGCAGCAGGTGTTTTTCTTTCCCGTGATAGACTGCTTCCTGTGTAGTCGAGCTCTTCCTAGCGAAACATCTTCTTATAAGCCACTGTTATCAATTGGCGCCTCTCTTCAGCTAGGAGCTCGATTTAATTGTAAGAGACTATTTGAAATGCATGAGAATCGTATAGAGTGTGCGATATTGCTCACCCCCCAATATTACATACAGATATAATAACATTTATAACATATTTACTCACCACATAGAAACTTCCCTGCATCCTATCAGCGTGGTTGATGCTCTGCTCTATGACAACGCCTCACTCAGCCTTCTTGATGTCACGTTTTACACTGAGCTTAGTTTGAACAAGTACAATGAACCAATAGCTGCATTTACTGCAAGGAAAGTTTGTTCGTATCGTGCCAGAAGTATTTTTCTCGTCTGAGTGCAGCCTTTATTTATCTACAAATCTACCATGTGCCCACGCATAGAAGACTATTGCAATATATGGTCTAGTGACCCGCTGTTCGTCTCGAAGTTCTTGACAAAATCCAAAGACGGATATGCAATGTGATCGGTCCAGACATGCAGCCTAAACTCCAGTCATTTTCTCACCGACGTAATGTAGGTTCCCTCTGTTTTTTTTTTTCTATAAAACTTTTCATGGCAACTGCTCTGACGAGCTATTTTTGTGCCCCGTACTCATGAATTTAAGCGTGCTACTAGCTTAACCTCTCGGTCCCACCCTTTTACTGTCGAACGATTTAAATGTAACTGCCTCTATTCCTCAAATGACTCTTCTCTCGCATTTCCCCCATATATATATATATATATATATATATATATATATATATATATATATGAGTGTGTGTGTGTGTGTGTTTGTATAAAGGAAGTAAGAAAATAAAATAAAGAAAGAACAATATTATATTTCACTTCGACTATTTTGTGTTATCCTTCTACCATCGCGACTACAAATAAAGACTGCCGCCAATAAGCCAAGATTTTGTTAGACAATAAAATAGAATATATGTTCTAGGGGAATTTCTTTCTTTTCAAATCAATGAACACCCACAAATATTTTCATGGTGATAAACCTTGCCCATTACACCGTCTCAGTCAAAACAATATCCACAACTTTTCCAATTATCTTCTCTCTTTTTTTTTTTTTGTTATCAACACTGCCATTTTTGTCTCCAGGTGCCGGCATTTTATTTTGTTCAGAATTTACTGACAGATGGCACATCGTGTTCAGTGACTCACAAAACTAAGGAAATCGAAAGGTGCACTCTAGATAGAGAAAAGCAACATTTTGCCTGTGGCTGCCATGGTGACGTTGATAATCTTAAGCATATTGCATTTCGGTAGCTCTATTAAAAGTTCAAAGGTTTAGTAATTCAGTAAATAATTCCTTTAATTTCAGGCTTCAGCTAAATTCAGAGGAACTTAAGTTCTGAGAATTAAACATTTTTAGCCTGAGCTATAAAATTAATGCATCCATGACGATAGATGATGAGAACAATTAAAAAATATCAAGTCCTGTACAACATATATGGAAAGATATATATATATATATATATATATATATATATATATATATATATATATATATATATATATATAATTGTTATCTACTGTCTTCCTTATTTATCTTGTTCTTCCTCGTTATTAAAGTTTTTTTTTTTCTTATTCTTTTTACATTCAATAACCACGCCAATTAATCTCAGTAGTTTTGCGGGCTTGCATAAGGTTATAAGAATATATATATATATATATATATATATATATATATATATATATATATATATATATATATATATTTACCGCACAGACACACTCGCACACACATATGAAGAAATATAATTTTAATGTGCGCTATATTTATGGAATAAAGTGGTTAATATCAGAGATAGAGTGTATGTAAACATAAAAGTGAACATTGAAGTCAACACTCAAAGACGGCGGACTGTTTCATGCTATACGCACTAATCAGGCCATATATATATATATATATATATATATATATATATATATATATATAGGAATTCGATATTAACTTATAGTTATGATCATTTCACCGTACAAGATAAGATTTACTAGCAATGATTTTCCAACTGAACAGGGTAATGAGTTAAAATAAAAATAAAATATCTTTTCTTGGTCTGTTTAAAAATCCTTGCAAAAAATGCTCTGTTAAGATTTATACATTGAGCTCTCTTTGTGGATCTGTTTTATTATTTCATATTATTACGATTCATTTGGATTATATACCAACAGATTATTACACACACACACATATATATATATATGTATATATATATATATATATATATATATATATATATATATATATTCGGATTGACCTATCTTCACAAACGATCGATGTCATGCGCATGAACATCTCTTCCCCTGCCCCTCGTTGCCCCTTTGTGAATGGCCGCGAATGTGAATCTTTAGACCAGCAGCCGACTAGCATGGCTTGAAATATAGATAACGAATAAATTCTAGTGTCTTCATAGAATTGATCGGATTTAGCTGTGAGATCTGTTCCTTGTGCATATCCAATACAGCCGCAGATTTGCATACTTTATCTCAAATCACACAAATATTATCACCCGGTCGTGAAGGTATCACTGCATGAGAAGCTTCTCTCTCATCTTATTTCAAATGGTACACGTATCGAGCTTTTGCCAGTAGAATACGTTCCTAACGCTCACATTAACAGATCTTTATGTTATCATTCAATCCGTTCACAACGCCTTTCCACAGACAACGTTTATGTTCTGCTTACATAAATTTCTTTACTTCAGATTGTCTTACAACTATCTACAGTAGCTTTTTGACACTCAGTTTGATTCGCCACCATCTTCTCCTAATTCACAACATTCAAATTCATATCATTTAGATTGTTTATCACACAATCCTTGAACATCTCTCTTGGCTTATGCCTTGGACGTCCATCAACAATGAGCTCACCATAAACAAATGTTTTGGCAATCTACTGTTAAACGTACCGACTACATGGCCGACCCAACCACCTCCGATCGATAATTATCATATTTTCCCCACTCGGACAATCGGCCCTGTGAAGAAAAGCGATATCAGGTGTCATTGATATGTAAATGATCCTGCTTAAACATATGTGGAGAAATCGTTCAAGCCATTTTCAGTGGAGACGGTAAACTCTCCATAACTTTGCTGATTATAGCAGGATTGTCAGCACACACATCTAGTACACTGTCAATTTAGTTTGACACCCCTGTCGGACTGTAACCGCTAACTCCAACATACCAAAAGAAACAGAAGCCTTCTGGATACGTATATGTATTTCAGTATCCAACGATCCATGACAATGTTCTGCCAAGATACACAAAAAAACAAACATGTGAAGAAAAGGAAAGAGAAAGAGAGAAGGGGTTACTTACGGACGGGTTGCCTCAGCCTCAGGGGAATTGTGTCCAGCTAAACTGGAAGCAAATGACCAACTGATATTTATGGTCTTGGTAGGAGGCGGATTGTGGGAAGCGGTTAGCCTCCATATAAAAATCATCCTCCGTCCTCTCACGAGACCTATCTTCTCTATCAGCCGATGCGTGACTGGTTAATTGTCGTGATGAAGAATTATTACTTCTTTTTCTTCTCTGTTACTAGACCTAGTTGGAGCGGGTCGCAAGAGGAGGACTCCTTTTGCAACCCTTACCAGGCTGTCGCTGCTCTCTTCTGGGTTTTCTCCACTTTTAATCCGTCGAAAGTTTTTTTTTTTCGATATATTGCAAAAGGAGCTTCTACAGAAATTTGCTTTTTTTTGTTACCGATATTTTTATTTTTACTTTTTTTAAATAGATGTTACTAAAGAACAGGTCTTTCATAGGTTGACTGTTCTTAAAATCAAAGTCCAGGAACGACTGAAGTTGTGTCGTGGAGACAGAGTAACGCCTCATGTTTTCTCTGTCTTCCGAAAGGATATTCTGCAATACATCTTCGAAATGGAGACGTATCAAAAAATTAGAGCTGGGCTCCTTCCCCGAGACAGACTTGCTTGAGACCGAAGCTGAATGGGCACCTCGACTAATGGAGTACCACCGAGAACTGGGCGATCTGGATAGTTCATTTTCTCCCAGTTCCTGCTTGGATCCTGTTTCCCAGGCTTTTGAGGTTCCTTCAACACCGGGAAGAAGTTCGGCTTCCTTTGTTGTCAAACCTCCGCAAATACAAATAACAGGGCCCATCTTTAGTGGACTTGAGATGGCTGACGACCACATGAGTTTTCAGAATTTTTTGACGAGATTCGAAAACTGTGTGATTGGCATGGCCAATGACTCTGAAAGATTAAACTTTCTGAAATGCTCCCTCTCCGACAGAGCTTTAAGACTGATTAACCATTTGAGTTGCACGGATGACAACTGTCGGCGTGCTCTTTCGGTGTTAAAGAGGGAGTATTTGGACATTGATGAGATAATCGACCAGATATTTCAGGACATTCTAGACCATGGTCCCTAAAAGGGATATCTGCTATTCCGATCTGGGTGAATTCATCTCCAGGACTGCCTCTCTCTTGGAGGTGCTGGGGAACTTCTTTTCTTGCGACTTTTCGGCGGACGATTCTGGTGGAGCTTGCCTAATGGCCAAGATTCTCTTCCAAAAATTTCCCAAAGAATTGAAGGGGGAAATGATAGGACTAATAGATAAACGAATACCATCATTGTCTGCCATATTGGAACTTACAAGTGAGTCAGTCAAGCGATTACGGGTTAAGGGAGGCGCGTCTGCTGCTTCTACATTCACCACTGACCAGGGTTCTTCTCAAAAAACCGCACGGAGGGCCACTGTTACTTCTTCCTTTCATGTGGATTCCAACAACCTGACTTCTGTTGGTTATTCCTGTAGCTTGCCCCCCATCATATTGGTCACTTTTTTCAATGGAGAAAAAACGGTGTCAGTTAATTGCCTTTTGGACACTGGTCGTGGGTGGTCGTACTTGTCTGCTGATGTACTATGGGACTTGGGTTCGGTTGAGACTGTTGGAGTCAGTTGTCGGCTTAGACTTTTCACCCTCCTTGGTGAGTGTGACCGGAATTTCACGGAGGTAGTTTTGGTGTTGACCTTGGTTGTGGTGAGGCTTTGGCTTCCTCTGTTTTAGTCACTGATGCGATGGACTTGGCTGTACGACTGGCTCACTTGGAGACCCTGTTGGGTGCCTTTAGGGCAGCTAACTATAGTTTGGCTGGCCAATTCGAGGCTGGGTCAGACCATGTACTTATCAAGGGCATTATTGGATTGGATTATTATTCATCGATTGATTACATTGAAGTTGGTCGCCTGTTTGAGGGGTTGGGCCTTTTCTGTTTCGTCAGGTCTGGTTCCTTTTGGAGCTGTGGACTCCTTTTTGTCAGGAGACAAGATCCCTTGTGAAGTGGCCCACCTCTCCTTTAATACTGTAATGGAGGATACCCCCGAAGTGAATTCCTCACATTTGTGCTTCGTTCTTGAAAACCAACAAACCTACCTTGACCCATTGGCGGTGTTTTTTCCTGACAGTGCAGTACAAAGAGGATTGGAACATGTTTAGCATAGAGTCCCTGTGAATATCTGACGAGGATACATTCTCTGATTACGATCAAGAACAGATGAAACGCTTTAAGGATACTGTGGAGCTCAAGGATGGAAAGTATTACGTGGAGCTCCCCTGGCATTCTGATAAGTTAGCCCGGGTCCCATCCAATCACGCCGGTTCTTTGCGCATCTTGGACCGGGTGGCTTCAAACCTGACTAAAAAGAATATTTATCTTGAATACTTAGAGGTTTTCCGTCAGAAAGAACAGGATGGAATAACTGAAGAGATTTTTGTTCTCCAACACGAATTTGATAAATATGTGTGGATTCCACATCGACCGGTTTTCAGGTCTGACCCAACAGCCACTACCAAAATCAAATCTGTGTTCAATTGCAGTCTGAAGACTGGCGGTGGATTGGCCCTGAACAAGGCAGCTTACTCTGGGGTCAATCTAACTGGAGATATGTTGAAATTATTATTGTCTTTCAGAACTAAAAATTACGTCCTGCTAGCAGACATTTGGAAGGCATTCTTGATGATTCATCTCAAGTTGGAGGCTGACAAAAACCGGTTTTGTTTCTTCCTTAAGGATGAGGATCGTCTTTGCTGTTTTCGATATACCACCTTGATATTCGGGTTCACCTCAAGCCACTTTGTACTGGGGTGTATTCTGAAACTACATGCAGCAAAATACCCACTAGACGCTTGCCGCAGGATGATTGAGGAGAGATTTTATGTGGACAATCTTGTAACATCGGAAGCAGACCCAGTGAAGCTGGCGAAATTGTACTCCCTGGCACGGGAACGTTTGCAGGAGGGCGGCTTTGTTATTCAGTCTTGCAACGCCAACTATGAGGCTCTCCGAACCAGGATGGAAGAAGATGGTACACTGAGTGCACATGATGGAGAATGGGAGAAGGTACTGTGTTACCGATACAACCCTCTTTCAGAAGAGATCCACGTGGGCCGCGTCAAGTGCGATCCCGATGCGTCAACAAAGAGGGCAGTGCTTTCTGAGTCGGCTAAAATTTTTGACCCCTTATCTCTTTGTCTCACAGTTACGGTTCGCAGCCGAATACTTATTAGGTATGTGTGGAAGAATTGTTTGGGTTGGGATGATCCTCTCCCTTCTGCGGTTTTGAGTGATTGAAAAGAGCTTGCTTGGGGCCTGTCTGGACTGAGTGACTTCCATTTTTATCGAAAGGTTCTCGATGCGAGACAGCCTGGAGATATGTACCTCTTTTGCGACGCTTCCACGGAGGCATATGGATTTGCCGCTAACATTGTGCAAAATTCTCGATCGTCCTTGGTGTTTGCTAAGGCTAAGGTCGCTCCAATGAAAGACAAAACTCTACCTGTTTTAGAGTTAATGGCTGTTTACCTCGCTTTCAAGTGCCTACCGACAATCCTGGACAACTGTGAAGGGTTTGTTCCAAGTAGCTTATGTGTGGCTACTGATGCCCAGGTAGTGTTGTCTTGGCTCTTGTCTCAATCCATGGCCAGCAAAAACATTTTTGCTACAAACCGACTCAAGGACGTCCTGCAAATGAACCTTGGGTTGGAGTCCCGTTACGGCCTGAATACTCTCTTCAAATATGTGGATTCTGCACATAATCCGGCCGACCAGATCACGAGGGGAATGACGTTGAGGAAGTTTCGTTCCAACTTCCAATTTTGGTGTTCTGGTCCTTCCTGGTTGTGTGAGGGGATCATCGAGATGCCAACATAGGATTTGCCTTGTTTAAGCGAGACGTGCCAGCAGATGACCCGTACTTCAGTGAACTGTTCTATGGTTCTTGACCAAGAATACCTCTCCGTCATACCCTTTCACAGGTTCTCAACATTTTCTGGGTTACTGAGAGTTACCTCACTGGTGTTCAAGTTCAAAGCCATTCGGCTAGGATGGGAATGCGACTACAGATCTAAGGCGGCCTTTTACCTGATGAGAGTTCTCCAAGGGAATGTATTCCCTTAAGAGGTTGAGTATTTAATGAAGCCGACAGGAAGATCTGAACCCGTAAGAGTTCGTGCCTTGGATCTTTTTTGGACTCGGATGGGTTAATCAGATCAAGAGGAAGAATCGACCGATCTTCATATTTTACATATGAAATCAAGAACCCTATCCTGATAGGGAAACACCACCCTGTGACCAGACTTATTATTTTGGATTGTCATGTAAAGTGTTGTCATCTTGGAACTGGATCTACTTTGGCTGAGTTGAGGCGGAGCGGCTACTGGGTCCCTCAAGGAAGACAGGCCGTCAACAGTGTTCTGAGGTCATGTGCCAGATGCAAACGATACAATTCGCGACCAGTACTGCCGTGTAATGCGGCTAGCTTACCAACTCATCGAGTCAAATTTGAGGTCCCTTACCAGCATACAGGCGTCGATTTCACTGGCCATTTCTGGGTGAATGATAGTAAGCAGGATAAGAATATGTACTTGCTCTTGTTCACGTGCCTGAATATAAGAGCAATACATATTGAGTTGGTTCCAGACATGAATGTGCTATCCTTTTTTCAAGCCCTGGTTGGCTTCACCAACCAAAATGGAGTTCCGGAAGTAATCTATAGTGACGATGCTAAGACCTTTCTGGGAAGCGGAAGACTTTTTAGTCGCCTTTCTGTCATCCAGGAGTATAAAAGCAAGTATGGTTCCTGCGGGTTAAAACTAAAAACCATACCTCTGTTTTCACCTTGGTATGGGGGAACATGGGAGCGTTGAATTAAAATGGTGAAGGATTGCTTTTTTAAGATTCTTGGCATAGGTAAACTGGATTATTATACCCTTCTGACAGTGGTCTCTGATATCCAGAGATCGGTCAACAACTGACATCTGACCTATCAGGTGCCTGCTGATAACATTGCTGCGGCTATCACACCCAACATATTACTTAGGCCCAACAAGAATCCGTGGCTGTTGTTGCGATTGAACAGAAATGACATCCCTTCTGCAGTACCAGCCAGTAGAAAAAGGCTCGTGAAGGCAATGGACCTCAGGAACCAGTATTTATTAAGGTTCCACGAGTCCTGGTACAAGGAATACCTTCTGGAGCTGGGAAGAAGGGTCCTAGGACGAACACGTTTGCGGACAGAGAACCGGCTTCAGAAAGATGATGTCGTCCTGATTAAGAGTCCTCTAAAACAACGACCATTTTGTGTCTTGGGAACAAATACAGATCTCATCCCCGGTGATGATGGTGTGGTCAGGTCAGCTCGTGTCCGAAAGGGGGGCGGTCTTGAAGAGGTACACTCTTTGAAACACCTCTACCCATTGGAACTTTCCTTGACAGCTAACCGTTCTGCGGAGTTACCAACTAGTACTCCTGTGTCACCCCCTGGGAGTGCTTCGATTGCAGGGAGAGATGAGGATTCATCATGTTCTGCTACCATCGATGAGGAGCATGTCTGGTTGTGTACTGTGTGCCACTCTCCTCAAAGAAATCTGGACATGATTGGGTGTGATTCTTGTGATGAATGGTTCCATTTTCGATGTGTTGGCATTGACAAGGAGCCGCCTAAAAAGCAGAAGTGGTACTGCCCTGAGTGTGTGCCCCAAAGACGACGCAGGGGTAGACCAAGTGTGCTTCCCGCCTAATTGGCAATCGGTTAGCCATTTAGAAATAAGAACTCGCCTGTCTGGGGAGCAACAATGTTGCCGCGTTTTTTTGTTTTTTAATGTTTTTTTTTTCTTATTTTTTTTTTGTTCTTTCTCTCTTTCTTTCTTTTCTCCACTTCTTTTTTTTTGTGTTTTTGCCATCGGGAATGTGTGAAGAAAAGGAAAGAGGAAGAGAGAAGGGGTTACTTACGGACGGGTTGCCTCAGCCTCGGGGGAATTGTGTCCAGCTAAACTGGAACGAAATGACCAACTGATATTTATGGTCTTGGTAGGAGGAGGATTGTGGGAAGCGGTTAGCCTCCTTACAAATATCGTCCTCCATACTCTCACGAGACCTATCTTCTCTATCAGCCGACGCGTGACTGGTTAATTGTCGTGCTGAAGGATTATTACTTCTTTTTCTTCTCTGTTACTAGACCTAGTTGGAGCGGGTCGCAAGAGGACGACTCCTTTTGCAACCCTTACCAGGCTGTTGCTGCTCTCTTCTGGGTTTTCCCCACTTTTACTGCGCCGAAAGTTTTTTTTTTTCGACAAACAACGTAAAATCTACTGCCATTGACGCAAATTAGGTTCATTGTACGGTGGAGGAGTACTACAGCATACAACGAAAAAAATGGAATAACAAATATGCAGAGCCAACATTTTTGTAGGCGGATCACCAGCAATTGTTTTGATTAATGTGTGGGCTAAAATTGTCTAATAAGTTCATATGTTCTCCCAGCTCATCTTACAGGTGTTGTCTACAGGGAATTTATCTCGAACACAATTCCAGATCTGCTAGAGTATTTACCCCTGCTAATATGAAGCCGCGGATCGTTCATTCTACTTGAATTTCATCATTAGAGAAAGTTAAATGAGAACGTCTACAATTATCCAGTAAAGTAATAAAGCTAGCTTCGAAACGCTTATCAGGACTAATGAATTATGCATTCTTGTCTGGAAAGACCTATTTTCCTCATTGCAAGCTCGTTACAATAGACGGAATCTTGCTTAGCTTATCTTTCGTCTATCACTTTTTCAATAGCCAATGTTAAGATGAGCTTCAACTTTTGGTTCTATCAGATTAGATCTTCACAACTAGGGCGAATTACTGTTATTCCCCTCCTGTTCTAAATGTAAATCTGTGGTTCAACTCATATTTTCCAAATAATCTTCTTGAAAAAAATCCAACGAGAATGCTTCTGTGAATAATTTCTATATTGATCATTTCAAATCAAGTGTCAATCATTATTCTTTATTTAAAAGGAAATCTTTATTTCCTAAAATTCTCCGCCATTGATATCTCACGCACCTTATTCATCATTAAGATTTCAATAATAATATTCTATCTTGAATGACACAAATATTCTAGAGTATATTGGTGAGGGTTTTAATTATGAATCATCGATTGGAGATTCAGTTCCTTCTCGGTTTGCTTTCGCAGATGAACATTTATGAAGGTGTCAAATGTTTGATGGCATACTTTTGATGAGACCGAAATTGGTGAGGCCACAATCGGGGATTTATAAGGCCAGAAATTCCACATCGAGTAAGTTTTCGTTACTTTCGATCGCCAAATGATAAAAGAAATGAAAAATAAATTGAGACAGTATTGGACGCACATGAATTATTCAACTTATAAAAGATAAGAGAAAAGTATATGAGAGGAAAAAGAAGATAACTTCTGTTTGATTAACGGACAATATGGAAATAAATAAAATCCCATTTATCTACCTATATTTCGAATAATTCAGGAATTTATCAGTGTCAGAGAGAGGATGACTATAGACGTAGGACGACTAAAATGATATTACTTTCTCAACATCAGCGTGCATTCTGAAAATTCGACTTGAAAATCTCTATATATTTTTCATTATATCCGGATCTTCAATCTCGGAACATCTCGTTAAAATTAAACAATATATATTTTACTTCCGTGAATATACAAGGTTTGTTAACAAACGTATCGCGGATGGTGCTATAAAAAAAAGAAAGAAAACTATGACGCATATCAATTCGTCATTTAATCTCCATCAAAGCATTTCCTTTCCTGAAGCCACACAATTTATCCGGCGTTTTATTTCCTTTTATGGAAGCATTCTTGGAAATCATTTACGGGAATAGTGATCAGCTCTCTCGTTGCATTTTCTTAGATTTTCTCGACGTCTTGAAATCTTGTTCCTCCCAAGTAGGATATTGATTTTTTCGAAGGGAAAAAAGTCGTAAGTAACGAAGTCATTGAATATGGTGGTTTTCGTACCTGGGGAATGCTTGTCAAAAATTGCTGCACAATCCATAATCACGGATGGAGACTTTGTAGTGTGCTGATACGACCACACATTATACACTTTCCTTCCAAGCATTGCTACATTCAACGGAAGTGAGAGAGAACGCTATAACCTAGTGCGCATGCGTAACAGAGTTCTAGGTCAACCTTTTCCAAGCGGCTTCATTCTGCTTGGTTCAGATCCCTTAACATAACAAGAGTACCGTTATTTTTTTATCAGACTTCGTATGTTCTCAGTATTGAGTGAATCCCATGACGTCTATCCCCTGGAAATTACTGGAACAATTCGTATGAAATCTTTAGAGCCATCTTTGTGTAAAGCAGTAATTGTCAAAAGGTGTCCCGCCGACATCGTAGATGTTGGTGAGAAGTTACATGCTGTCGAATATAGTGAGGGGTCGACTGGGTGCAGTCAGTGTGTGAATGAGACTGGTGAGTTAAATTTTAGTTAATGTACATGCATATTGCATTCTTCGATGTAGATGAAAGAAAGAAGCTTGACAATCAACAGAATCAAAAGCCCTAGTGACGTCTAGCCAAGTAGTTTTTAGCAGACTTTGATGAGCCTTATTTAATGCTGCATTGTGCATTGCCTGCGTATTTTTAATTATATTTTTTGGGGGGGAAGATTCTGAACAATTTTACGCTGGGGGAAATTTTTTTAACCTAATCCAAATTTCATAATTTTCAGTTAACATTAATTACCAACAAAAGTGCGGGTTTTAAAGTTCAAAGATATTTGAAATAAGGGAGGGTACCCTGGGGAAGGAAAAGGAAATAAAAGGGCTTCTCTGGTCGAGAAAAGTTTGACGACCACCGACCTAAACAAAAGGAATGGTTTTAGTTTCCGATTACATCGGGTTATAAGTACACATGTGTCAATATTTTATTAATACTTGTGTAGTTTTTATTCTCATTGTCCGCTCACCGTTTTTAGAAATATGCAAAAAAATCGAGTTCTATATTGTCTTTCATTTTTTTTTCATCCTGTCATTTTCATGTGCATTGTTTTTTATACAATTTATTTCATTTTATCTTTCTAATAAAATCGTTAGGAATGATCTTAAAATTAATTCAAAATGGGGAATCTTTACTACGTGCTTATTAATTCTTTTAAAAAAATCAAATCATTAGCTTAAATTAATGAATGCTAATAGGCTACATGAAAGCCAGTCAATATCGCTTGGACTAGTTTCAAAAATATTTATTAAGTCAGAAAAATTGATTTAATCTCATTGATGAAAAGAATATGCGACGGGCATGACACTGCTTATACCTTACCTTTTGATTGTTTTCGACATTTTTCATGTCAGCGCCCTATTTAATATAATTGTCTAGTTGGCAGCTTCACGTTAAAATTGCTTTATCAAACTGAGCGGAGATAATGCAGCAGTGTTAATATCGAGTGATTTATTCCTTTCAAGCAACAGAGACGGAAATGAAACTACAAAAGCTGCTACAAAGGGTAGCGAAGGTGAACGCGAAGATGGAACTAAGTATAAACTTAGAAGAGAGAATGCAAGGTCATCAGGAAAATGATGAGTCCAAAATGCAAACTACATGTTGGGGAAATTAAAATCCAGCAGGTACAGTAATTTAAATATCTTGGAAGTGTTCTAAAATAGGACAGTAATTGAGAAACTAGCATCAGAAAGCATATTTGGATGGGCAAAGACCCATTCCAAAAGCTACACAGAGACAGGGAAATTTCGTTGGATATATCGTTGGGCCTGATATCTGTCCTCCTGTATGGCAGCAAATGCTGGATAATCTTCTCAGACATGAAGAAGAGATTCCAAGCAACAGAAATATGGCTCTACAGTAGGATGCTGAGGATAACATGCGCTGAGCGTGTGAACATAACTAGTTTTCGGAGATAATGGAAACAAAATGAAAATTATAATTAATATCAGGAAGAGGCAATTAAAATTTATAATGAGGAAAGAAGGCTTGGAAAATCTGATACTTACAGGAGAGATAGAAGGAAACAGGGACAGGGGAAGGCAAAACATGATATACATATCTGCTTGAGAAAAAAACTTATTAAGGGCTACAAGGGGACACAGATGGGGAGGGCCATGTTCACCTCCGTAAAATAGAAGCAGCACCGGAAGTAAAGCTGTTGGCACGGAAGGGGAGAATTGGCAAATGGAAACACTGGGTCAGCCGCATTTAATACAAACAATCTTGTCATCTATAACAACGTTTCTCCATAAACTGGCGTCTTATGAAAGACCAACATCGAATATACATTTAAATGTCATTTGGGAGATTGCATCTCTGATAAAAATGGTAATAAGTATATTGGTATTACAATAACGACGATGGCGAGACAGATTACGTTTCATTTGAATGATCATGGTTCCATCTGAGAATATTTAGAGCTTATATCCACATTCACAGTTTACGCAGATATTAATCGAAAATACATCAGTGCTTTAAGGATAATAATAAGCAAAAACTTAAAATTATGAAAGAACTTTTTATATAAAAGAATTTTGACCAAAAATAAAGTAATGTAAGAAGTTCTTAAATATCTGCAGCAGCAAAGTGGTATATATATATATATAAAATAATAATACAATACTACAATTAAAATATCTTTAAAAAAAACATCACATAAGTTACCACCCTTCCATAGTGGTGAAAAATATTTTGAAATTATGGTGTTGACGCATAATAAATCTATGAATATAAAATCCATGAAGATTGTCTACGATGAGAATGAAAGTACTTGGAAAAATAAAATTAAGTTGAAAGAAAATCTTGAAATTTTTCTTGATCAATTTTTTACAGCAAGTAATAATTAATTCGTTGATGTGAAAGGTTTAAATCTAAAATAAATAAACATATTTCTAGATTATTCAACGAAACATGCTTGAATATACATACATACATATGTACATATATATATATATATATATATATATATATATATATATATATATATATATATATCAGTACCGACTTTAAGTCAGCAATGATTGTCGGTCCCCTTGGTTGCCAAAATGATACTTTAATCTAAATAAGTAGATACATTTTAGAAATCTGTAGCTAGATTTGTGTTTTTTAAATAACATGTGTATCTATTTCAAGTATGTGTTTGTTTGTTTGTATATATATATATATATATATATATATATATATATATATATATATATATATATATATATATATATATATATATGTGTATGTCTGTATGTTTATGCATCTTTGTATATTTTAAGTTTATGATCGGTACTGCTAACTGATATCACATGTACTCAATAACACCCTTTTCACATTCCATAACCTAACCACCAATCAACGAGTTAAATTTTTCTCTGATTTTCGCCGACTTTGTGTAGGTATTAATTTAATTCGCACTTTTTCAATTAACACATAATAACCTTTATACTCTACGGAATAAATAATTTTAAAAAGCCATTTGAAAAGAATAAGTTGAAATAAAAATATGTTTTTTTTTTTGAAAAACTGGTAAAGAAGCCATTATAGATTTTTAAAATATCATTTATAAAATTCAAGCAATATATATATTGCATATTAGATGATTCCAGTTGCGATAGTGCCCATATATATAAAGTCCGACTAACCACATAATTTTATTTTATTTTTTACAATTATTTTCTTTATTTGATTTTATCTTTATTTATTATTTTGGTCAATATTATGAGACACAAAGTTGAAAGAATTTTAGATTCATCTGAAATGAAGAATGAAAGCAACACTGATGAATATCCGAGAAATTTTCCTTGAAAATATGCGTCCTCCTGTAAATGTTGTTAATACTGTTTATTATAAACAGAGCATTTTCTTAAACATTTGTATCTATAAAAAGAACGAATAAACATAAAAAAGTATCTTGTCGGAAATTGAACATCTCAGAATGTGTAACGTCATGTGTTTACATTTGGATACGCATCGAGGAGATATGAATGTACGCGAGAAAATCATGGAGAATTGTAGTTTAAAAACAGTAAAATCGACCTTGCTAACTGAAACGCTCCGTCGTGGCTAAATCGGTAAAGCACGTCAGGCTATATGACGCCCTCTTTATAAGATACAGGTTCGATTACTGTCAGAGGACGCATATTTTTTATGAAAATTTCTCGGTAAATGTTGTTTAATACTGTCTATTAAAAACATAGCATTTACTTAAATGGGCGTATCTATAAAAAGAATGTATAAACATAAAAATATCTGAAAATAATTGTCGGTCTTTGTCCATTTCACGCACACACACACACACACACACATATATATATATATATATATATATAGTTAGATAATATGTTTGCATCACGAATATAGACCAAGATAGAACAGCAAATTAATTGGTGACGAACTGATGATTGCAAACATGTAAATTTAGCTTTACGGCGCTCGTTAACGGGCACTAGATTGTTTTAACGATGATTGCCCCTATTCTCCCCCCCCCCACAAAACATAAATCATTTGGAACCAATATATGCTATCAGCTTTCCATTACTCACTTGCATTGATCGATGCATCCTCTCACATCGCATTAGTTTTACCCCGGAAGTAAGATCACCTCAAAATGCAGTTCTTGCTGTCTATGGCAGTCTTGAAAACTTTTGTTTAGATAAACGCACCTGATAGAGATATATGAATCCAATCTACAAGCAAGGTTATAGTAGCACACTTGGCAGAGCCAAATTTTCTCTGGTGGCAGCCATCCGTGGACTTCTAGCGGTCTGTGGTAACATTGCAACGACGAACAAGCTGGCGGTCCGACAGCGAGCCACCAATGTTAAACGCTAGTAGCATGACATCCAGTGGTAAATTGGTTGCATGAGTGTCGGGAAGATTCTGTACCATAGGTTACACACAAATGGTTCTATACACCTTTACACTGGGGTTCGTTTATCTGTTGTTATCTTGTCAAGTTTTCCACCGGCATAATATACTTTTGTCTGTCTCTTGTAAAATTCTTAACCTTGTTAGGCTTTACTTGTTGGATAGGAAATGCGAGTCATACACTTCGTTGGGTACAGTTTCGTGGAAATGGCTATTTTTCTTTAGACTAATTCCGTAGTCTGTTCAAAGTAGAACGTTGCTTTTAGAACCGACACGTTTGTAATATATTTTTATTGTGCACTTGGGGTAGTTTACGTTGGACAGTTTGCCATTTGAACATATATGTATCTATAAGTTTTCCTGGTCATTCATCGGCTCTGAAGCTTTTCAACATCGTTCAGAAGATTACTGAGAACTGAGGAGAAAAGAAGACAGAACGCACTTGTAAGAAAATGTCTTAGGAAACGGACAGCTAACTTAAACCTCTAATAAATTTCCTTGATTTATTCATTCCAATGAAATAAAATTCGCTCGCCATTCGCTCATGTCCATTCTTCTTATGATAAGACTGCAGAAACCTTTTGCTTTTACTGGCCTTTTATCTGTAAAAATAAAAATGAATGCTCATGGTTCTCCACTATGTTTTGTAGTTCAAATCATGTTTGTCAACTTACTATGACTCCTTCTTTTCTGGTCTTCATATTCAACAAGCCTTATTCCTCAATATGTGTTCCAAAAATTGTATAATTTTCATTTCAATTGTGTTTTTTTTTAATATTTTTCTTAAGAAGTTGTCCTTGATCAAATCTTTCATCTATGACATTCTCAGTTTCCTTCTATGAAACCACACCACATCGTCTCTGTGTAAATTGTATAGCTTTTTTTATTGGTAAGAACAGGTTTCAGTTTCATAATACTTTATGGACTACGTTGTGGACAGCCAAGGGATCATATACGAAGGACAAATAATAATGAAAGAGGAGTGTGACTAATATTAGATCAATTAATTAAGAAATGCTTTATGGGATACTGCAAACTGTCTGAAAGATTGTTTCTAAAGCAGAGACAGAACCATTATAGTAGCAGACGCGCTGTCGATACAAAGAATAAGAAAATTGTGAAGTTTTATCGCACATTGGATAACTGGAGAAATAGAGCACCTATTTGTTTCGATTCATTTGACTATTTCTGTTTTATTTCCACAATTCCTTTTTCTTAAATCAAACATCGAACTTGGTTTGTGTGATCACTTTTGGCCGGACAGTATAACGCGAATGAATTCTGAATTCTCTATCCTTGCTTGTTATTCCACTGACACCAATAACTAATCTATTTTTCATCCGTTTTCAGTCTCAAAAAGTAGACACTATATCCGCCTGCTGCTGATTGCGCAACAGATGCGACTTCAGAATTTTAGTCACTGTGCTTTTTTTTTCTTTCAGTTTAAGATATCCCCAGAAATCAGTCGCTGGGGAGGTTTTTATATCGAGTCCAAATCTGAAGGGCCTTTATCTCCTCCCTTTGCACTGAAATTGGCTTTGAATTCAGTTATCAACTCCTAGACTGGTTACCAACCAAGTCTAGAGTGTCAAGGCTACCCTGCCATTTTTCGAATAGCTGAGATAAGATTATAAACTTTTCCAAACGAATTTGCCCGAAAGACAACTCGATGCGGATTTCGTACTTGCCTCGTCGGTTTCTCTTCCTGGTTTAATAACCGTTATTTTACTTAAAGATTCACAGTTATTTACAATTTTCCTTTAGGCTTGTTGGGCCATGGTCGTGTCAGCTGTTAAAGGAAACCCCTTACCAACTGAAAGTTCGTTGCAATTTCCGGGTTTCAGAATACTGAGAGATATCATGAAAGAGCAGAGAATGGTTCTTAGCCGTCAGCTCTTGTCTAAATCCGATAGTTGCTTTCTAATTAGAATAGCTACCGGAGAGGAGATATGGGTCACTATTATGAGCAAGAGAGACGAGGAAAGGAATAAACGTAATGTCAGCTAGACTAATGTGAAACGAAATTTGAGTCAGCCCGGTCCGTTAGGAAAATGGAGAATGATGTTTTCGATCAGAAGGAATTCAGTCTTTTAGAGTTTATACCCAATAGTACCAGTTCCAATCAGGTTTTCAGAACTCAGAGCGATTATTCTCATTGGAAGAGGAATAGTGTGCTTTTGCAAAATGATAGAGCAAGATCTCAAATAATATTATGGTACTAAAAAGCAATCAGAGAAAGTGGTTGGACTTCCTTGACTACAGATATGGGGAAGATTTTCTGACTTGTGGGGTGCATGAAATATGATTCATCATAAGGTGGGCTACACGAATAAAAAAACATCAAAGTAATTTTCCGTTGAAAGCGTCAATTTCACTATAGATCATATGCGTAATTGTCTCCCTTAGACACGGAAAAAGCTGATTTTTTTTATTTGGAGAAAACTTTTTTCTATAATTTAAATATTGCTGATTTCCTGTAATATTATTATGAATAACATTGTAATTAACGCATGCCTCTGTATGATTTGTTCTGAATTTATTCATTTGAAATTACAAAAAATATATATTTTTAAAAGAAAACATATATTTCTTCTACAGATAAGAAAAAGTATATAAACGTTTCCAGTTTCTAAAGTAACTTATTTTTACACGTATGAGCTTCCTTAATGTAAATTGTCAATTGTTTAAACTGACTTCCAATTCTCCTTAATCATGGTTATGAATGTGGTTTAGTCAGACATTAGAATCAGATTGAAGCTCTCTCTACCAAAATCTAAAATAATAAAAATATGCCATCTCATCACCAATCTATGCTACTTCACATTATTAATGATTGTTACTAAAAAAAATTGCATTATCTATGGGATCGCCTCTCAGTGGAGTGATGGCATGTATATTCTTAGATATTATCCTACCTACTAATTCTATCACATCTACAATCGAAAAGAATCTATCGAAAGACAACTTAAAAAGCTGTTACTACAAAATCCAATATAATAAAAGACATAGTCATTGCAAAAACAAAAACAATCTGTTAAAACCTTAAGGAGTAGTTTACTCCATCGTCTTTAATAAATCACACAAATATGCAAAGGAGAAATGTCAAGGAATCTAAATAAAGGATTTAAAAAGCAAAAGAAACATTTTGCAAAATAATAAATCAAATACATTGGTTACTGACCGTAATAAAACTGACCACAACTTCGCCATAAAAAATGCTACTTTGATGAAAAGAGAAAATAATTCTATACGACATAAATATCTAGAGAGTGCCTTAATCGGAAGGTTATCTTCAGTAATTTTGCTTGTTGGCTCTTAAAACATTTCACCATTCTTGGTTAATCTAAAATTACAGTGTATAATACCTATTTACAAAAGTGTTGGGAATAAAAAAAAAACGGTCTAAATGCATTCGGATAGTTAAAAAATATTCCCCTGCCTAGAATGTGCACATGTGTTGTCTTACTAAGATAAAAAAAAGTTTGAAATTCTGAAGGACGAAACACGTCATAAGTAAACTTTTCCACTATGTCATAAAATTTCACTAATATATATATATATATATATATATATATATATATATATATATATATATATATATATATATATATATAATGTACAAAACTGCGTAGCACAGTAGTATATATATATATATATATATATATATATATATATATATATTCATATATATATATATGTATATATAATGTACAAAACTGAGTAGCACAGTAGTATATATATATATATATATTCATATATATATATATATATATATATATATATATAATGTACAAAACTCAGTACCACAATAGTATATATATATATATATATATATATATATATATATATATATATATATATATATTATTGGTTAGAATAAATTCTTTTTTTAATACTACCCATATTTTAAACATCTGAATAGATATTATAACATGACTTCGTTGTCAAGCTTTTTGAATTTTCCTATATTTGCATTTTGATTGGTCAATCTAGCTTTTGTAACAACGTTTTCCACTTGCGAAGGATTGCTAATTAATTTGAAACTTTTAAAACCATTTACTTCACATTCAAGATCATCACTTGATAAGACACCGGGGGTGTTGAAACAAAATGGCTATTTTTGTAGTGATTTTATAACATATTTATGTTATAATTTTTTTTTAAATAAATAATTATATATATATATATATATATATATATATATATATATATATATAATGCACAAAACTGAGTACCACTTGGTAGACATTATTAAAATATTCATTGCATATAGAAAGGATGATCAACCATTCTCTATAATGTCTGGTTGAATGCAATACTCTGTCTGCTACTTATAAAAGCATCGATTAAAACTATTTTCTTTCATCTGCGTAAATTACCTAACCACTTGCGTAGCACACTATTGTGTATATATATATATATATATATATATATATATATATATATATATATATATATATATATATATAGTATGCATGTACAAAACTGAGTACCACAGTAGTATATATATATATATATATATATATATATATATATATATATATATATATATATATATATTGTGTGTGTATATATATATATATATATATATATATATATATATATATATATATATATATATATATATATATACTACTGTGGTACTCAGTTTTGTACATGCATGTATATGTATATATATATATATATATATTGTGTGTATATATATATATATATACTACTGTATATGTTTTGTACATGCATACTATATATATATATATATATATATATATATATATATATATATATATATATATATACACACAATAGTGTGCTACGCATGTGGTTAGGTAATTTACGCAGATGAAACAAAATAGTTTTAATCGATGTTTTTATAAGTAGTAGACAGAGTATTGCATTCAAGCAGACATTATAGAGAATGGTTGATCATCCTTTCTATATGCAATGAATATTTTAATAATGTCTACCAAGATGTATTTGCAAGTCTCTTCTGGCAAATTGTTGCGTAAAGACCCTCATACCTCCGCCATGTCTACGAAAAAGTACATTTTCTAATCGATACTTCACCAATTATAATAATACTATCTCGCTCTCTACTCTTCTGACTTCACTCGATCAATTAAACTCCATCAACCTAACTTATTTCACATCTATTGATCTGGAAACGATATGTTGAATTTAACTGAACTCAGTTGGAGAAACATCGGCATATATCGGCAACATTCGCCCTGTGATGCTTTCTGACATCAGACCAGGCAAGATGACATGCTTAATAAGTTTTTTTTTTCTTAATTATTGAAGAAAGAAATTGTTAGAATATTTTGTGTTCAAATGAAATAAAAGGAGAAATGTAACTCCATGTTTATTTATCTATAATATAATATCAACGATAATGGTGAGAATAAATATTTCATTTCAGCCAAATTCTTGATGTGATGTATTTTTTTGCTATTTGATAAAGCTTCTTATTTGTGATTCTGTAGAGTCCGTCGGTAGAATCTGAGGAAATATAATCTTCTTGGAGATCTAAAGGATTCCTTTATTCGAAACCAGTTTTAATATTTCATCTGAGAAAAGCTGATGGTATGGGCATTTCTAGACGTGTTCAACGCCATGCCTGATATCTAAATTAAAGTCTAGGATTAACAAGGTTATTTCGGATCTTAAATCAGAGTGACTTTGTTAATAACTTTGTATTTCTTGTTTCGTATTGACTTTCCTTTAAAATCTAAAAGTTTTCCTTTTTAAATTTTTAAATAAATAAGTAAATGGGTTGTCGAATGCTAATTATAAAATTCTTGTATAGCACCCCCCTTGGTCGGGGTGGTCCCATCTCTTTTTTTTTCGGTCAGCGATCGTTAATTGTTGTGGTTCAGCAATGAAAGACTTCAAACTCTTTGTATTACTCATGTCGCTATGTATATTATCTAAATATCTAGTTGGGTCTTCCTCCTCCTCATTGGGGAGCCCTTTCGGACACGAAAAACACATTTGACTGGTAAGAAGCAGCTCCTGAAAACGTTCTCTGATCTATCTTTCCCACGCTAGCTCAGCCAATCAAAATCGACTTCCCTATTATGGCTCACATCTGACCGCGAATGTCAACCTCTAGCAGTCGTGGCCGAGATACACTTCTCCTAAAAATAATAATCTGTTAAACTATTATTTAACACAATCATTTTCATATAGAAAAAAAATTCGCATCCATTTAGCTTTGCTATCAGTTGAAATTTAAAAAAAAATTTTTCTCTTACTACATTTTTCAGGAAAATAGGCTTTAAAAGTCAACTCACTACAATTATGGATTCTGGTAATGACGACAGTTTCCTTGCTGACCTTTTTTTTTAAGTAGTGCATGAAAGTCAACTACACAATTATATCATTCTTTTTCTTGATAGTTACATGTTTTATCTATTGTTACGGCTGTTGGAAATGATGTGAGTTTTTCATTTGGTAAAGGCGATTTTCTGTGATTCTGTAAAAATCAATGTATATGATCTGAAGAAGATCTGAAGAACTGAAGATGGGTTGCCATCTTTAATAACTGGAGGATTCATTCACTTGAAGTGATTCTTAAACATTCGTCAGAGAAAGCATTTGCATATAATCTATAGTTTAGACATTTCTGAATAAGCTGCCCGCCATGTATGACATCCATATGTGAGTCTAAGAAGGCAATTTAAGAACATAAAGTCCTTAACTTCAGGTTTTTGTTTGTAGTATTTTATGCTCTTAATTAAAACTGGCCTTATTAAAACCTGTTCTTTGTTCATTTTTTTTAATTTTCTATACGAAATTTTTTATCAATAATAAAATTTCACATAAAAAACTATGTTGAATATATGTAATCCTAAAATGAATTAATTAACGAGTTTGATTATTGACTCGGAAACTACACAGTTAAATGCTAATATTTTCACGGATGCCAAAAACGATGTAAAGTGAAGGTTATGTAATCATTTTTTCTTATAATATAATAGAAGCTTTGCTTAATAGTCAGAGTTGTAAGACAAAAATGTGTTTTATCACCGGATTATGGGTTCTGACATTTCCCAAGTATATTTGTACGTAAGTGAATATTACGAACTTAAATGCAATTAGAACTCAACTTAAGACTTAATATCATTCTGTGTAACCTGCACACCTCTGATCCATATATATCGTCAGATACATGAGAAACATAGAGAATAGTGGGTAGTAAGCAAGAATTGACACTTCTTTTCAAATTTTAACACGAGACTTGTTGTTTTCTACTACGGAGACCTACACGCATTTGCATAAATGTGCTGGGCAGGAATTAATCAGCTGAATAACGCTTTGCTAATTTAAAACAAAACCGTCTGAAAGGATTCGTTTTAGTGAAATTGAACGAAACTGTCTGGAATCAGATTTCTGTACTGTTAACAAAGATCCGTAAAATGTTGACTGCACAGGAGCACTTTGCATATAAGTCGTTTTCATCGTCCAAAACTTTTTCTTTGCCAAAAACTTTTATGATTCTTTTTTATTTATCTAGTCGTTTTCATTCATGCCGATTTTGTCGTTCATGTAATATATTGTTTGCAGATTGGTACAATAAAACCCTAAGTATATTTCCTGTATTGCATGTCGGAATACACTCATAAAGTTTCTATAACATATATATATATATATATATATATATATATATATATATATATATATATATATATATACACACACACACACACACATATATATATATATATATATATATATATATATATATATATATATATATATATATATATATATATATATATATATTCAAAAGGAAGGATGAGATCATTTTTAAAGATATTTACCCAGTTTCTTTAAAGAGAGCCTGGTTTCACGTAAAAACACCAACATCGTCCATTAGTAGAATGAAAGAAATATATTTTGAAATGAATGTATATGATTAAGAAGCAAATAATTCACAGTGAAACATTTCTTTCTATTTCACCAAATACAGAGTAACGTTGCTTTCGAAAATATGTATGGAGCTTAACCTACAGTCAACGATGAAATTATTCGGACACCCGATAATTTTGCATATTTTTATACATTTGAAAGAATTTAATGCCCGTATGGTACCAGGTTTTTATATATGTGTTAATAATGTAACCTAGAATTTTTTACTGAATGAGGAATAACCAAACGGATGTTGAAAATAAAATGATAATCTTTATAACATCAGCTAATTACAATACTCGCCAGCGGCGTGTAGTAGGTAAACCACTGCTAGTGGTGGACGACTTAGACAGCATAATACCCCTACATAAAATAGTGCCCAACGTGTGTATGAGGTTTGGGAATACCCATTTGTGGTCATAGATACGCTCTATAACAGTTGATAAGCTCAATGTAACTCAATCTTCGGAACAATAGGCTAAATACAATCAATTTGTCAGGAAAATTATACAAAGTAGGAAAATAAAATTATTCTTACAGTAGCAAATATCATTTTAAATTCATTGATTTGCGTGAGTATAAGTAATTTACATAGTCATTTTATCAATAAAGCCTACTAGCCTATTTACTCAGTAGAATATTTGTGATGATTCCTATAAAGAACATCACGTGGTGGATAGCGTGTCACCATTGTTATTCTTACCTTAACAACACGATGGAGAAGACAAAACAGCTTAACGTTGACATGAGGCAGAGTATTATTAACTTCCACAAGCCGGGAAATAGTTACAGTTCTATTTCAAACCGGTTAGCTATCTATTGATCCACGGTACAATGTGTTATAAACAATTTTAAGCAGTTTGCTACGACAAACAATTTGACTGGGCTTGGAAGAAAACCCAAATTGACACCGAAAACTGTGTCAGGAAGTTAATATAAACCCAAGAGTTGTTTTGAAAAGCATCGCCAAAAATTTGGATACGATGAATATCAGCATAACTACTCGCCCAATACTACGTTGTTTAAATAGAAATAGGCAGTAGGGAAGCCACCAGAACGAACCCCTCTTCACAAAGCATGTCACATTGTTGCTCGGTTTAATTTTGCCAAAGCGTTCTTGGGAACAAGTTCTCTGAATGATGTACAGAAGATTTGGCCCAGGAAAGGTGGGGATTTTCCCCCAATGAACACAGTGACAACATTACAATGTGGAGGCGGATCGACAATGATTTGGGATTCTTTTAGCTCAAGAGGGACTGGTTAATTACTTGCCATAAGAGGAATAATGAAATCTGCAGACTATATCAAAATTCTGGATGAAAATCTACAACTAACAGCGCAAAATCTTCATCTAGGTCGGCGATTTACTTTCGAGCAAGATAATGATCCCAAACATACGTCTAAATCAGAGACTGCGTGGCTTCAGGAAAAGAAAATTACAGTTCTGCCATGACATTCAATAAGTTCTGACTTGAATCCTATTGAATATTTATAGCAAGAATTGAAAGTTCGAATAAATCGTCGGTCACCAAAAACCTTGAGGAAGTAGAACGTGTAACCATTGAAGAATGGAAGCAAATCACAGAAAAACAAAACGTGTTCAAACTTTACCAAAAACTTTAGAAAACGATTGCAACAAATTTTAAAGATGAGACCCCTTGCTTTTGAGAATTAATATTGTGAAAATGCTTCAATTTTTTTTCTATTTTTCATACTGTACGAAAAATTTTGTCTTTTCCTGTTTTGCATAATTCGCCTGTTAAATTTGTTGTATCTGACCTATTGTGAAAATTGAGTTTATATTCCTTTTTATTTTGTGCTTATGAACATATAGAAAAATGCCATCGTACGGAGATTAGATAAATGGATAAAAATATTCTAAATTGATAATAAAATTAAATATAAATATTCTAAATTAATAATTTCGTCGTTGACTGTACATGCTGACTTGGATTCTATAACTCTTTTCAAAACATGCAAGAGAAATTTAGCTCCGGTGCATTATAATACATTTAGATAAATATATGGATGGCATTTAATCCAGGGGAAAATTCATATTTCATCTTCTTATTGGTAAGCCGGCAATGCTGAAATTGTCAGTTCAGATATATAAATAGGATCCAAATCAATAAAAGAACTTTCAAAACATATTAAACACTGAAACTCATGCAAATAAAGTCACCTCATTTGCATTTATCTTTATAAGCTTTGATTATTAAGGAAATTATCGACTCTAATTCTACATATATATAATTATGTATAATATAATAATATATATAATTTAGATTTCGAGAATTTGTGAGTCCTGAGTATGAGAATAAACTAAATCCATCAGGGAGGCCTCTACTCGGGAGATTGGAGATTTTCAGAAGTGTAGAACCATCTCTAAATTGCTGTTGTTCTCTAGCCGACCCTGACCCCGGCCGGTAGCACCAGTTAATATCCTAGCTATAGGCAAATAGTGATCCACCAAGCAAAAACAAAGCACTTTGAAAGTATAAAAATACCTATTTATAATAAAATTACCAGCACTAGTTGCTTATAATAAAATTAATGTAATTCATAGTCATAGAAAAATTAACAACAATACCTATTTATCGTAAAATTACGAATAAGACATATTTCTTATAAAATGACCGGCAATAAAAATTATAGATGAATTACTAATAATATATTTTATGGTAGAATTACAATTTACAATACATTTTACAAAAAATGGCCAGGAATACATTTTATCTGTAGGTGAAGGTAAACAATTGCGTTCAAAATATATTGAGTTGAAAGCATAAAATTGTGTTCAAAATATTTCGATTTTGTCATTAAATAACACATAGTGGTTGATATACAGCTAAAGAAATCCCACCAACCAATCGATAATTTGTCTCATTTTCTGATTTACTAAATTCTGATACGACTCGGAATAAAATTTTCACAAACAATGAAAGTATGTTTTAAGTTAAATGAGAAATCCCTTAAGTGGAATGATCCAGAAATTTTTAGTAAGGAAATCATATGAGAGGTGTTCAAAAAGGAAATCATATGAGAGGTGTTCAAAAAGGAAATCATATGAAAGGTGTTCAAAAAGGAAATCATATGAGAGGTGTTCAAAAAGGAAATCATATGAAAGGTGTTCAAAAAGGAAATCATATGAGAGGTGTTCAAAAAGGAAATCATATGAAAGGTGTTCAAAAAGGAAATCATATGAGAGGTGTTCAAAAAGGAAATCATATGAAAGGTGTTCAAAGAGACTCCAGAATAATGTTAATAATGACATGGAAAAAGATGATCATTATCATCGTGTCATTTTAGGATCCCTATGAAGATGATCACCTGAGCAGTGATGTCTGGCTATCTGGGTTAAAAGCCGGAGAGGTATTCATTTATGCGTACCATATCTTTGACAAGTCTTACTGGGTATAACGATAAACAACATCCAACAGCAAGACCTCAGAACAGGAGGTTTTGAGGAGCGTAGAACCACATCTTTTCTGGAGTATCCAGGTCCACTCTGACCCGTGGTGGTAGGACCAGTAAGGTTTCCAGCTATGGGAAAATAGTTAACCCCGAAACTGGAATAAAAACAACTATGAAAGTATAAAGACAGGTTTTAGTACCAGAAATACTTTGTAAAAAATTATTAGCAGCATTTTTGAGGGAAAAATATTACCAGCAATACGTTTTTGCAACAAAAAGAAAAGAAAATTATTACCAGCAATACATTTTTGAAGGAAAAATATTACCAGAAATAGATTTTTGACAAAACAAAATATTACCAGTAAAAAAATTATCGGCATTAAATGAGCCATTGAGATTGATATTCCGTAAAACAAACGAAACGGAACGAAATCTTTGACAAGTAGACAGATTAGAATCAGTCCCTCTGCACGTCAAACAAGAACCGATTTCCAACAGCTTAAAGACTAACCTTCGTCAGGTCTACACGCCCATGGTTCCCATCGGAGAAAATCGTCGTCATGGCCTTTCGGTTGGGCGAAGAAAACACTTCACTCAGCAATGTCGTATCATTACTGCACTGTCGACATCCATAGCTATAGAGAGCCATCTACCTCATTTTCCTAGAAAGGCGTCAACCTTGTAAGTTCATTTGTTTTTTAATGGCTATTGTTTTTATTTATGGCGGGTCTCAAGCGACTCTGATCACCTGACCAGGGAAAACGTTTAGTAGCCGAATGGATGTGCAAAAAAAAAAAAAAACCCAAATGATAGCAGTTGCACTCATACATTAAACCTGACATACAAGCAATCTGTCAATTTTGACGTTAATGTTTCAAATATTTCTTCATCAAAAGTTAATTCCACAGTCCGTTTAGATTCTAGTGAGATTTGTTTCCCAAACGACATTCAATAACCAAATATTCAACTTTTTCTTACGAACGTCATACATAAATGCGAATATGGGGCAAGTGATCACAGATCACCTGAGCGCGCAATCAGTCAAAAATTTCGATAACATTAGATTTCTGACTCGACATTTTGTCGGTCCAAATCTGATTCTCCAGTTATGAAAGGAATCAGGTCGGGAAGAAAATAACACACACACACTCACACACACTCACACACACACACACACACACACATATATATATATATATATGTATGTATATGTATATGTATGTATGTGTGTGTATGTGAAAATGTAAAAGAACGAAAAATAAAATTACAAGGTTCAAAACATTAATTTAAAGCAGGAGTCAATTCAAGAGAATAACAATAAATATTTATTATACGTTGTCATATTAGAACATACAAGTAATTACTACAAGATAGTGCATTTTGCTTCGAAGTTTTAATAAAACGTCTTTTCAGATAATTTTATTTAAAACTGGAATTAATGAAGCATCACTTTATTTTCCGTTTTTGGAAAGTATTCCATGCAAGTTAAAAAAGATTTTTATAACAAAAATGGGAAAGAAAATAAGAAATTATCAAAAGGAAAGAGAAAAGGAAGGAAAAGAAAGACAAAAACAGAACATAACAAATAAACCCTACTATCAAAAACGGAAAATCAAGTGAAGTTTCATTAATTTCAGTTTCAAATAAGATCGTTTATCACCATCATTGCTAATTACCTGAAAAGGCGTTTTATTTAAACTTCGAAACAAAATGTACAATTTTGCAGCAATTATTTATATGTTCTAATGTAACAGCGTATAACATATGTATGTATATGTGTGTGTATATATATATATATATATATATATATAAATATAATAGACGCAATAATATATATATATATATATAAATATATATATATATATATATATATATATATATATATATATATATATATATAGCACATGCATATTGATATATATCACACCCGCATCTCCATATATATATATATATATATATATATATATATATATATATATATGATTTCGATGAATATTCTAAAAACTGACGATTGCATCCCCTTTTCAAAATTAATTTACTAGCTTACTTCTGGTTATATACCCTTCCGGAAACGATTTTATTATATATTCAATAATAATAATAATAATAATAATAATAATAATAATGATGATGATGACACAATTAATATATTATGACATGAAGTTTCCATTAATAGTAAATCTTTTCGACAAAACAATTTGCTGGCTTATCTTAGGGCTAAAGGTGATTTTAATGTTTAACTAATCTTCTCTTTAAAGCAAAAAATGGTTTGCCCTGGTGGTTTAAATATTTTGAGCATCCTCGCTTAGTCGGAGTTAATTAAACCAAAGAGGGCATAGAACTTACGAATTTTAAAAACCAAACCCCAAACCAAACATCTGCCCTATTGTGTTCACATACACACACACATATACATACATACATACATACATATATATATATATATATATATATATATATATATATATATATATATATATATATATATATATATATACTATAATATCCATTTCCCTGTACATCTTCAAATGTCGAATGTACAACGGCCGAAACGTTGTGAATATGGCAACAGATGAGGACAACAGTCCGAACAATATGAATAGTGTAAATAATTACAACACCTTATCTAAGAAATAGTGACAGATCCTGAAGAAGGCCGGAGCGTACAACGGCGGAAACGTCGTGGATATGGCAAGAAAACTTAGATCAATAGTCCGAACAATGGAAATAGTGTAAATAATATCAGTCCATCTTTCTACCGTTTTTATTTATTGAACTGCCGTATTTCGTCAGGAAGATGACGGCCTATGACCTTTTACCATGTCCACTCTTTGTAGCTTTAACCAATGTTTCTCTTCTTCTATTCCCTCCCAGTTCCTGTTCTGCTAAAAAATTTACACAAACTCGGTACATACGTCAAACAATCTTTATTTCTCTCTCTCTTATATCCTTTAACATTCATTATGTCTGCCAGAAATTTCAATTGACTCTTTCTGATTCTGATTCTTTTAATCCGTCATTCCGTCATTCCGTCATTTCATTCTGTCTTTTTCTGATTCTGAATACATTTATCCTTTACGTTTTAAGTTTTCCTTAAAACTTCTGCATAGCTTACACACTCTGTCCCAGGTATTCTCAGCTTCCTTCTACATATCCACTTTTGCCATCTTTCTTCTATGTGAATAGATTGTAAAACATTTACCGCTAGAAAGAATTAATATTAAAATACAGTTTAGCACACTTTTCATTGTTTCCAACACAATTTTTTCTGTTTTTTCATCTTTTGGAAATTAACATTTTTCTATTCCGATGCGGTTTGAAATATTCTAAGAATTATTCAACTTCGTCAGTAACAGCACTCAACAGATTTAAAAAAAAATAAATTCTGTGCTTGCTTTTTTCTTGCAGTCTCTTGTCCGTAGCTCGCATCTTGTGCTATTGCTATCATGAATGAAAGAGTTAATTAATTATTTCAAGGATTTTGATTCCTAGGCACACACAAGTGAAATAATTACCGCAGTTTCTTTTCTACAATATACAAATCTCTTTTCTCTCGCAAGGGGAGACGTTTCTGTTTTAAAACAAAAGTTTTCTGAGTTGACAAAGTGAAAGAACTAAAATTATAGTTATTATATTCGACATTCTGCTATTTGAGTTGACATTGAATAGTTTTTTTAACTATAATATACAGCATTTTTGTTAATGTCTCTTTTTTTAGTTGTATGTAGACGACGAAATTCTATTCACTGATTTTTTTTTCATATCGAACATGGCGCCTATTTTGAAAAAGTTTTATTTTAGTTATTTTGAGATCAGAAACTAAATAAAATCTCCAGATATTCGGCAAAAACAAAATTCGACAAAAAATCAACAACTTGGCTCAACAAGAAGTACAAAACAATGATTCAATCCATAATCTGTGTTAACGAACATATTCTTTTCATCACATACAAGGCAAGAAAGCCATAAAGAAGGAAAGGGGAATTGGGTGTGAGAGAATGCAAGATAAAATATTATTAAGTTGAGAGAACAATAAAAGAACAGGAATTCAGAATACGCGAAAGAAACGAGAATGCGACAAAAGAAATTGTTAGCATACGACATAAAGTTACACGTAACCATTCCAAGCTTAAAATTATAGGACCTTTCTACCAATCTAATATTGCTCTTCAATTCATAAATTCTTGGTACCAAAGTGGAAAGTTCATTAGAACAATTGCCATGATATACAGGTTGCTGCAGAAACAACTCGCACGTATACATCTCAAAAATATTTAGACAGTAGGTGGATGAAGTCACTGTCGCCAATAATTTCGTCCCAAGTTGTGGAATGTATTTCTGGGTTCTATATATCAGAGGTATCTCTGCTGCACCCTGTAGATATACAAATACATAGGGAAGACATGTTACGGTGGCAGGAAAGAAGCTGAAGCCGAGATGCCAGGTTAGGACTTATAACATTTCAGATTCTTCTCTGGATTTTATCTTGTGTCTCCATTATAAGCACGAGGCCAGATGTGACAGCAATATACAATGCATGGATGAATGGTAGACTTTTAAATGTGTAAGATAGATTTTGGTCAGAAGAATTGTTTAAACACGGCGCAGTGAAGTTTCGTAACAGCACCTCTAGCAATTGATTTAATATAATCATTACACTTCATGTCAGAGGAAAGCTTTAGCCAAAGATACCGCCTCAATCTTTTGGAAGATAAATTCAGGCATGTCGATGGAAGACAAAGTATGGTATCTCTGGCTATTAAAATATTAAAATATTAAATATTTAAATATTAAAAGATTTTTCCTTTTGGGAGTGTTACAATTGTCAAGCCATTTCTTGCCCCAATTAACAATATAATGCAGGTTATTTTTAGATCAATTTGAAATTATTGAATTCATCCTACAATTCCAACTGATTTCCAGTTTTTTTTTTTTTTTTTTTTTTACATGAAATTAACTCTAACACTAGCCATAAACCTAACCCTACATCAGAATGTATAATAAAGGGATCATACTAAGGTTTTTGAATGCCTGGAATTATGCTCTTTTCAACAATGTTGCGAAAGTCTTTCGTCTACCAGCGTTTCGTGTCGACACTATCTTCAGCCTCTACAGACCCCAACGCCATTTTATAGACTATCAACGAATGACGGTTTCTCTTTCGTATTCATTTTATTATTCGACAGGGACAGACGTGGTAGGATCGATTAGAGGAGAGAATTAAGAAGGAAGGACATCAGGGGAACACATATCGGCACTTTTGATTGGCGTCTCTCCAAGTGCAGCCCTAGCCTGTACATATGATCTGGGTGGGGATAGCGTATCGACGCCGTGAAATTCTTGTCCTCTACCGCCGACTTCGCTTTGTTTTTGTCTTATATCCCAAACTTAGACAATGGTAATCCATCACTGTCAGAATACCACGCACACGAAGCAACAATAGAGAGTTCGAATCACACTACGTGCCTTCCAATTATTCCTGGTAAAGAATTAATCAATGCTTTGAAATTAGAATAGTTATAGTTCTCAGAATAAAAGTCCAAGTCTGCTATTTGTTTATTTTCGCTATTTGGGATATTTTAGGCGGCTTATTAAAGACCAGTTGTGTTAAATTTAGCTACAATCGAGAAGAAAATTTACTTAGGAGCTTGTCGCGCTGGGCTCGCTAAGGTCGCCCAATTTACTATGGTTGTGAAATTTGGCAACTTGTTTCATATATCGTATACAGGAGTTTATAGACAGAAAAAAAGAACAAATTATAAAGAGAATTTAAAGCCAATTATCGATCAGCTATCAAATTTTAAGTTGGCCATAACTTTTCGCGTGTAATTTTCAGATTTTTCGGAGTGAGTTACAGAAAGTGTCAGTTTTGATTTTATAATTTTCGTTGTGGTTTAAATAAAAAAGAAAAAAAAAACTAGCTAGGTGCAGTTTAGAAAGTAATTAACTTTCCGCAGAGAGATGGTAAAGTTTACTTACTTGTAAACAATAATAGTGATTTACAGAGCGTGTACAGAGCACCCAGTACGAATCAAACTCACTTCTTGATCGTAATTAAACTAGCGAGACAATATTGCTAACAATTTTATCACGTGGAAGTGCCTATTTTCATCTCTCTCTCTCTCTCTCTCTATCTATCTATCTATCTATCTATCTGCATGTCTCTCTCTATATCTATCTATCTATCTATCTATCTATCTATCTATCTATTTCAAACAGTATCCAGATGAGTGATTGAAAATTTACGAAACAAATGTAAACCTGTTTTTAAAACATTACCGGAGAGGAGAATATGGAAAGACATTTCTCATGTTTATTGTCATATTCATGTCCTTCTTCATGTGATATACTTTGGAATTTCAAACCGAACGCTTTATTTTGTTCACTGGCATATATTGATCTAGTTCCACGTGCCATACCTTTTCTGGGTATCAAATTTTCAGTTATTTCACCAAGCACACGTCGTCTAGTGGATAAAATCGTTGGTTATTTGACCCAAAGATTTGTGAGTCAATATCTGACCACAACAAAGGCGAACAAAAACTTGGAAAATTGAGTTACTAAAGGGAAATATTTAAAACTAAGTTATCCAGAAAAGGTAAAGCATGAAGAACTACAATATTCTACCCCAGTGGGCAAAATAAAGGTTTCGGTTCGACATTCTAAAATATATCACCTTCTTCAGTTAATATACGGGACGTACAACGACTGAAAAGTCGTGAATGAAACAATAAAGATGAGGACAATAGTACGAATTATGTAAATAGTGAATATAGTTACAATACCTCATCACAGAAATAGTGACAGATCCTGAAGAAGGCCAAAGTGAAGAACGACCGAAACGTCTTGAATTTGACAGTAAAGTTGAAGACAATAGTCCGAATAATGTAAATAGTGAATATAGTTAAAATACCTCATTTCAGATATATAGATATCCTGAAGAAGGCTAGAGCGTACAATGATCGAAACATCATGAATTTGGCAAATGTCCGATCAAAATAAATAGTTTAAATAGTTACAGTACTTCATTTCAGAAATAAAGACCGACATTTCTCATGGTATATAATTCTTTTCCGTAACTAACAAAATTAGAAGCCGACTCGACATTTACTGTAGCCGCCCACCAAAATTTACAGGGTTGATATTCCTAAGTGCTCACCCATCAAAATACAAAACAGGCTCAAAGTTACTTAAGTTTCGTGATAGGACAAGAACCGGTAATTTAATGGGATATGATCATAAGCTACAAGTACTTGTAGTCAAATATTGTAACTCTCATTGAAAATCATTTATATTTGATTGCCATGTAAGGCAAAATTTTCTATAATATACGTTTTGATTTATAATCAAGCCGAAACTTGATTCCCCCTCATTTATGACCAAATTAAATTAAATTAATTCCTCTCTCCTAGAAAATATTTTATAGAATTGACATCTTCAGAAACAAATCTACTAAATTTTGAATTTCAACCCTTGCCATTATTGAGGTCATTTTGAAAATGTTTGCCATATTAAATTCAATAAATGTCTTTCTTTAAAATACACGCAGACACCTTTGACAGAATTAACCGATTTTAAATCACAATTCTCCTAAATTCTTTTAATTAGCTCCTTCATGCTATAGAGATCATATTAAGAGGTTTGTCCTGGTAGATTCAATAAATTTTCATTGTCTAGACATCATACTAGCCTGTTGGACAGACTTGACAGCTTTTAAAACACAATGCTAATAAATTTTGAATTTAGCTTCTAGCGACTATTGAAGTGACATTTAAAATAAGCTGAGCTAAATTGGGATAATAAGATAGTCATCCATGCTTTCAGATGCAAACCAATTCTCAACTTGCAGCCAGATTTGTCAATTGGATAGTGTAGACTCACTTTTACTAAATTAGTCTCGGAAAAAAAAAATCGAGTGTTGTGATATATATATATCTTAATTAGATGGCTTGAGGTGGCGAGTTAGGATCGATTAAACTAATATTTATTAAAGAGGGAATTAAGTAAAGGAAATTTTCAGACATGTGAAGTGAAATGATTTACATCTTCAATAATGACTTCATTCGTTTTTGACCGCAAGGGGACTTTTCATCCGTGTAAATACCTGACATGACTCATCCATGCTGATCTCGACTCAAGATCAAAATGGAAAATTCGAGACTGTTTGATACTTATTGAGTGGTTCTATGATAATTTTATGCAAGTCTCGGAGTGAATGTAAGTGTCATGTTTAGTAAAAAAATATTAGGTTGTTCAGAAAATAATATCTGATTTTAGAATCAATATCTATTTTTAAATCAGTCTTTATAACAAACAAAATAGAAACATCTAAACTAGATGCACCCACTTTTTCGCTAAAAGAAATCGTACCATGATAAAAAAAAAGGCTCCGAATTTGATGAAAACAAAGTTTTATCTTCAAAATGTTTGCTATTATGAAAAGAAAGTCTAAAGTATTGTTTGATTATTTTATTACATTTTTAAAACCTTTCTGGCACGTTTGAATTTTAGTTAAAAAATATTGTTTGCCGTCTTACCGGTATAAAAGCACACTGACTTGAAAATTTTTGAAAAAAATCAAATAATCCTCGGATTTTAAGGAGATTTTCAGGAGTTATTCACAGATTAATTAAATTATTTGTGAAATTTTTTTTTAAGAAATTAAAAGTTGTGCCGCTTCATAATTTTATTAGATAAAAAGCATGAGTCGTTGGAAAATGTAAATCCTCATTTTTGTTTCAATCTTTTTTCTCATTTACCGAAAATCTGCTCTGAATCGTAAAATAAAAAATGCAATGAAGGGAAAACATTAATTAGAAAAGCTTTAATTATTTTTTATGAATAAGCTATATTATGAACACTATTTTCTTAAGAAAAACACTTTTTACGATGGATAATAAATTTTCAGAAGTATTGTATGTTTTTTTATATTCTAATTAGAAAAATTTATAAAGTTTTAAACCTTAAATTTCTGTACAGGTTTTTAAATCTTTTACGTTTTGGCACCGGTTAGGTGATATTGTCATTAAATGAAAACTATATTTCCTAATCATAAATTGAAAAACTTTTTAAAAAAGGATCTTGAATTTGATTTTTATATACAAAAATACTGATTTCCTATTATAAGGTTGACCATACGCGAGATGACCAGAAAGCAAGAGCGATAATTATAGTAAATTTACACCAACATATTTAAAATTCAATAAAACATTAGATTACGGAGAATATTGTCTTATTTTTTTAAGATTGCTGATTACTGAAAAAATATATATAGAAGATGGACAAGTTAATTGAATAACTTTTTTTTTTATGGCTTAACGCCCCCACCCCGAATAGAACAACATCAGATAAATATCAGTCTATCAAAAAGCTTTAAATAGACAGCTACTGCCGGGTTGAAAAATTCATTTTCTGAGTTATTTTAAACTTAAATTAAATAATTGTTTTAAATCAGATTAATTATACTTTAAATTTCCTAATATTCTACAAATAAAGTTTCAGAATAGCATATTTTATTTTTGGAAAAATTTTATAAAGTGAATTATATTGTGATGACAGATGACTAAAAAGGGAGATAATCAATATTTTTGTAAACAAGAAAATAAAAAAAAAGACCTTCCAGTCAATTTAAAGTAGTTTTTTAAATACAAATTATTTTACTCATTGGAAAAATTAAATTTCACCTATTCGCTTGAAATTAAAACTAAAATTAAAGCTTCAGGAAAGATTTTTCATTTTTAAAAAATCATTTAAACCTAAGGTATCGCGTTTTATTTATTATTAATTTGGATGTACCTGCTCTAAACATTACTGCGATGGACAAGTTTGTTTATGCCTTTACGATAAAACTCAGAGTTTGGACGTCAAAAAATCTTTGAATGCTGTTTATGCATATAATTTACGGTTTAAGTTTTTACGGCTTAAACAATTGTCAAAACGCTTGACAAAATAGTAGTCGGAAGGGGGACAGATAAGGAGAATATGGCGGATATGGCAAAGTCACGTGTCCAATGTCAGTGAGTTTCTACAACGTCATCCCGGCAATATTTGGTCGAGAATTGTCACGAAACAGAATTGCACCTCGTTGATTAACGACTGCTTGTCGCATTTTGCCTCATTTAATAAGCATTACATCCAGCTGCTGGCAATAGATTTCAACAGAAATAAGCTGACCGATCAGCAGAAAATCATCATAATCTCCTGTTGATGCAGTTTCGATTTTGGAAAGTGTTTCCGTGCTTCGTCAGGATAAAACCAATAAGACGATCGCTTATGATTATCATAAAAACTTCATTTCTGATCACAAATAAATATTCGACTAAGAAATGGGTTACTCGAATTTCGTAGATGCAGCATCGAATACACACTTCTAGACACATTGATCTGACTTTCACCGATTTCATTTCGGACATATTTATCGACATTCTTCACCTTTGCCAATTCACTTGATATGGTTTGATATTATTCAAATGTGGACACTCATTATCTGAAATATGTCATACACGTTGTTTGACGATTGTTTACAGTCGTTGATTTCCAATTGCAACTGGGCATCCTCTACCACGCTGACTTCCAAGACTTGTATCCCGATACTTTATTTATGATAGCAGTTTCAGAAGAAGAATGATCAATAATCCAATTCATGAAAAAATAAATAAAAAAATTAAGACGATACGCATATAAGTTAAATTCTAAGTCGGACTGATAAAACAAAGAGTCTACTTTACTTATTAGGAAAAATAATTATTTTTGTGCAACTATTGTAATAATCTGTCTATTTTTCTGAGATGAGGTATTATTGTACATTATTCGGACTATTGTCCTCATCTTTGTCGCCATATTTATTACAACGTTTCGGCAAGACCACATGGTACAGTGGATAAAGGCGTTAGGTAGAACCAGTGACAGGACACAAAGACTGTGAGTTCAATACCCAGTTAAGTCAGTGCAGAACATTCAGAGGGAAATTAACAGGAGATAACTGATAACTGGCATCCATTAAACTTGGCACGTTTGAACTAGAACAGTCTACCACAGTGAGCGAAATAAAGGGTTCAATTCGACATTCCAACCACCTGAAGAAGGCCGGAGCGTACAACGGCCGAAGCGTTTTAATAAATATGGCGATAAAGATGAGGACAATACTCCGAATAATGTAAATAATATTATAATAATATATTAGAATTCGATTAAAAGGTTTAGTCTAATATCGGATATTATTTTCTGAATCACCTAATACTATTTTCCAGTGCATGAAGACGGTGCGTCATATATTTGAGAAAAAAATATTGAAAGTGATTAATACAAAATTAACAAAGACGACAATTTAATCATTAACAATGTGGAATATATTTTTGTGCAGCATTTATAATCATATATTGAACATAAACGGTTTATTCTAAAATTAGACATTATTTTCAAAACAACCTAATACTATTTTCCAGTGTATACACAGGATGCTTAAACCTATTTTACAGAAGGTGCGTCATATATCTGAGGAAAGTTCTCCAAGAGATTGATTTAAAATTAATCAACATGACACATTCACCATTAGGATTGTGTAAAATATATTTTTGTGCAACTATTAGAAGTTAGCGCTCAAAGGTATATTCTAAAATCGGACATTTTTTCCGACAATATAATAATTTTAAAATATTAATATGTCAGGAACGAAAATAGAAGATTTAAATATCAGAAGGAGAAGTGATAATAATAAAAAAAAGAAGAGCAGACATTTTTAATCGGATCTAACGGATGAAAAATTAATGATTATATTGTGCATATTACCTGCCAGAAATTTAAAAAAAAATTTTTAAGCATTCGTAATTATATATTGACTATCATAATGACCTCACACGTACACGTTTCCTTTCAGAAAGACAAAACCGTCTGTCAAGCAGCATGTGCATGTAGATATATGAATATATACACAGTTGAATCATGAAGAGAAACACACACAATTTTTTTCCATAACAATACACTTAACCTTTACGCATATAGATTCAACTATATATATATATATATATATATATATATATATATATATATATATATATATATAGTATTCCTCGCTGGTAGCACGATTGTGAGGTTCGTGTACAACGCAATCATCAACTGTTAGGTAGAAAATGACTGTGACATAATTTAAATCTTAATAAAAAAATAACCAGTTAACGTAATGCTAGAACAGTCTAAATATCATAGTGGATATCAGGTTTTCAATTTAAAATACTTATATATGTACACACACTCAAACACATACATGCATATATATATATATATATATATATTTAAAAGAAAAACAGACCACTTTAAGGTACCATTTTAATAATTTATTTCACCATAGTCCTATTAAAAGGACGCCGGATCATCAGATAGCACTTCCAACAACGAAATGAAACGAAAAATGAGATTAAAATTGATGGGTAGTGTAAGTTTTTGAAATTTAACTATGTGTGTGAGGGGGGTGTGAGAGGGATAGTTAAAGAGACATGGTAGAGTATAGGGAGGGGTTAATTTCATATCTCTCTCAAGTGTACTTTATATTGGGGTAGGAGGAGTGACCAGACCTTGACCTATTTAGATGGTTAACTTAACGGAAATGATATATAGAAATGGGAGGGGAGTAGGGAAAAAAGAAAAATGAAAAATGAAAAAGAAAGAGGAGACAGAAAACAGTAATACAGATATATACAAATGAGTGTTACAACAAGGAGAGAGGGGGAGGGAAGTAAATCGAAAGAGGCTGTAATTGGGTTTTAACAATTAATGTAAAGGACAGATTTCAATCCTTGATAGAAATTTAGATGTCTAAAACAAATTTGATGATTGCCATCAATTTAAATATTTAATTTTTTAAGCAAATAGTTTAGGAACTTAATATAAGTAATCTACTATTTTTATTAACACATTTATAGAGAACATATTAAAGAGTTATTTTAAATTATTATAGTTTTTTTACCCGACCAATCGTACTTCCTTAATATTGTAAAAATAGTTACAGACATCTTTATTAGTTTTACATTTAATGTAATTTATGAATGCATTTTTCTTTATTATTATATGGGTAAACTTACTTACTTAAAGTTTAGGTTTCATCATGGAATAATATTTGAGGTTAATATTAAAGATTTTGCTTTCTTCTTATATATATCACAAACATATTCATGCAAATCGCATATATACATACGTTTATTTACAGCGCAAATACACACATAGGCACACGTGTAACAGTATACACAAATTCTCATCTATATTCATACATAAATTATATATACATATATTTATAAATAATTACCTATATTTTAATATTTGAAATTTATTTAGATTTTTGTCTGATTTCATTAAAGTTTAACGTTAGGGGACTTCTGAAGTGCTTAATTATTAAAAAAGATTTTTGTCAATAGTTTACTATGATTATTGATAGTTAAAGAGTGGTCTATTTACATTTAAGTTAAGTTATCAATTTGAAATGAAAATACCTCCAGAAGATAAATATACACTCTCATAATTCTAATTTTAGAACATTAAAGGAGAAAGTGATATTAAATATTAAAAAGAGTAATTTTAAAACACCATTAGAATGACCCATTTCCTTACATTTGAATACATACCATACACATACACACACACACACACACACATATATATATATATATATATATATATATATACATATATATATATACCCATATACATACAAACATATACATACATATACATACATATATATATATATATATATATATATATATATAGGCATCTACATACACATATACATACACCTACATATACACACACGATTAAATACATAAACAAGCATATGAAAAGCACTCTACCCATAACCATCCACACATGTATATTACTATGTTATACATATATTTACACATATTACAAATATTAATTCTAAAATATTTACATCTATATACATATACATACACAGATTACATGCAATTTTATATTCAAAATAATTATATATATATATATATATATATATATATATATATATATATATATACTGTTGTGGATTCCTCCTGAAAAATCGCTCTCCAATAAATGACAAACGCAGGTATTTAAGCTAAGAAATTAAATGTATTTACACAAAATACAAAAGGTAATGCTGTTAGTAAAATCAAGGAACGCCGGTTAGTATTAATCAAAGATCGCTATATATAGTCTCGAAGTAAACTTCCTTAGAGTCGGGTGTCCTTGTAACTGACTTCTACCGTCAACTCAATCGCAGTGTCTATGTACTTTCCACTCTGTTTCTCCACCCTGTTCCTCCATTTGTTCCTCTCCTCTGTTCCTCTCTACTCTGACTGTGGCTATTTTATGGCAGCAGGACGAGTCCATTTATATCAGAAAAGGCTGGACCCCATAATATATACATACGCATATATATATATATATATATATATATATATATATATATATATATATATATATATATGTATGTATATATACATACATGCAAAATACATATTCACATATATATACAACTATACCTAGCACAAAAACTACGCTAGTACCTATACATATCACTTACCTATATATTCATACTCATATATATGCATATATATATACATATATACATACACATACCTCTATACATATGTACCTACAATTCATACAAACACATATATTCATATAAGCACCCTTATCCAAAATGCCCATACATAAATATATAAATTCACATATAAATGTCTAATTTCATCTACGTTTTAGAGTACATGCGAACAAGTATAGCATCCATGTGTTCATACATTCATTTCAAAAACAAAAGTAATATTTTCCCTTTTTATATAGTTATTTCTAAATATATTTAGCTAAATTGAGTTGGCTTTTATGTCTCCATTTAAAAAACAATTCGTTATGTTTGTTCAGTACTATGTCCGGATCTTTATGCCTTATTATTAGGATTTTCTCTTTTATGCACAAATTACATCGGTCTCTGAAGTTTATTGGAGTTCTAGCTCTCGAGACGATTCTCCATTTTACTTGTGGGGTTAAGTTGCTTTCCAACAACTATCAATAATGTTTAGATAGTGCAGTTTGATGTTTCTTGGATTTATTTGTGAAGGATTGGCGATGGTTATAAAAACGTTGCTTCCAATTTCCTGCCGATATTCCTATGTAAATCTTCTTCTGTTTAATATCTTCTTTGGGGAAAATTGTAGCTTCGTATATTACGTTTTCTGCCAAACATATTCCTTCTACTGGACAAACGGATCCTTCCCTGCAATTACAGGTTGATTTGTTCTTTTCGCTCGCATTAAGATCTTTTTGTAGTTGATTATTATGAAATTCACTTAAAATTTTGCTATTGTGGGAGCTAATAATTTTTTCTACGTTGCACATGCAGGAATAATTAATTTTTAAATTCATTTTGTTGAACATCTTTTTTAATAATTCATCCTTTCTGAAATGCTTGTCTATTAGTTTAAGAAAGTATTTCCCTATATTAATATTCGAAAGCTTACAGAAAGGCGGGTTGAACCATATAATTTTCATTTTTCTATTTTTAGACTTAGAGGATGTGTTGTTAATAGATGTATCTATATAAGTTAGTGTTTGTTTGAATTTGCTTTTCAATAGGGCTTGATTGTATGTTGATTTATTTTGATAACAGATATTTTTACTAGTGTTATTGTCAAGATCTAGAAAATTTACTATTTTCAGGTTAGATGATATTTCGATTTTAAATCCTAGAAATTTGAATGCAATAATTATTTTCTTCTGATGTAGGGATGTTAGGGGCCCATTGAAGTTAGGTATAACAATGAGTCCATCATCTCTGTAAAGCCCTACATTTTGTGGGTTAAGGAATCTGCTCAGAATATCTAAAATGTATATACCTATTAGGTCTGCTATTTGAGCAGAATCAAATGCTCCCATTGGGACATCGAAATTGTCTTTGTTTTTTTTTCAACCAAGTAGTGTCATTAAGTCTCAGTACAGATTGTCTAGAATGCATTATGATTTTTTATTTCCTCGTCATTAATCTAAGTATAGTTTTTAGCAAAATTTAAGCTATTTTCTAATAAATCTTTAGAAATGGAGGGGTAGAAGTCTATAATGTCTAATTGGATTAAAGTGCCTTTATTTTTAGATTTTATATTTTGGAACCAGTTAATGGCGTCAGAAGAATCTTTCCAAAGGTTTAAGTGGTAATTTTCTAATATAGATGTGTGTATTCTTTTTAGAATGTTTCTGGAAATTATTCCCAACTCTGATTTGGGGGGATTTATTAGTCTGGAATGTATATTATTTTGAAAGTTAGGTTTATGGTTTTTAAAAAGTTGGTAGGCATCTTTCAAGTGAGTAGTGCCCATTCTATCAGCAATATTATATTAAAATGCCAATTTAGCAGTTTCTCTGTGTATGGAGGATAGGTGTTTGGAGTTATTATATTTTTATAAGAGTTAGAGACTTTATTCAGAATCAGATGATTTTTTACAATATTAAGGAAGTACGGTTTTTTTACAATATTAAGGAAGTACGATTGGTCGGGTAAAAAAACTATTATAATTTAAAATACTTCTTTAATATGTTCTCTGTAAATGTGTTAATAAAATAGTAGTTTACTTATATTGAGTCCCCAAAATATTTGCTTAAAAAATTAAATATTTAAATTGATAGCAATCATCAAATTTGTTTTAGATATCAAAATTTCTATCAAGCATAGAAATCTATCCTTTACATAAATTGTTAAAACAATTACAGCCTCTGTCGATTTACTTCCCTCTCCCTCTCCCTCTCTCCTTGCTGTAACACTCATTTGTATATATCTGTATTACTGTTTTCTGTCTCCGCTTTCTTTTTCATTTTTCATTTTTCTTTTTTCCCTACTCCCCTCCCATTTTTATATATCATTTCAGTTAAGTTAACCACCTAATAGGTCATAGTCTGATCCCTCCTCCTACCCCAATATAAAGTACACTTGAGAGAGATATGAAATTAACCCCTAACTATACTCTACCATGTCTCTTTAACTATCCCTCTCAAGCACCCTGTTAAATTACAAAAATCTAATCTCATTTTTCGTTTCATTTCGTTGTTGGAAGTGCTATCTGATGATCCGGCGTCCTTTTAATAGGACTCTGGTGAAATAAACTATTATAATTGTAACTTAAAGTGGTCTGTCTGTTTTCTTTTAAATATTTGCTCTGGATTTACATTGAGCTCTCAGGATTACATCCTCCTTGAGATTACCCATACGGATTACCATATATATATATATATATATATATATATATATATATATATATATATATATATATATATATTCTATTTGAAATGTACGAGATTTATATTTTATATTTAAAATAAACGTAGATTAATGGTATTAAAAATATGTATATTAAATAATGGCCCTTAAGAAATATGAAAAATAGACGTGACTAAAATTATAAAAAAACATTTATATGATAATTTATATAAAATTATAAAAAATATTACAAAAAATATTATATATATATATATATATATATATATATATATATATATATATATATATATATATATATATATATATAGTCATCCACAGATAGACAGCTCATGTGCCCGACATCCGATTCCTTCAAGCCGGAATAGAATACGAACCGATTTTGCGTCAGTCAGAGATTCTATCCCCAATGTATCGTCGTACGGCAGAGAGAAAGGGAAGTTTAACGTTTTTACTAAACGATAATAATGTGGCAAGGAGAGCTCGATTCTTGTTGAAGACCTTTGTATTACCAGCAGCATCCACAGTTTATAAAATCAGCTCTTTCTCTCCGATATCTACATATACATACATACATATATATATATATATATATATATATATATATATATATATATATATATATATATATATATATATTTGAATAGTGCCATTTAAACAGGTATCTTTCTCAAACTCTCGTGACATTTATAGCTGCTTGTTTTCATATTCAAACGTAAACAAAGCAGTTTCTAGAGAAGTGGTCGATTTTTATTTCTTACTCCGGCATAAATAATTTTTAAATAATAGCATCTGTCCGGTTAATAAATAAAAATTCACCATTTCTTTAGAAATTAGTTTGTTTATGTTTGGATACGAAACTGAACAGATATGAACGTTTCATGTGTCTGAGAAAGATTTACGTTTATAAAGCATTATACCACTTTGCTTCATCATCGACGCACGTATAGATTTAGTTATTTTTTTCTCGTTCCTTTCATTTACCACATTCCGTAGAAGTTCATGTAATCTCCTTTATGTCTGCTATCAACAATATGTCTTCTGCATATCCTATTCTTTCAGGATTGTGGCCACAAATAATGAACCCTGATAAGTCTTCTAATTCTCTTACTTCACTCTAAAGGTTAAATGTCAAGCGATAGAACGCATCCTTATCTTACGCCCTTTTCTATTTGTTATATACTGTATATTTTTTCTATCCTCATACGGTTTCGCTTTGCATCATAAGATCTGGTTTATTGTAATTTGTTTCTCAAATAAATCAAATGTACCTCACAGTTATAATAGTTCCTTGCGGCCTACATTGTGAGAGATATTTCATGATATATATATATATATATATATATATATATATATATATATATATATATATATCCCGTTGCGTTTGTATTGCTCTTTCTGATAGCATTCTGATCATAAATATTGCATTGCTTGTTACAGTGTTTTTTGACGAACCCACACACTTCTTCTCCTATGATTTTTCTGCACACTCTATTCATCAGATCACGGATGATTTTTGTTATGTGGCTCATTTGGTTGATTCTCTGATGGAAATCGTATTCGTTGTCACCTGGCTTCTTAGGCACCGCCATGAAAAATGGATCTATATAGCTGTTCCGATATATCACGGCTGTCGTAGATTTCAATTATGGCATCGGTAATTTTGACAATGCTGAATATCTCACCTGATTCTGCTGAATTTTCTTGTTAAATTTGTCCAGTTGTGATTTTAATTCAAATTTGGTTTCTTCGAGTTTTCTGTGTATTTCCGGTTGTTATCTCTGTTCGACGAAATCATTCTAACGCTTAAGAGATTTCTTTTTTTTAATATCAGTTTCCCATCCTTGATTTTATGCATTCTATTCATGAGCATGTTTTTGCCGTATCAGTTCTCTTATTTTTTTTTTATCAATATCTGTTTTATCTGTATTACACCTTTCTACTTAGGCACACTTTAAATTGTTTCATTCCTTTTTAGCTTACCTGTATTTCTTTTTAATTTCTTTGTCTAATATCTTATATTCTGTGCCATAACTTGACTTTGTTTGCTATCTCTTCATTTTGTCAAGAATTTCAACTGTCATCCATTCTTTTCAATTTGTGTCGTTTTGTTTGCCATGATCCTGTTTGTTTAAAGATTCTTTATTGTGTTCATCCTCAGATTTTTGTTTTCATTTAGTTCATTCTATCTGCATTTAAAACGGCCTGTATACTTCTACTTCAGATTCGGATCTTTCAAGAATCTGTCGCATTGCAATTTGGTTGCTATTTCGTCTCTCTTCAATTTCTGTAGCTTCACTGTAACTATACCTATTACTGGAAAGTGGTAATTCCAGCAATCGGCACTTTCGGCTGTTTTACCGTACAAGACTGAATTCCTCAATCTCTTATTGATCGTTATGTAATCGATTTGGTTCTTCGTTTCTATTTCTGGAATTCTTAATGTCCATATTCGTCTCCGGTGTTCTGGAAACCAGATGTTGATTACTACCTAATCGTTGGCCTTGCATCATTTTCCTCAACGTTCCTTACGTGTTCCTAGTCTGAATTTGCCAAAATATTTCACTATCTCTCTCTTTCCATACTTTGACACTCAGATCTCATGTTACGATTGTAATGTCCAGAGATTTGCATTGATACTTGGCGTAACGATATGTTAATCTTTTCGAATGATATATTAAATGGTTTCTGTTTCAGTTTAACTATTGGCATTTTATCAGGTATTTCATTGCATCCCAGAGCGCACTGATTCATATATTTGTTTAATATGAGTCATACTCTCTACTTAATTTTTGTCTCTGCTGGCATATGAACCTGTGTTTTTCACTAACAAAATTCCTCTTGTTTACTCTTCTTGTTTCACATATGCCTAAAATATTAAGATTTAAACACATTATTTTATGCTTTATATTTTGTAGCTGGCTACAATTATCTCGTATACTTGCGTTTAACATCCCTAAACCTATTTTCTGATTGATATCACCAGTCGCTGCATAGCGTTTCTATGACATCTGTCTCTCATATCTTCACTTATTTGCAGTTTTGTTAAGAATCACTGGATGAAGGTCAGAGACCGGAAGTTTGTGGTTCAATTTCTAACCATACTTATGCGACCTGGACGAGTTTTTTCGATGCCGTTGGATGACGGTCAAATGAAACCTTTTTCAAATATCTCACAACATTAGGCGAGAAGTTAATTTCAGTTGACTTAACTCTCTTAACGCCTTTATCTTTTATAATATTATTATGTAGGATCATTATTTTTCTTTGGATTGATGGAGATATGGTTACTCATACCTTCTCCACTGTGATTTTATTGAGCCACTCTTTCTAGTTATTCCGTCTTTTGGTAGCTGTTATGTTTCCTTCTCCAGGTTTGCTAAGCACCGAATAATTCGTAATAAAAAGAAATATCCACCGTTCTAGGAATCCGGTGTTGTTGGGTTGAATTCCTAGCCATACCTATGCTACCTGGAAGAAATTATTTTCACTGACGCTGGATGACGTTTAGGTTATACTGGTTGCCTATGACTCTCCATAAAGGCGAGAAATTAATTTCAGTTGACTTAACTCTCTTCACACTGTTATATTTTATAATGCTATTATCTAAGACCATGAATGTACTTTGGATTCATAGTGAAGTGTCTGTCAGTTGCCTTCTCCTCTGTGCATTTATTGAGAAACCATTTCTAGTTATTCCGACTTTGGCAGTTGTTATTTCTCCTCCTAAGCAAAGCACTCGACCTACGTCCAACAAAAAGGCCATGTTTTTTATTTGGTCGACTTTCTTGGAACCAGAGGTTGGTGAGTTGAATTTTTAAATATATCTATGCCACCTGCTTAAAATTTCTTTTAACCTTTTTACGGTTTTGGTTTTGACAATATTACTGAGTAAATTACACAGATTTAGAATCAAATATTAATTGAAATCGAATAAATCATCTCGTCGCAGAAGCAAAGAAATAAGAAACTGAATTTGTGTAAAATACCACAGAAACGTCGCAGCTCGATATATTGATTTAACAGCGCAGCTTGATATATTGATAGACCGCGGTTCCGAATTGGTACGGCGAGCTTGATAGGTGCGGTCAAACAGGATAGCATGCTAGGTGGAATAATTCAAAGAGAATGAAAGATTTAAAAACACTTTCAAAAAATCTATATGCCAAAGATAAATATGACTTCAATATTTAAAATATAATTATAGATTAGTTGTAATTGCTTGGCTGAGTATAAATAATTATAAATAATTATTGTTGACATCGATTTTGTCATTGTAATATTTTTGCATTACATCCAGTATTAAGTGGAGGAGAAAGTTATCAATGATAATTTTTGATTTTGAATCAACGGTTATCTCCCTTTAAGCCACTCTCTCTCTCTTTTTTTATTTTTAAAGGTACTTTTAATCACATACAATTAGGTGAGGATCGAGAAATTTTTCATTCTGGCCCAGAGAAAAAAAATGGGAACCAATGAATTAAAGTATCAGGGAAGAAATATTTTTAACAAGCTGGAAACCTCAGACCCACCATGACATCTCCAATTTACTAACCGCCATAATTACTACTAGTTTCCAAATTCACCTTGAATATTAACGGAGGAAGGGGAGGGTCTCATTTTGATTGGAATTTTCAGTGTCAGTTTTTTTTCCTAATTACCATAAAGTGTCGTCATTGCTCACATTGTCAGTTCATAGAATTCTCAGTATTTTCGCACTTCGAAGTGATGTAATTTTTAGCAAGATCTTCTCGCTAGATTCTCACAGAGCGCCCCTTACTTTAGACCGTGTGCCACATCTAATATACACTTAGAAAATTATTAGTGCACTGTTGTAACGGTTAACAAGCTTGTCTCATTAGATTAATCACGAAAGAGTAGTGAGTTCAATCCGTAGCATGTTCTCCAAATTTTTGGCCTTGTACTAAAGTTAAGGTAAGCATAGACAATTTTAGGGGGCACTTCAGCGTAGGTTAATTGTTAACAATCATGTCTCTCTAGGACAATTACGATCGAGTATTGAGTTCGGTCCTCACTGGATTCTCCAGACATTCAGCATCGTGCCTCGTCTAAGCCTACGCTTAGAAAATTGTCTTAGGATTATCATAATACCATTGAAAAACACAGAGCAATAGAGGAAGCATATAATACTTAAATGTCTTCTAATAAAAATAATGAAGACACGTCTGTTCACTTTCGTTAGATGAAACCTTTCACACTTTACACTATTTATTCGAAAAACGTACCAGATATTCATGTTAAACATTTTTGCTTAAATGTTTATACATGTTTGATTTTGATTATCAATTTGTAATTTGCATCTTAGTTTGTTTTTTGTTTTTTGTTTTTTTTTTTGGTAACAACCATATATTCTCTCTTACAATTGATACTTCTCGATTTTTTGCAAAATGTTATATTCATTGTGTTGTGGAGTAGCTGAACACCCCCACAAGTCTATTCAAACAGTACTCTTTCTTACTGAACGAGATGAGTTAACGATTAATAGTTACTCTACTTGTCGATTCTCTGCCTTTAGACAGATAGGAACCTGTGCGAGGCTGTGCCTATGGGCAGAGCCTCGTCTGGAGAGGTAAACACCCACCAGATTCCATGTATGCGGAATCTACAGGGAATTTTTTCCTGGGCGTTTCAGATCCCACCTTGTGTTGAGGTCTCCGGTAAATACCGAGGTGTTAACGATTAACTTTATATTACATTAGTTTGTCTTCTCAGCCATGTACCATATTATTCTCCACAATAAACTACTTATTTTCTATATATGTCTCAACTTTTCCTATTTACAACACAGCACGTTGTGTACTCCTGTTTCGTGTATTATAAACCGTAATACTGACATCGAAAAACTTATAAAAATATTCTAAGCAGCAGGGATCAAACCTGCATCTCCCTTAACCTGAAAAATTCTTTTTTAACCAAGCATGATTTACTATTAAACTAAGGGAAGCCATCATAGAAAAACAAGGCTCTGTTACCCTTTTTACGCAATATGCATTTCCCGTGTGGAAATGTCGAAGCTCTATGATATGGGGCCAAGGTCGGGACCAGAGAAGGAAAACACGGATTAGATGTAAGAAAGATATATTAACAACAGGTTACAGAGATAGTGTAAGCGGAGCTTACTATATGTTAGTGTCCAATACTGGTAGTCGCACGCGGCTCTCTCTGACTCTCTGTCTCTCTCTGTCTAGAGTGTTGTGTCGCATACTTAATATAGACCTGCAAAAGTCTATTGTGTAGGTAGTTCCGGTCTCACAACACTATATTATTTAACTTTATATATGTGTCTATATTTCTGAGATGACGTATTATAATTATTTACATTATTTAAATTGTTCGAACTGTTGATCGCATCTTTGTTGATGAAGGACACATAGCCCAGTGGACAAAAGCGTTGGCTTTATCCAGTGACTAGATCGAAAATGCCGTGAGTTCAATACCTGGCTACTGCAGTGGATAATAAAACTTGGATAGTTGAGTTAACGGTGGATGACTAGAACATCCGAAAGAATCATGAGACATGGAACTAGAATAATCTACCCCGCTGAAAGAAATAAAGGGTTGTGTTCGTCATCCCAATCACATAAAGAAGGCCGGAGCGTACAATGATCGAAATGTTGTGAATATGGCAATAAAGATGACGACAAGAATCCGAACAATGGAGAGTAAACTTTATATATGTTAAACATTTTAGAACACGAAACACCAAATTTGGAAATTGTTCTTTTGATTTCGCCAAGTGTAGATTTAAAATTCATCCTTTGCAGCTCCCATTGTTTTTCATCGAAGATAATCCGAAGACACTATCGATAAAATTGTACCAGTTAAACATAAAAAAGCTGATGAACTTTACCTTATAAAATAATAATGCTTGCTTAAAAATAACAAAAAAACAAAAAAACGTTTTTATCTCCTCGTTTCGATTTTTGCTATCAGCGAGCCAAGTACAGTCATACTTCTGCTCACTGAGTTGCAGAGAGAAAACAATTCAGTGTTTCGTAATCTGTAATCAATCAGATAATTTTTTCTCTGTTTGCTAACAAACTTTGTTAAACTCATTATTTTTAATGCTAGATGGCGCTACAAAATAATCTGGCGATGTAAACAAGTGTAAATAGTTCAGTTATCAGATCAATAAGACGAGATCTTAGTGAACTAATTTAACTGATATAAAACAAAATAATACAGCTTTAAAAAAGTGTTTACAGTGCAAACTCTTGATAGACAGCGATCAGCATTGCTCGTAGGAAAGCATTAAGGGACAGGTGGAGACATCGTGACGAGGCTAATTTGAATTCTGTTTTAAATAATGAGATCACAAGAGGTGAAGGAACTCAGAGTTTGATGAGTGGTAATTGTTGAAGAAGAGAGGAAAATAATGAAGCTAAGGGAGATAATTAAGAAAAGAGAAATGATAAGGGGAATGGAAAAGTTTAAAGTTCAGATAGAGGAAAAATTAAAAAAAAATACATTTACGAAAAAAGGAAAGAGAAATGAAGATGGCGAAGATAAGAGTAATGGATTTTGTTCCATGGTGGAGGATATTAAGAAAATAATGAGGGAAGATGCGAAAGCAGAAGCGAAAAACAACCAGAAGGTTTATAAGTAAGATGAAAAGAAAAAAAATGATAAAGAAAAAAAATCAAGAGAACGAATCGGACGATGATTCTGTGACAGGGGGAATAAAATAGAATAAAACGAAGAAGTAGAAGAGTAGAAGAAAATAGAGAAAAGAACGAGACTGTAAAAAAGAGTACAGAGAGAAGGGAAAGAAGTACGAAACAGGAGAAAGTCACTAGGAATAGATGTCAAAGAATAAGAGGCAGTTAATAAGAGTACACGCTAAAGTATGAGAGAAAACGATAAGAGTATAGACTAAAGTATGGGTATGAGTAAGTGTTAAAGAATCAGAGGGAATTAATAAGAGTACAGACTAATGAATAGGGAGAAGACAATAAGAGTACATGTAAAGAATAGCAGGAGGTAAATAAAAGTAAGAGAATACGCGGTCGTCAATAAAAGTACAGGCTAATGAACTCGAAAAAGACAATAAAAGAAAACAAAGAAAAATCGTAAGAAAGCAGGACATGGATAGAGAAAACATATATAAAACTGCAAGTAAAGATGCAAGGAGAACATTTTGTTGACGAGGAATTTAATGAAATTAGTAAGCATTCAAGGAATTAGATTTGACTATATAAGACAATAGGCGCAATATTTGGTTATTTGGAAAATAAGTTTTATTCTGGATCTGTTGAGACAGTAATTAAACAATACAAACTGAACCCCATCCCACACGAACATTTATATATTTTTACATTTCTGCCATTGTGTCCCAAGTTTATTTATGCATTTAATTTGAATTTAAGTTTACTCTAGTCATAGTTCTTATTTCCTTATCTGCATTAAGCTTTTCTATTTATGATTAGTAAATATAGATTTCTGATAATGTCGTATATGGTCAGCTATACTTACAAAACATGGCACGTTTATACACTAATAAAAAATTAAAGATTATTTTTAAAATATTAGTGTTTGATGATTTGTATTAAGATTTTCCATTTATGATTAGTAAATATAGTTTTCACTTATTAATATTATTTAAAAGACAGCAATTGATACTGATCTTTAAGAATTAAAACATTGTAGTTTTGTGTAATTTTAAAAATGAAAACATTTATTCATCGAATTTTTCTTAATAGTGACCTTAGTATATATTATTTATAAAACTATTTAAACGATTTTCTAATTAATTAATGTGATATTTTTATTTCATTTTTTTTTAAATTTTACAATTACAAACAGATTTTAGATAAATGGTCCTACTTTTAATTAATATAAGCACGAAGAGGCTGAAATTTTAATTTCTTCAAAATTCATGACATTAAATAAGTGGGGGTAACAGATATAAAAAAAGTATGATTCTCTAAATATAATTAATTCATTTATTATTAAGTTCTGGAAATTTTATTGAAAACAGACAATTATTTATTTTTGTAAGAATTTATAAAACAATGTTTTTTTACGGCAAATGAAGACACTAAAACCCCCAATACTTAACTTTGGAACCTATTATTTTTCACCAAAATTTTGAACGAGTTATAAAAGATTAAAATGTTCAATAAAACTATTCAAAATATTGTCAAATGACCATGGAGAAATGCATTATCAAATCTATTTTCAGGAACCGTTTCCATTTGTCAAAATGTAAAAACTTTATCGGTAATCTATATCCTAATTTAAGGACACACACGCACGCACACACACACACACATACACACACACACACACATATATATATATATATATATAGCAGGCTTCGGCCGCTCTCTATCGTTTTACAAAGCAAGTTATATTCACTATTTCAAATATTTGAAACAAAAATTTAACTGAATATTTTATTAATAAATTGGCTTGTTGAAGGCCAAGTAAAATGTAAATTTCAAACACTTTTCCGAATTATATAAGACGATATTCCTAAGCAGGACTATTATTGATATGAAAATCAAAACAATCCTCGTAACAGTAACAAAGTACAGTTAATTAATGAAATTATTTTTTTTAAAAATCAGTATACAAATTAATTAAACCTAAAGCGTGATATTGCATAGAAGTAGATAATATATAATACAGATAGTGTGCTCTGGTACCATTGTTGTGTTAACTTTGCTCCAAAGCGTTCATTGCTGTCAAACTCACCGGCTCGGCGGAGAGGAACCCGGACGAGTCTTTGCCGGAGTGCAACGTTTTGCCCGTGGAGGTAGACAAACCCTGAACCCGTTTATACGGGTTGGAAGGGAATATTTTTGGCCGAGCCTACAACTTCGGAGAACCCACGCTAAACCCGGCCTTGCCCCACATACGACCCACGTGTGGGGGGGGGGGCGTTTAATATAACCGTCGTTGTGTTAAAACCTGATCTTGTCGGGGTTGACTAAATGCAAATTAACCTAAGTAGTTTGTAACACGTTTATTATCATCTCTCAGTTGCGTCTCTGTTTTGGGCAGAGTGCGCTCAGTAGCAGCTTCATCAAAGGACAGAGTCGCAACTGAGGAAAATTATGCTTAAAAGATCTGGCCCTGGGAACTGGTGACAAAGGCCGCTCTCTTACATTGCACAAGACGGGATAGGTGCTCGCAACCAGGCCAGCTCAACCAATGGTTTCTGGGCCTCGGGAAATTTATGTTACCCTGAGTGTTCGCACTCGTCTTGGGTGGTTGAGTAAATACAAATTCCTCTCTCGAGTAGATTGTAACACGTTTATTATCATCCCTCAGTTGCGCCTTTGTTTGGGGGCAGAGTGCGGCTCCGTCAAAAGACAGAGTCGCAACTGAGAAAAATGATACTGAGCGGTGCCCGGCCATGAGGAACAATTGCCTGAGGCCGCGCCCCCTCGTTGCGCCAGAGAGAGAGATGCGCTCGATTGCGGGGACTCGAAGAAATTTTGTTCCTAACCTTCGTGTACGCGCTCGGCCTCCCCGCCTTTAAAACTGGCATTGCGTCGCATCTCGTCTTAGCGGGAAGACACAGTAAATATCGTACGCAAATTACTATAAAATAACGCTGTATTTTTGGCTCTTTTAATCTCCAAATTCGTGGGAGAATTGAGCTCCAATTTCGCATTTCTTCTTATAGCTTCTATAATATAGGTTTTACTTAATTAGCTATTATGTTTTCTCTAATTCTTCAAATGTTGAATCTATAACTAATTCTAATTTCTATTTTAGAATATTTATTCTATATTAATTTTATCTTAATTTATCTTCTGACACCCATAATATAGAAATAATTGTTTGTACGGAAAATTAGGATCTACGTACATCAAATTGTCTGTAAATTAAGTGGCAGCAGAAGAATTATCGTTGAACTTTTCAGAGGAAAGTTTAACATTAATTCAGTACTTTAGTGCAGCGATTAATTTTGAGTTTTTCTGTAGTTTATTTATGCCTATCGCATCTACTCCTCCCTGGCTATTGTGATGATGGGCAAACCAAGGGCCTTCCACAGGAGCTAGCTTAAATGCAGCTAAAAAGGGCGGCTTTCAACCTAGCTTAAAAGTTTAGCTAGCCTAACATTTTAAGCCAGCTGTAATTTTGGATACAAAAAGAAATTAAGAGTTACTCCCCTTGAACCACTAAATCAAAGATAATGGATAGTATAATATATAAATATATATATATATATATATATAGCGTGACCCAAAAAGTGGGAATTTTTGAAGTGCGTATTGCCAGGCATGAGCAAGACAGTGATCTTGAGCAAGTAAATATTTCGCCATTTAGAATTCAAGATGAAATTCACAGTAACCCAGCTGAGATGTTGCAGCAGTCAATGGGGAATCTCAACAGCAGATTTCAAGAATGCATTCATACAGGAGGACGCCATCAACAGGACGTAATTTTAAAAAAATGAAAATTCCATCATTGTTTCTTAAAGGACTTGTTTTAAGGTTTCAATTACTATGAATAAAATATTTTTCTTCCGTCACTCTTGGTTATATTGGATTGTTAAAAAGTTCCCATTTTTTGGGGTCACCCTGTATTTTTAACCTCGCATGATGTTGCAAGCTTGAATCTGAGCTCAAGGAAAATCGTTCCCTGTGCCTAACGTTTCTAGGTTTTTTAGAATGAGCTATGAATCATTGAAATGGGACCAGTGGGAGAGGAGGAGTTGCTTGGACACATACATACAAAAACATATACACACTGTACTTTATATATAAGATATATATAAACGAAATCATATGAAAATTGATAGGCGGATTAGATTGGATATGTAGGTCCACTGGAATTTGATCTAATTTGATGTAGGCGATCATGTGTCTTCACAACTTCCTGTCCCTTTTAGCTCTTAATAAATTTTGTCTTTTTGTTATTTCACCTAAAGCCTATTCCGCCAATCATTTACTCAAGCTCATTAAGTATATTATACGTTGTTTTCGTCTGTCACATTAGCCATTAATTTCTTCTGTGAGTATCAGATTTTCCCAGTCCTCTTTCCGCTTTTTTTCCCCTAAAATATCAAATATCGCTGCCGGATGTCAAGTATAAGTTTCTATTTGTTTCCATTTTCTCTAAAACTCCGCCGTTGCTGACATATTCGGATCATGGTATCCTCAGCATCCTTCTGTAGAACCACATGTCTGATGCTTCAAATCTCTTCTTCATCTTTAAGGAGATTGTCCAGCACTCCCTGCCATATAGGAGGACAGGATATCACGTAACAGTTTAGTACTTTTTCCCTTATTTTGAGTGTAGTTTCTTTTTTTCTTTTTTTAGATTTGTTAATACTCTGCTTAGCTTTTCGCCATAATGTTTGCCTATCCCATTAGAACTTTGGATTTCAATGTAACCTTTGCGACCTCTGTTAAGAGATTTCCCATATAATTAAATTTCGGTACTTTTTTTAATTTTGATATCTCTGATTTGCACTTCGCACGTTGGGCTCATCCGTTTGGTAACCTCCATTAAATTTGTCTTGTAATTGAGATAAGTCCTTTCTTCTAGCTTTCTTTCGCTACCTTCTGTTGGAGTTTTTGTGGCTTTCTTTCTCTGCCTACTATTAGCACTGTCTTATCTGAATACCTTACGCTCTTAAGATTATGGCCGAAAGTAATATCTCCTGGTAGGACTTGTTCTCTCAAAATTGCCTGGATAGGTTCAATAAGTCCGGTCAGAAGTCATAATTATGTCTTACACGGCTTTCTATTTTTGTATATCTACTGAACAATTGGATTGCTGATGTTACTTAAGCTTTTCCTAAAGTTTCCCAATACGATTTTCCATTTTTCTTTTGTCCCTTGCATCTGCTTTTCACATTGTCCAACTATTTTTTTTCAGATTAGGCTCGTTCATGAGTCGTATTGCAAATTGGATTTCGATCCGTAGGCAGGCGGTTTACTGCCAGCAGATGTCCTTGATATCCTAATATCCTTCCAATTTATATAAAAGTTGCTGAGTAATTTCAATATTCTTTATCGAAAGGCTTTGCTTCATCTATAAAACTCAAGTACACCTCCTTCTGCATTTTTATCCCTCTTTCTGATAATATTCTTAGCATAAATATTCCGTTCCTTGTTCCAATGTCTTTGAGGAATCTACACTGTTGTTGTCCTATCTCCACTTTGATTCTGCTACGAGTTCTATTCATTAGAATTCGGATGATACATTACGTAATGTATCTCTTTCAGCTGATTGTCTGAGGCATTTCACATTTATTCCCACCTGACTATTAGGCAGGCTTATGAAAATAGATCAGTTTAGATACTTCATTGTTTTACCAAATTTCTAGATTTTATATATTGTTTCTGTAATCTTGAATGTTATAAAGTTGAAATCAACTCTATTGCAATTCCGTCTGGCCCTGTCGCTTTGTTTCTATTTAATTTGACTCGTGTACATTGCACTTCAGATTTGAATGCTCCTCATCCTTCGATATTTCTGTGTATTGGCAGCTGTTCTCTTTCGTCGTGGAAGAGATCTCTGGTATAGTTATTCCATCTGTGACGTATTTTCTTTCTCTAATATAAGCGTACCGTCCTTGGATTTTATGCATTCGTTTGATGAACATGTCTTTTGCCCTGCTAGTTCTCTTACTTTTTAATGCAAATCTTCTTTATCTATGGTACACATTCATTTGATTTCATTACATTTTTCTTCGAAGCATTCCTCTTTAACCTGTCAGTATTTATTCTTTATTTCTTTGTGTAGTTTCCAATATTCTGTTCTGTATCGTCACTTTTTTGTCTCCTTTTCATCACGTCGAGAATTTCGTCTATCGTCCATTCATTTTTTTGCTTCCTTTTATTTCTTCTGTGATGATTTGGATTGCTGATGTTACTTAAGCTTTTCCTAAAGTTTCCCAATACGATTTTCCATTTTTCTTTTGTCCCTTGCATCTGCTTTTCACATTGTCCAACTATTTTTTTTTTCAGATTAGGCTCGTTCATGAGTCGTATTGCAAATTGGGTGCTGCCCTTTTTTACGAAAACCAAAACAAAAGCCCACACCATTATTTCATCACATGCTAAAACGGAAAGAAACATTCTTTTAAAGTTGAAATTCGTAATTTGGACTTCGTCTGTTCATATATTACTATCAATGAATCCCTCCAGATGAAAAAATATTTTTTACATTTCACGAATTCAAAATGTATGGGCATATTTGACCCATTTAACCTATATAGTAGGCATAATTTCATCTCGGAAGATAAGAGTAGCAACCTTATACTACATTCCCCTCAGGGACGGTTTGGTTGGAAGAGTTGCCGGAAAGTTGTTAGTGCTGATAGACAACCGCTTCGGGGCTCCATTCCGAATTTTACATCTGGATTTAATTCCATCGCATTTTCCGTGTTTGGATATGACCGCAAGGAAACGGAGTTTTTCTTTTCATCAAGAGGTAGTGTCTTCCTGATTTGTTTAGCTCCATCTACCCGAAGAATCTGGCTATTTGAAGTTCTATATTTATTGTGTGCTATTATTTCTTTCAACTTATTTTCCACAGTTACCGGGTTTTTCTGTCTTAGTATTAATTTATTTTCGTACAATCTTTTTTAAAATTTACTAAATACAGACTTTTATCTAATATTCCTGATTTAAATTCTTACTCTATATTAATATTATAATAAATTTTTAAAAAAATGGAATATTACTGGGTGTAGTGGTATTGTGCAACTTAATTACAGCTGGGGGTTAAATTTAAAATACGTTGTGGTTATTAAGCTCCAAACCATGTTCATAGTCGCCTCTGCGGCGGCCTCTTTCAAATCAAGATTCTTTTCAAATAACGAAGAAGCAGAAACATGGTTGAGCCTCTACAAGCTGGCTCCGTTCCGTCTATTCTTCTATATGCGTGACATTAAGAGAAATTGATTTGTATCACTGAACTTGCGATTCTATAGTAAATAAGAGCCATTCGTTTCAGAACCGTCTCTTGATGACGCCGTTATTGGAGATGAGGGAATGAACTATTGCCTGGTGAAATATCCCATTTCGATTGTGATATAATCGGGATAAATCGATCATGGCGAATTAAAGGCTTCACATATCAACTGAAATTTATTCGCGTCACTTAAAATGTTTATCATAGTTATTTCGCACATATTTGTTTCCGAGCTTAGTGCGAGTCAAAAATTTACTTCAACATGAGGCGCTAGTGAGAAAATAAAAACAGTATTGGTTTGGCTTGTTGGACAGTAAAATTATATAATGAATATTGAAAACGTTATTTTGTAGAATATCAGAATAACATTAATTCTGTTTACATACATTTGGCAAATAGCGAAGGATATTGAAAATAAATTCTAAATTGTAATATCAATATCTTCACATTTTGTCAACAATTATCCAATAAAATGATGGGAATATTTTTAATCTGTCTCAGTTTGCTCATATCTATCTATCTATCTATCTATCTATCTATCTATCTATCTGTAGTGTCTTCCCTCTAATGAGGATATTGTGAACTCTTCCACTTACTATAAAGTAGTAGTAAAGTAAACCTCGTGCGGAACAGTAGTATAGATTCAACGTTGATCACCCGACACACACTCCCAAGTCGTGTAACATTCTTCTGTTCAATACACACTTTATCTGCATCCTCTTCTTTTATTAATTCTTAATCATTACTTAGTCACAACACTATATGTCTATCCTTCTAACTAATTTCACATATATATATATATATATATATATATATATATATATATATATATATATATATGTATATATAAATATATATTCATACACACACACACATACACACATAATAAATTAGACATATTGTGTTTACTTTTTTTTTTCTGATCCTTGCTAGTTGTCAAATCAGTTTCTTGACGCTTAAATGAAATTCATCAAGGTAGGGGATGTATGTTTTTTTTTTAACGCAAGTACTTTAAACCTTTTCTAAGATCATCGTCTGGAGTAAATCACTTAGATAAATTGCTATTGTAACTTCAATAAAAATATGGATTCCGTTGTCATAGTGACTTTTTAAGATCATATGCGAACATGCTGTTACAGTTATTTTAGGATTTTAAAATTTATCTGTTGTAGATATGACTTTAACCCCCCCCCCAAAAAAAAACAAGCGTTTCAATATAAGGGAACTGACCGAGAATTGCTACAAATGTAAAATGGCATTAGTATATAAATGTTATTTGTACTTTAATATTTTGCTGCCATATTCAAAATAAATTTTGTCAGTGTTGGTAATTTGATTCTGATATAAAAGGCCTCGAGAATTTGAAGATTTTCTTTATTATTTTCGTGTGGTAGATAGATGCGGTAGTATATTTGTGTTGTCAACAATATTTTCTTGCTATTGTGCAGATGGACATGTATGCGATTTTAGATGTTGCGCAATAGAACATTATCCGCCAATTGAGGTGGAAAAAGCCTTGAGGATTTTGTGATTCTTCTATCAACATATGTAGTTACTTTTCTGTCAGAGATACAATCTCACAAAGTCTCATTTGAACTGATATGTAAAAAATTGCATAACTACAAAAAATATATTAAAAAAATCAATGAAACATTTTCTGCACCCCCATATATATATATATATATATATATATATATATATATATATATATATATATATACGAATCAAGACAAGATGCAAAGCGTTTCGCACTCTGATAGAGTTTATAAAAGATTGAGGATTTTATTTTGCAACATGTTTTTATACAAAAAATCAAAGATGTTGTTAATTTTTCAATTTTTTAAAACTTTAAAAAACGATCATAAATATACATCAGCCTAACTGAAAAGTCAAGGGAAACTATGGGTGACGCTAAGTGATGAAATTTAATGTCTAATAAAGAAATGAGACAAAATGTTGTAATTGATTTTTTTTGTTAAATGTACTTATTTAGATTATTTCAATTTGACATTAATATATGTATTATAGAGAATGTTTCATTAAGATGGGTTATTTTTAAGAATATTTCATTAGGACAGTTCAAAGTCAGCAGTAAATTAGTGTAATTGTTGCAAAAATTATTTATTTCTCTAGTGGATAAAGTTATTTAAGTCATGGCAATTCTGTGTGAAAAATAATATCACCTAAATGTCCGCCAAATCTGAAAGAAAAAGAGAAAATTATTAGACGCTTAAACTTAATTCACATTTAAAATCGGTTCAATTTATTGGAACACCCTTTATATTTTAAATAAGAGATAGTTATGAATTGAAATATTTTCTTTTAAGTTTTTTAACATTTTTATAGTATCATATTTTGGTTTGGGAAAACAATGTTTCTCTCAAGAAAAGAGACACCCCGAAAAGAAATTAGGACGTAGAATTATATTTTGATCAGATTCATTAAAATTTTAATATGAACTGAATCTGATGAATGCCTATGATATATACTTATAAATTCTATTTATTATATTTAAGAAAGCTATAAAAAATATTCTGTTGGGCAGAGTAAATTTTCATTAACAAAATGCTACTATTTAAATATTCGGATTATTGTTCTCGGGTTTGTTATTGTCGTCGGCTGTGGTGTCATAATGCCTTCTTTAAGTGTATATTAATCTGTTTAAGCTGCAGGGAATTCAGAACTGAATCCCTTATTTACTCTACGGAGATAATCCCTTCTCGTTCTAAAGCTGCAAGCATCCCTATTACAATTCCGTCTGGCCTAACTGCTTTGTTTCTGTTTAGTTTGACCCATGAAGTTAACACTTTAGATTTTAATATTTCCTGTCCTTCGATATTTCTGCGTATTGGTATTTCTTCTATTTCGTGGTGGTATATTCCTTCCACCTGTAAAGTATTTTTCTTTCTCTAACATCAGCGAACCATCCTTGGATTTTTGGCATTCTCTTGATGAGTACGTCATTTCTCTTCTTAGTTTTTGTTGATGCATTCCTCTTTAACCTCTCTGTATTTTGTTCTTTATGTTTTTGTGTAGTTTCCAATATTCTGTTCCGTATCTTGGCATTTGTTTGTCTCCTTTCCATCATGTCGAGAATTTCATTTATCCTCCACATATTATTTTTTTTCTTTATCTTATCTCCTCTGGGATGATCTTGATTACTGTTGTTTCTTCAGCTTCTCCTAAAGTGCCCCATTGTGAGTTTCTATTTTCCTTTGTCCCTTGTATCTGCTTTTCACACTGCCCTTAAAATGTCTAAGAATATCTCGTCTATTTTCTTTTTTTTATTAGCGCCGCTTATTTATTGCTCGCTCTTTTTGTACTGATTCCATATACACCCGACACAGCGCAAGGATTGAAACCCCAATTCCAAAATTACCGTACCAAAGCGATAATCTACTAGGACAAAGTTCTGAGGAAAACTTGGTTAGCAGGATTGATATACACCTGATGAAGGTCGGAGAGTATAACATCCGAAAATTTGGGATAACGACAATGATGAGCACAATAGTCTAAATGTAAATAGTGTAAATAATGATAACTACATATCAGGAGAGAGCAAGTCAGCCAAAAATTTAGATAATCAACAAACTGGTGATATATTTTGCAGTTAGGAATATTGTTTTCTATTCTGAATTCAACATAGAAATTTCGCATTATAGGCCCTTTCAAAAAACCTCGCCAGAAGGAGTTGGAGAATCAGTATTGTCTCTCATTGATATCAATGCATTGGTCAAACTATCCTTAAACACTGCCATCTTATCACGGAAGAAGGTTACGTTCTGATCCCCCCCCCCAAAAAAAATCTCCTCCACAGCATAATATGATCTCAACATTGGTTCCAAAATGATCCCCACAGAAGTGGCATTTGAGTTTAGGAGACAGGAATTTATCTGACAGTGTTAAGTCAAGAAGCGGGATGGTATAGAAATTCAAAGCCATATTTGGTTGCTTTAGCTACTGAAACCTGAGCAGTATGAACGGGCTCGTTATTCTGGAGCGAGAGCACAACTGTCCTCAGCGTTTCCCCTTTGATTACTTCAGTCCCTTGTCTTAATTCTGTTGCATAGTACTGTCCATTAATAGTTCTTTTTTTCACATTTCCCGGGTGTATATTTTGTTTACGCTTTCAGAAAGGCAAAAACAATAGCCATCCCCTTGCCAATTGACGCTTCCTGTTGAACTTCTTCGGGGTGGAGAACCACAATGGTTCTGCTATTTGCTTTGAATCTTTGATTTAGGTTCTAAATAGTGAACCCATTTTCATCATGAGTTCCCAACTTGCAGTGGAAATTCACGGGGCAGCCTGGAATCATGTCAGATGTGCCCTGGAAATGTTAACCTTTTTCAGCTTCTGATTTGGTGTCATCATTCATGAGAGCCACTTTGCAGAGAACTTGCCCATCGCTAAGATTTCAGTTAAAACGGTATTGAGCGAAACAGAATTAATGTACTTAGCTATCTTCTGGACAATAACACATCTGTCATCACAAATTATATGGTGAATAGCATCAAATTTTTTATCAGTAGTTGAGGTTTTTAGAGGAACTGACTAAGGGTTACTTTCTGCCCTGCTAGGATTCCACGGTCCATATCTTCAAATGTCTGTACCATGTCTACATCGATTTTCTTCATTGTCATACTTTTCTTTTGCAGATATTTTATGATTACACGGGCCTCCATTTTGTCCGCTTTTGGATATGTCCCGCATTTCTAACTTTTCTATGGTTCCCACCTGTATATAAATTAATTCATAAATCTGAATTAGTTTTAGTCAAAATCGGGATAAAATTACACAGTAGAATTGGGCATTTTCTATCAAAAAAAAGAAAAAAAAACATGCAGATAATTTTACCCGCTGACATCTGAATGTGGAATGTTTCCTATTGTGTGGAATACTAATCTTGTTACTCTATAAACTTACGTTCCTGTTCCACCTCTTCGTTGTGTTGGCAGAAGGTTTCGCCTTTCCCCATAATGGGATTAAGAATGTCGTCACCATTCGTGTTGGAGATGTTCAACTATTCTGTTCGTATATACGAATCTGTGAGATCCACATGATACATACTATGAGATCTCACAAATTTGCCGACGGCTTTTTCAACGCAGTGTAGCCAACATTGATTTTATCATGGATTTCACAGGATGTAAACGCCGAATTTGTTTAGATAAAGAGATTATGACGCTTTTAGTGGGTGGAAATCGGTGCAGGGTTGACCGGAATGTGTTCTATATCGTGTAGTATTATTAGCACTGGGGTGATGCTTAATTGCTCTGTCAGATTTCCGTAACTTTAAGAAATATCAATGAATGGAAATACATAAATTCTATGTAACCCTCACTGTTTCAGGTAGATTTTCCTATTAGAAAACATTATGCACAATTTTCTGCATTTGTATTAGTAATGCACCTACAAAATTTGCACGAACATTTAAACTAAGACACAAATAAAACCTACATTGAATATCGTAGTCTAATGGATGATGTATTATGTTCCCATGGATCCTTGTGTCTGCGTTAATCCCTGGTTTCATGAATTTCAGCAATTTGTCCGATACGTAGACATATATATATTTATATATATATATATATATATATATATATATATATATATATTACCTAAATGGTTCTCACCAGTCGAGGTGCAATTAAATGCACCGAAACGAAGTTGCATCTTTGTAGAGAGCAAATTGTCTAAATGAAAAAAATTCTTGCTCTACTATCAATATTGAGCCTTGTGTTGAATTAATGACGTGAACGTTAGAATTTGTATATTATTCTCGTTAGATTAGAATATATATATATATATATATATATATATATATATATATATATATATATATATATATCGAGAGACAGAGACAGACAGACAGATATATGGAGAGACAGGTTCTGAGTGAAGTTATATTTTATTATTATGCATATCACATATACCACAATACATAATAATCCTATTTTGGTGTCGAGAATGTATGTAGTGAAGTTATTTCAACAATGGCCAGGTTAGGCTGGTATGGCCTTTTCCAGATCGCTCGCCTCCTTCGTCAAAACGTATCTACACTTCTTCACACACTCAGAGTCACACACTCGTAGCCATGTAAATGAATATGCTTGCTCTATCACTGATATTGATCACTTTCCAATAAGTATCGCGCATATATATATATATATATATATATATATATATATATATATATATATATATATCGTTTTTTGACGTTAAAAAATACGTCAAAAACGACATTATTACGTCATTATTTTTGCACCAACCTAATATATATGGTATATAAAAAACAATTCCCATATCTCTAGATACAGGCATAAAAATCTACAGATTCAGTTAAATTTAAAAAAAAAATCATCATTGATAATGTCTAAGTAATAGCTGTACCCGATCAGATATACTGAACATTCGGAAAATTCTTAACCATTTTAATAGGTTTCTTCCCTATGTCTGCTATTAGCACGGTGTTATCTGCTTATCTTATGTTAAGATTGTGGGCGGAAAACGAAGAATCCTGATAGGATTTCAAGTTCTCTCAGAATTGCATTGCTATATAGGATGAATAAATCCGGTGAGAAAACACATCCTTCTTTTAAACACCTTTCAATTTTTGTATATGTACTGAGTTCATTTTTATCCACATGCAGGCGGTTTGCTGCCAGTAGAGGTTTTTGATTAGTCTGATGTCTTTCCAGAATATGTCAAGCTTGCTAAGCAGTTCCAAAAGATCTTTCTTGCGTATTTTGTCAAACTGTCTATAAAACACAGTCACACGTTCTGCCGCATATGTATTGTTCTTTCTGATAACATTCTTAGCATAAATATCGCTTTCCTTGTTCTGGTGTCTTTGATGTACCCGCACTGTTCATGTCCTATTTCTAACCTGATTCTGCTACACGCTCTTTTCATCAGAATACGGATGATGAGCTTTTTTATGTGGCTCATTAGGCTGATTGTTCGACGGAGTTTACATTCGTTTGCTCCTGGTTTATTGGGCAGTGCTATGAAGATAGATATGCTTTATTCTTCCGGTATATCAACAATGTAGTATATTTAATTTAATATTTACCTCATCTCTATGCCAAAATCAGATAAGGCTGTCAGATAGAGCGGATACAAATGTAAAAGTAAAGCATACTTTAAAAATAATAAATATGTGAAGAGCGCTGTGCTTTATAAACATACTTGGGGTGATACAGAAACAAAAAAAAAATCACAACAAAAATGTCACGGAAAATGAGGAAAAGAACATCAACCTATAACAATCAATCCAAAAACCGTAAACTTTCCCTCTAGGAACAAACAGCCATAAATATCTCACCAGAACGAAATTCATCTCAAAATGCAAATTCAAAAACAAATTTTTATTACTCTACTTAAAAATCGTAAAGTCAAAACGAACAATAATAAATGAAAATAAATAAAATAAAAGCAATAAACAAAAACAAGGAAAATAAATTAATCCAAAGAAATAATTAAATAAAGTAAGTGGATAATAAACAAATTGCCACACAACATCCACCACAATAACCGTTAGAGTAATACAGTAATCTACCCACAATGCAAAAGATTATCCACAATACATCAGTGAACTTTTATATATATATATATATATATATATATGTGTGTGTGTGTGTGTGTGTGTGTGTGTGCGTGTGTCTGTGTGTGTGTGTGTATGTATGTATGTATACTCGACTCTCCCGTCGAATTCGACGTATGAAGGTCAATCAGATCAGTTCCCAGGAAACCGACAGCCCGACGACAGCACATGAGATTTGATTATAGTGGTTAAGGTTACGTCAAGGACCATCCACACTTTTTGAAGAGCCGAATTCAGAGACCTGGTGCACTACGTGCCACAAGGTCCCCAAACCAGTTGCCATCCAAGGCTATAGATCCCAGTCTACCCTGCTTTTTACACATAGCTGGAAGAAGAGGAGGAGTCACACCTTTTCCAAGGGTATCAGCACGTAAGTGAATGTAATGGATTCGACTGGAATTTGAACTCGGCTCTCCGATTCCTCAATCCAAGCCGCTGTCCATTACTCCACCGTGCCTCCTCTCTCTCTCTCTCTTCTCTCTCTCTCTCTCACTCTCTCTCTCTCTCTCTCTCTCTCTCTATCTATCTATATATATATATATATATATATATATATATATATATATATATATATATATATATATATATATATATATCTTATAAAGAAATTATGTTTTTTTTATTTATTGATAAGTCATTTTTTTTTACATGAGAGTTTTAGTGGATACTCATATTTGACTTTAAAATAAACGGAACGTATACTCAAATAAGATTATCTACTAAAATTAGCATTTAAAGTACTATCTATCTATCTATCTATTAATCTATCTATCTATCTATCGCTCTCTCTCTCTTTCTCTCTCCAGACACACACACACATATATATATATATATAAGTTATTAGGTTTGAATCTACTTGAGTTTGTTTTTATCGATCACTTTCAGTCTGTTCAAGCTTTAGCTTGTTGTAGCTGATTTGAATTTGCTTGTCTGTTTATCATTTTATCGATCTATCGATCGGATACATATGAAAAGTATTCGTTCTGCTGCTGAAGAAATTCCTTGCAACTTCAAAAAAGAAGCTTTTTTGGTCAGAGACATTAAGAAATGAATTTTTCTCTTTCCGTATAATTCTTTTCTTCGTACATTTCTTTCTTCATCATAACTGCGAAAAGAACCCCACAGTTCTCATGAATGGACACCGAAAATAAAAGAAATCATACAAAGCAATAAAATAAAAACTGTTATGTATTATTTTATCCTATAGTAGAAGTTCCCACTTGTATGTGTGAGGTGTCTGTTCTGTTTTGTACTTTGGAAGTCGACTCCAGCAAAAGATAAGTCAGCAACACTTTCATCAATCTGTCAAATTCAGAACGTCTATCATTTAAATACTGAATGCTTCTTGGACACAGAAAATGACATATGACCGTCGTTTTCTCAGCGCAACAGCACAACAGTCTCGACTGGAACTGGAGGTATTTATATTGCCTTAATTAAAAGCTTGCAATTGTCACACGTCATTGCCTATAAGTTACAAGGCGCATATGTACCAATAACCAAATAAATAAAAGCATAAATAGAGAGACTTAGTCGTGTAACAACAAAAGTTTTGGAATTCAATAGTTAACGCAAATTTTTTTTTATTTAATTATAATTTTATTACTGTAAAGATTTTGTTTATTTCTAAGACCCATGATGGTGTTAACTGCTGTTGAATTAATCTACTTTTTGGATCGGAAAAAACTTATCTCAAGTTATTAAGTGAACCATGTCACTGAAAAATCTGGAGTTTTCAACTGTTGAACTCCTGACTGGTCTGGTTCCTGTAGAATAGGACTCTAAAGAGAATCTGTAAATGTATTACGCTAATATTTGCTGAAAAGTGCCTACCATATTGAACTATCAAGAAGTGGTATCTATCTAACTTCCAATTTGAGGAGACTTCAACAATGTCAACTTATGATCAACAAATCCCAAATAGAAGAATTGCTGAAATAAGATATCCAATGAATGAGTTTAGTTTTGTAATTCAAGCAGTTAGTCCATAATTTTCTGAAAAAAATGATCTTTCCAAGACTTTCAGGCTTTACTCGATCAAAGCCATTTTCACCATTGATTTTAGGAATCAGTTGTATGCAGCTGAGAGATTAGATATTTCTGAACGACTTTGACACAACACATGAAATCCATATTAAAGTCTCAATTTGACGAGGCTTTTGAATTACTTGACTCAAGTTTTGATGTCAATGTTTTCATTTTGTAGAAATTCGTAATGTGGGGCGAAACTATCCCTAGCATAGACTATAATAATTTAAAATTCGTTTTTTTCTTATATGGTGGAATAATGGATAGCGGCTCGGATTGAGAAATCGGAGAACCGAGTTCGAATTCCAGTTGAATCCATTACATTCACTTACGTGCTAATGCTTTTGGAAAAGCATTAGCACGTAATCCCAATCTCCCTCCCCGCTCAGCTATGAGTAAATAGCAGGACATATCGGGTTCCATAGCCTTTGATGGCAAATGGTCTATAGTGTAATATTTATTAGTAATAAATTATCTCTTTCTCTTATTTCTTTTAGCGATTCTGTCCGTAAAATAAGGTGTTATTATATCATTGATATCATAATATCCATAACGTGGGAAATGCAAATATTCCTTTTATCGCATAGCATTCTAATTAGTTCCAAGCATGTAGATTCGTTTTAACCCACAAAATTCTATACTCATGATTGTCCAACAATATAACAGAAAAGTAGATAAAAAACATTTATTTGTGAATATTATGATATAATAATTCCTATACAGGCCAGTGAAACCTTGGACTCTGTGAAAACGGGGCGGGGAAATAACTGAGCCCTAAATAAGTCGGAATTAGAACGAGCCGATCGAGAACAGTCTACCCAGAACAGTAGATAAAGTAAAGTGCTCAGTTTGAATTTCCCTGAAAGACTAGATGAAGTCAGGAAGCCCAAAAAGATGGAACGTTGGGGAATAGTCTGCGAATAAATAAGATAAATGTTCCATGAAATTAAAATTAAAAAATAAGAAGAACGGCAGAATGAATAGAAATAAAAACAGCCGAAAAAATACATTTGAGAGATAATGTTTTTAACACAAGGAGAACTTTGTAGATCACCCAGTCTGTTTTGAACTCTCTACAAAGACTTAGACTTCGTGAGCGATTCTTTACACGACGTGATGGCGTCAATATTATTAAGAACTTTACTCTCAGCAAGAAAAAAAAAGTTTTGAGCAACGGATAAGTATATATCTCCATATATGTTCATTAATAATATATCAAAACTGCGTCGTTCTTTTTTCAGCTGCAAAAGCGGAAGAAATAAAGTAACAGAAAGATCAAATTCACACAAAATAATGTAAACATCTCATAAAATTTACAACGCTAGTAAAAACGGTAATTACTTCTTCTATTCTTGTTAGAGAACCAGAACAAAAAATTAGATTCACCATTAACTCTTTCGTTCTATTAGTAACAAGAATAGTTAAAGGTTTTTGAAAAAAAATGTTTGCCTGGCTTTTCATGGGAATTCGTAAAACCTGTCTTTGATACAAGGAAACCCAACCACCAAAAATCTTCTAGTTTCAATCCTTATAGAAATTTTCATGCTGACACTGACACCCGTTGATAAATCATGAGAATCAGTCAAAGAGATTCACCAGTTACATATAATCTCTACAAAAAATGTTTTAGAAGAATTTATAAGAATTTTGGTCGAATTACTCTTACGGGCGGACATCATTATTTTTTCTTTAGTCGTTTTTATATCTGACATCATTACAGTCTTCAAACAACTGTGGAATGCTTTTCCAACAATTCTACTTCATCTGACAACAGTAAAATATTTTATTTATTTTGCACTTTGTTCAAAATCCTTGTTACTTTATCCTACTGAAAATCTCAAACTATTTTGAATGACTAATTAGCCCGACAAATATTTTCTACATCATCTAAACAGATTCAAAATATAACTGAACATGTCCTCTTGATAGCATCCATATCGAATGTCTGATATTATACAAATGTCTGATATTATACAAATGTTAATCGGGAACTCAATCAGATCATTATATTTAAGGATTGATTCGATACTAAGATGAGACCCAATTACATTTCCTTGTAGGAGAACTATATTTAGTCTGCGTGTGTTTGTGTGCACGCCCAAACACAAACTTGTATGAATGTGTGTATGTCTGCTTTTTTGTGAGGGGGAGGATAACTGAAGAAAAAATGGAAAAAAAAAACTACTACGTTACGCGTTTCGTCTCTTGAATAGACACCTTGAGATTAAAAGTGGTTTTACCGATAGAAACAGCTTTATATATTTAGGTGGAAAAAGAAATGCAACAAACAGAATTTTCTTATTATTTCACCACAAGCAAGGCAATAAAGACACTAAGGTAGAAGGTGTTACTGAGTGCGAATCAATTAAAATAAAAATAAAAACATTATTAAAGAGTGAGAACAATAGAAGAGTAATCAAGAAGACGGGGGTAACAATTGTCAGTGCATTTAAATTTTTGCAGATCAAAGTTGACTGAAAAGCATTGAACCAGAAAGAAGTTCCACAAATGAAAAGTCCAAGAAAAGAAATTATTACAGTAGAAATTACGGAAGCATCTAGCTATTTCAATTTTAATATGATGAGACCTTGCTGCCAATCTAGTACTACGCTTAAATACATAAAATCTTGGTACCATAGAAAAAAATTATCAGAACGATTCATCTGAACCACTGTAGTGACAGAAACATTTACCTTTATCATTTTTCTGGACATAAATCAAGGTCACAAACCTCTGAAAGCCGCTGAGAATATTGCATACACTGATTAAAGAAGAACCAGGAAACTAGGGAATTGGCTTCGAATATGGCAATTTGTCGTGTTACTGTGGCTAATCATCTTAACTTAATGGGTGTAGTCCGTAAACCCAAGGCAGAGGTGACCGAGATAAACAAAGCGCTCCTCCATTACCACCCGTTTCCTTGTGAGCATTTGGCTCTCATCAGACCGAAAAAATTGGTCAGAACGCGGAGAGTCTGTTAGTTAGTTTGTTTAATGGCATATCAACAACTCAATATAATGCCGACAAGATTTTATTGCTGGTAATAGTTTTTTTTTCCTTCAAAAAAAAATTATCTTTTAAACAGTTTTGACCCTAGTTTGAGTGGGGGATAACGTTTTGTCCATACTTGGGACCCTAACAGGTCACACCACCCCTGGCTTGGTCGGACCTGGGAACACCAGCAACTAAGAAGTTGTTCCACGCTCCTCAAAACCACCTGATTAGTGGCCTTGCTGTTGGGCGTAGTTTATCGTCTTACCCAGAAGGCGGTGGGGGGGGGGCTTACCTCTCTGCAGAGGTTGATTTTCCTTATTCTAACGCCCCAAGCGACATGGCGTATTTCTGTGGCATTCTGTTGATAATGAAATCATCTACGTACACAGCACAAATATCACGGACGGCTTTCTCAGCTTTGTGACCTTCATTAAAAGCAAAGAGGACATGATGTCAAACATGCTTATATCATGCCATTTCACCTCGAAATAACATTTAAATAACGTTTAGCAGGATGATCATAGTTACGGAGAAGGAAGAGAAAATGCCACGAAAGATTATTCGTCTAGATCATTCCCAGAACATCAGTGAATCTACAACGATTATTTGTAATAACCTAATATTCATATAACTTACTGATCACTGGCAAAAGAATTTATTTATTTTCTACTTACCACTGTACTGAGCAATAAGTGGTCAATTGTTTATTCTCCTTATTCCCCTAACAAAGAAATAAAATGCTTTTTAACTCATTACCAAAATGTGGTTATTTCCATCTTTCCAATTGACCATTAGTATATGCAAACAAATGCCTACCATCGTACATAATCATTAAATTTTGCCGATCCATTATGACGTTGTCAATTTACTTCATGGCAATTCGACATAATAAAACCGAGCGATATTATCGACTCGGATTTCAAAATAACATACTTGTCAAGACAGGAAGCCATTAGATTCAAATGGCATGTAGCTCGCAACCGACAGACCAGCTGTTTCGGAATATCTTTAGTCAAACACTTGGAGACTTATTGTTGCGTAAATATCTCGCCCATCTTCTTCACAAGAAGAAATGTTGGAAGGAAGAGATATTCGCTTCCTGAAATTGATGAGAAATGTATTTATGGTGGTTTGATATAATACGTAAGGAATTATAACACGCGTGCATTATCCTGTGTAGTGGTATATTCGGAAATAATGTTCTAGAATTATGTTTATAAAATTATTATCAGCGCTTGAAGTTACAGATTGTTATGAGATCAGATTATATTGAAGTGATTTTTATAAGACGGCTTATATCTTATTGTGTATGACGGTGCCTTGTACCAGAATGCAGTGACAGGAATTATAATCAATGTTAGAGGTGACTGTTTGAATTTATTATGTAAAGTGGTATTATATATCTTTATACATTAGTGAGTGATGCATTGTACCTTCTTAGGCTAATGTTTTACGTTGACATGAAGTGGAAAGTTTATATTGAATCAATTGATATACCTGCTTTAGAAAATCTACTTGAAAGTGGTGTGTTAGACAATACATCTCTCTAGAAGTCTTACCATTCGTCTATGCACTGAATACTGCCGTCACATTTGTTCTGTTATGTATTTAGAGATTCTTGATAAACTCTAAAGAATAATCTACAATAGTATTGTTACTGATCTAGCATCAGTCATCTTCCCACCTGCAAAATGGCTCAACTCCTTAGAGAAAATCGGTCAAAAAAAAATTATGAATTGAAAATATGTATGAGTTTAAGTTAAGTTCATTTTGCAAGTTAGCTGGGAAAAAAAATCCCTGAGGTGTAAAAGTATTGGAAATATATTGCATTTCTGAAATATGATATATAGAAATTTGATATCATAGTGTTCAGAAGATTCACCAACTTGCTAAAATCTTCACCAGAAGGAAGAAAACAAAAAGAAAAAACGAAGAAATAGTAGAGTTTTTCATGGAGCTGTCTCAGCTATCAGCAAGAAAGAGATTTGAGTGATCTGATATGGTCAGCGGACGATTACGCTTAAGTATCATATTGTGATGTGTGCCTATACGGATTCGGGAGTTGGCGCCAATCATAGAAAAAAAAACGGAAAAAAAAAAATTAAGAAAACAGTTTCGATTATCAAAGTTGATGTTGCTGGCGTGCGTTTTTATTCGAGCGGGAATTGTTGTTCAAAATTAAAAATGATCAGTAACAAGGAAAGCGTATGATATTCTTCTAAAAGAATTTCTTCTTCAAATTTCTACTGAGAAATTTTGCTTCTTAGCAAGAAGTTTGAAAATGCTAACAATTAGAAAGCCACACATGAACTTCTCCGTCTCACTCACTTCCTCACTCACATTCACCCGTCCTGGGTTTGACCATAAACAACAAGGTTTCTGATCCGGAGATGTTAAGGATCGTGGAGCTATCTCTTGATTGTTACTTTTACCAGGTCCACAGTGACCCGGGATTGTAGGGCCACATCTATGGATAAATAGTTAACACCCTGAACTGGGGTCAAACACTATGAAAGTATAAACATTGTCAGAGTAAATATGCAAGCAATATATTTTCATAGTAAAAGAAATATTACCATCAATACTTTTTGTAAAAAAAAATAAAAATCACAAAAAAACAAAAAAACAATATCTGTCTATATTTCTGACATGACATTGTAATTATTTACATTGTTCAGACTGTTGTCTACATTTTTGTTGCCATATTCCCTAAGTTTCGGCTGTTGTACGTTTCGACCTTCTTCAGGTGATTTCATCCACTCGGGTAGAGTGTTCTAGTACTCCGTGCAATCTTTCGGATGTCTCAGTTATTCTGCTTTAACTAAAATCTCCAAATTTTCGTTCGCCACTGCAAAAGATAGGTATTGAACTCACAACTGAGTTAAATCACTGGATTCAAACAACGGGTTTATCCGCTGATCCCGTGTCACCACTGTTAATAATATACTTCTTTTATTTCCTCATACTCTCTAACACGCAGTAACTCCTTGCGTCTTAGTGGCTTTATTGCCTAGCTTGGGGAGAAAAATGATTAAAACTACTAATTATTATGTTAACTTGGCTCTTATTAATTTTTGAAACGTAACCTTTTCCAAGCCAATTTGGTTTTCCTTCTAGTAAAAGATGTAATATCTCCAATATCATCAAAAAACTTCAGAAAATGGCATACGCCTCCAATAAAAATTGTATACCTCATGTGCCAACTAAATGTCAATATCTGATAGATCTAATAGAGATAATATATCGGTGTATAATTAAACATCTTTGGCTAGGAAACAAATACAGAAACACTTCAAACCACATCAGGACAAATAAGGGAAACTGACAGCCCCAAAATTTGTATTAATTTCCTAGACTATGTTGAGCACACATGAAAGTACAGATGTGACGAGATTCGCACTGTTGTGGAGTAGCTGAACACCTCCATTAGATGAACTGGTCTAAGACTAGTTAAACAACACTCTTTCTTGATCTGGGTGAGGAGTTACCGATTAACTGTTTATTACATTAATCTGTGTTATCAACCGTGTAACATATTCTCTGGTATAAACTACTTCTTATTTTCTATACGTGTGCCAACCTTTCCTATTTACGACACAAAAGGCACAGATCATTTAAGCATTCCATACCACATCCCAAACGAATCAACTAATAGAAAACAGCTTTCTTACTTTCCATCCCGAGAGGTAAATGTAATTTGTGGAGGTTATGCTTAAGATATAGATATTTATATTTAGGCGAATAATGATCTTGCACAGAACAATCAAGATTCACAATCGGCTTTTCCAAGAGATACGACTCAAGATAAATATTTTTACAATAAAGAAATTATCACCTGGAATTGGAATGAAAACATTTATGACACCCAATTGAATCCTTCCTAAAAATTCTCCATGTTGGAATACTAAACATTTCAAATACCTCGGCATATGGATCAGTTATTAAAAAAATTAACATAGGGGATAAGGAAACTGAAAATAAAATACGCTGCGCTAGACGTATTTTCTCTCAATACTGCACGTTGCTGCAAAACCAAAAAAAAACAAAAAACAAACGTTTATCCAAAAACTAACATCATGTTCTGAAATATGTACCTATAGAATGACCAAAAAATGGCCTCAGCTTTATACAAGCACTTTTTAATGAAAATACTTAAAAGTAGTTTTGACCGTATGAAACCTAAGCTTTTAGAGAGGACAATTCCTTTTCAAACATTGTGGATTAGCTGTTAAGGAATTAATTTAAATTCTAACAATTAACAGAAACAGCATCACATGAAATATTTCAACAACACCAATAACTAAAATAGACATAAAATGTAACCAGAACAGAAAATAATTCCATAATGTAGATGTTGATGTCCATAAGCAACAGATTAAGAAGAAAGCCCCCAATAATACTGGAAAGATTACTGAAAGCAGTTTGTGTACTTGAAAATCGTATTTATTCGAACAAATGGTCTAATTTTATTTAATTTCTACCAACACTACGATTGGTTACTCGGTCAATGAACCCCGAATGTTTCCCGATAAGGAAATAATTAATTTTAGCAAAATTCCGTGAGATATATAACACCATAGTATATCTTTATTGCATGTTCGAATAACGTGTTGGGAATTTTTTTTATATTTTTATGGGTCGCGTCTATTTAAGACATGCACGATCATGACTCTCCAAAACATCCTGTTTCTTGTGGCTCTTAGCAGCTTTTCTCCATTTGCTAAGGCTCCCAACCTCGGTTGCGCCAACCAGCCATGCAAACTCGACAAACTCACTGCCTTCCATCTATCTTTCTTGCTCTCAACGTGCCTTGTAGAGGGAAAGTTTTCCCATTACTCTTTCCTCTTTATGTCTCCAATAAATTTCAGCCATTCTTCCTGATTTTGAGAATAAGTGTTCTCTTTGTTGCCGTTTTGTTTAGGACTTTTTTGTTGCATATTCACTCCGACCATTGAATTCTAATCACCTTTCTAAAGATGCACATGTCTGTTGCATTCAAATTTTGACCTCATCTTTTGGGAGATTATACAACACCCACTGCCAAATAAGAGGATGGATATCACATAACAATCCTGCTCGCCTTTCTTTCTTTCTTTCTTTCTTTCTTTCTTTCTTTTTTTTCTTTCTTTCTTTCCTGTTTCTCAGTTCGCTTCTTATCTTTAGGAATGCTTCTTTCTCTTCAGATTCCGGTGTCGCATTTTCCATCATTTTCCATCTTTTGTTAAAAAATTCATCCCATATATTTAAACATATATAATAGCTACATGATATCTCTAATTTGTAATTCACATCATTTTTTCTTTCCTTTTGATGATGACAATTCTTGCTATTTCTGGTTATTTCTCTTACCCACGTTCTTTTACTACACTGTCTCGGAGATTCTGGAATTTTCTTCCGGTGTCAATCATCTGTACAGTCCCGTGTTAGTCGGTTGGCTATTTTTTTTTTTTTTAGAAGCATATCAACTTCTGTGGGTTATTTAATACCGAAATCTAAACATTTTGAATAAAATGCTATGGCTTCTAACTACAGATGAAATATATTGTTGCTCATTTTATTATAAAACGTATTCTTCGTAATTCTACTATAAAAATGTATTGCTGGTCATTTTACTTTAAATATATATGTTTCGTAATTTTTACGATAAGTAAGCTTCGCTGGTAATTTTTTAATATAAAAAATATATTTTTGTTATTTTTAGTATGAAAATGTATTTTTGTACTTTAATAGTGTTTTTTTTTATTGTTGTTTGAGGGCTAACTATTTGCCCATAGCTGGGACCCTAACAGTTTCTACCAGCCTGAATACGGGTGAACAAAACATCAGTTAAGAGGGAATTCTACGTTCCTCAAAACCTCCAGTCTCCTTGCAACCGGATATAGTTTATCGTCATACCCAGGACTGCACAGTGCCATTTGCATATCATATTACAACACATGTTTCTATTAAAAATAGATACTTGAATTTGAATTGCCATTTAAACAACACTTTATGTTTTTAGGAAATCGTTCAGTCCTGATGTTTATCATGCAAGGGTTATTAGTAGTGAGCACAAGAACCAAAAGAATTAAATAAATTCTTTAATATATTTTAGTGTAATGACTACCTGTTCGATTCGTATTATATGTAAAGCGAGGAAGTGTAGACTTCTCTAAGAGGGAAGTTAAGAAGAGAAGAAAACATTTGAGAACTTTTATCAGCTTGTATCATTGAAAAGAGATCTCTTATGAACAAACTGCTGACCTTTGCTTTCTGAAACCTAATAAAAAAAACTTTTCATCGTTTATCTTGTTGATTGTCCGCATTTCCTGATATCAGAATCACTTCCAACTCTTATTGAGAGCCTTAGGTACACTAGCGTTTAAGATCACATTCGATTCAATTTGCCTTCTTTCTCTCCTGTCTTTCTTTATATCTCCTTACATCTTCGTCTTTCTTTGTACTTTGTAGAATTTAATAAGCGCTGTTCTTTCTTTCTTTAGTTATTTAGAATCTGATTTTTATTTTTTTCTTTCTTCCGCTCGATAGTGCTTCATTGAATATAGCTTAAGATTTTAAGCTAAGTGCAATTTTGGGGATAATGAAAATAAGAGTTATTCCCCTTGAACCATGAAATCAACGACATGGCTGGTACACACACACACACACACACATACATACATACATATATATATATATATATATATATATATATATATATATATATATATATATATATATATATATATATTCCCAAGAGGATAGAATCCAGGTAGAACTCAACGTCCAGGACAGAGTAAGCTTTTTGAATTTGTAGGTCTGATGAATTGAATCGTGATTACGATTCCAATGTAATAAATTTTAATCATGGTATATTAGTGTTTGAGCCTTTTATATTATATTATATTATATCATATTATATTTTATATATATTGTATTATATTATATATATATATATATATATATATATATATATATATATATATATATATATTCTCCATTTTTACTTTTCTATATTACTTTCAATCTCTATCGTCTCCTATTCTTCTTTTCATTCTTTCTAATATTTCGTTTCCGGCCGTTCGCCCATAACTCTCTCATTTTCGCATCTACTTATACTTATCTTCCCACATTCATCAACACAACTCGACCCTTGCAGACGGTCAAAGGTCATGTTTTTTTCTACAGAAACCTTCAAAGGCAGGAAACTGTATTCAGAAAATTCTCAAGAAAGATATTTCTTTAGTATTCCTTGTTCGTTCCAATCATTTTTGTTGCTTATTAAGCTCAAAATTATGCCTCACGAGACGCTTCGTAATTTGGACAATATATCAATATTTCAAATTTACATGAAGACTTTATATATATATATATATATATATACATATATATATATATATATATATATATATATATATATATATATATATGGGGGGTGCGATGGATAAACTGTCCTTATATTACGCAAAAATGAAAATAATACTGATATCTCATTTTAACGGATATATTTACCAAAACTACGCAAAAAAATATCTCGAAATACCAAAGAGTAAATTTTATTCAATAAAGTAGCCATTGGCTTCAACACCGGGTCTCCAAACAACTTCAGAATGTCCTGCACCTCTTCCGGATGGTTTTCTTGTATACATTTCTAAATGCTGCCATAATACTTTGCCTTCAATTCATCTTTGGTGTTACAATGATTTTTACTGATTTCTCGTTCAACTGCACCCCGCCAATAATTATCTAGTGGGTTTTAATCTGGGTAGATAGGTGGCCAGAGGTAAGTGGGTGTGTGGTCGCAGAACTTTTCTGACAAACATAACTTGGATCTTCTGCCTATGTGGCTTGGTGCAGAGTTCTGTTGCCAGACAAAGTGTCTTCCAGCAGCCATCCTCCATTAGACTCATCCAATCTTTTCCGAATCCTCTACACTATCCGCAGATTGACACCGAAATACACTGAAATGTTCCTAATGGCGCGAATGCCAAGCAAAACAACATGCTGTTTCCAAATGTCTGGTTGAGTGAATTGCATCATGGTGCTTTTTTCTTTCGCATACGGTTCCCAACTCACCCTAACATGCTGTACAGTCGACATGATTAAAGACAAATAACAGATGTGCGAGAAATCAAAAAATAAAAAGTAAAATAAAATGGTGAGTATTTACCCATCTCAATACCAGCAATACAATATCATTCTGTAAAATAAATATTATTAGTGATGCAATTTTGTAAAAATAATATTACCAGCAAAATATATTTGTAAAAGAAATTACTAATGGTTCCAAGAAAATTAAATTTCAGCAATGAATGATGAATAAGGCGTTGAAATGCTGCCAAACAAAGAAAGAAAAATTCTTAGTCGTTAAACAACAGAGTCTTGCTATTAAAATTATTTAAACCTGAAAAAGTAACTTTTTTATTGCTGTGTTGAGTATTAATCAATGGAAAGCCGTTTAAATCCTACATGAGAAAAGCAGTCAAATCGGTTACTGTTTTGAATGTTTTACTCATAACAATGAAGATGTTTAAATGCAAAGTTGATTACATTTGTCTTCTTGCACAGCTGAGTCCCACAAAACTAAGTGAAATTAAATCGACTGGTTTACAAAAATCTACCGTCTTTGATTGTTGCCAACTTGAAAATCAACAAGTCAAATTATATTAGAAATGAAAACGATGTTAATATGCTTCAACTCAGATCAGGCACCAAGTTCGATGACAGGATGCGGTTTTTCGCAGTCAAATCATTGTGGCTTAAAAATGACCTTTCGACCAGATCGTTAAACACGAGTAAAAAGCAAAACAATATCGAACAGTAAACCACATTTTATTCTTAGGTAGTCCTTTACTACCATATTCGTGCAAAGCCGGGTTGAGGCGTAAGTGAAGGGGTGAGCAAATTAGCGTCCGTGGTGTGCCTTTTTAGGTGGTCATCTTCGCGAGATGGTCAGTTTTGAAACCAACAGTTTTCTGTGTTCTGACGTCACAAAAAAAGAAAACAATTAATCATCTTTCTGTCACTTTCTCTCAGTTGAGGTTGACTCTAGTTATTGATAGACATCTGTCGAAAATAAATGTTCCGAATCGAATTGTCTTAAATTTAACTCATTCCGTCCCCTTCTTAAAGAAAAATATTGTTAACTTTTTTCCTTCTCCTCTCCGCCCTCGCTTGTTAAAGCCGTAATTAGGGTTTACAACATACATAAAATAAGCAAAAAACAAATCAACAATTAAAAATTCAACAATAATAACAAAAAGGAATATCAGTTCAAATTTGTGCCACTTGAGAAGGAAAAACAAGGTACAATAGCCTTGCATTCATTTGGTGATATCATAAGGATTTTTTATTTGTTCGCAGGAAATCGAGGAAACGTCTCACATGGTGCAGAGCAATTGCACTCTGTGGTGTTAACCACAACATTCGTTTTTTTTTTTGCTAGCCGACACCACACACACACACACACACACACACACATATATATATATATATATATAAAGAAATATAGTCTTGTGCTATATTTATGGAATAAAGTGCTCAATATCAGAGATAGAGCGTGGCCTGACGATTGCATATAGCATGAAACAAACTGTCGCCTCCAAGTGTTGACTTCTATGTTCACTTTTATATATATATATATATATATATATATATATATATATATAAAACCATCAGTGGGTATGTATTACTCCGAGTTATTTCATTCAAAGCACGATAATCAACGCAGAAATGTTTCCTTCTATCCTTTTTCAGGGTTAAAGCTATGGGAAAAGACGAAAGGCTTTGTGATGTTTTTATCAACTTAGCATCCAACATCTCATCGATGGCCTTACCTACTTGATCTCAGAGCTTCAAATGGGTAAAATACGGGTTCTTCTAAATTGGACGGGGGCTACCAGTATCGATTCTTAATTTCTCTGTATCAATTCTAACGAGATCTTTATCTGTAACCACAAATAAATCCTTTTTTTTCTAACTTTTGGACGCCAGCCATAAATTCACTGGGTACTACGCCATTACTGATATCTATATTATTACTAACACTACTACCACTGAGAACAGAATTCCCGTTGACAACTGGAAAACCTCTATACTATAAATTCTCGTCGAAGCTTAACCGTTTGATTTGTATTTGTAATAACAACTATCGATATATTCCTGTTGGTGTCCATCCTTATTAACGCATTCGTCACTGAAATAGCTTGGAATTTACTTAGATATTCCGAATCTATCTGCTCTTTGTAATACCGTTGTTCGATCTCCAACGTATTCCTAATTCTAAGTAAACATAATGTGGTCGTCTGAGGCTTTAATGCTGTGTCGAATGTCAACCACGCTATATTCGTTATAAGGAATCACTCTTTTAAAGACACGTATATATCATTGATGCATAAATCTCCTAAATCAGAGTAAATGCGTGGGCCATTTTACAGCAGACGTTCGTAGAAATGTGTTTTGTTTTTCAATAAACCATCGAACAGAGTCGTTCTTTGTTGTACAAGCTGAAATTCTCAAACCTTAATGAATAACTCACATTTTTACATATTTATTAGAGTAGACTATATTTTTAAAAAAGCTGTAAAGAAACACAAAATGAATACGAACCGACTTATTTGTCAACATAGATTTAGGCAGTTGTATTAATGTAGCTTTCACCTGCTAGCCACGCGAAAATTGGACGCATACATAAAAATACGTAAACATGTGTCGTGCTCATTCTTACATGGAGACCAATTCTATTTTCTATTATACTAATGTAATTGATTCGGTTGTATTGTAAAGTAAAAGAAAAAAATGTATTTTTGTGTCAAGTTGTTTCGAAAATAATCTTTGTAATTCTTTCAATTCAAAAGTAACACATACTCAATAATGAAAATTTATTTAAATTTGTAGAGCTGTTTTTGAAGGTCGCTTATCTCTTCGCTTTATTGACGGATATCCCTTCACATATAAATGCTGATCTCGCAAACTGTTACGTAAAAGGTCAGTTTAATTATTTTACGCCATCGGAACAACGCATTTGATATCCTTATTGTTTTCTTTCAATCTTATTGATGCCTTACTCTTAAATACATTAACCGATTTGCTCTACAAAAAGCCCTCAAGACTATTTGTCTATTGCGAGAGAAATTAATTGATCAAGATACATCAATAACCGTAACAGTTAAAAGCTACACAGTTGTGTTCACTGGTTCTCTCTCAATTACGTTTTTCCCCGTAATAAATTTGAAGAAGAACGCAATGAAAAATTACAATCCTGACGCGATGGGGGTCTCGCTCTAATATTGTTAATTTATAATAATACTACAATAAGTGAACATTGGCAAGGAATGATCTCTATTTAAAATCTCACTTTTTGAAATAATTCTGCCAATTTCTCTCGACAGATGTTTCAATTTTTAACAGTAAGCTTTGTAATTTAAGTCATTTTGTTTTAAAATGAAACCGTCAAGAAATCTAAGGATACCATGGCTCGAGTGTGTGGACAATGATGATATCTTGAAGGGGATGCAAACAAGGATGCATATACTTAATATCGGGAAGAGGCAGCTGAAATTTCTGTGATATATAATGAGAAAGAAGGGCTTGAGAATCTAATACTCACATGGCGGATAGATGGAAAGAGAGACAAGGGAAACCAATGTATGACATACCTAGCAGGTTTAGGAAAGTGGATGACAGAATATAGCTTAGAGAAAGTAGCAAAGGGACAAAATGTATTGAGAGCTGCAAGAGATAAGGAGTAGTGGATGGCCATGATCGGCTATGTCCTGAAGGGATACGACATATAAAAAGAAGAAAGCAAAAAACAAAAACAAGAGAATATATCAGTTTAAATATGTATTTAATTTCTATAGGCTAGCTATATCCAGAAAGTATGCAGAATCTGCAATAATGGTGAGGATTTTGGGGATACCTTATAGTAAATTACAGTGGACCAACAATACGCGTGAAATTCTCTGGTTTTTGTCTATTTTATTTTTTCTGTTCAATAATAACGCTTAATTTATCGATTATGAGTATAAAATATGTCTCTAATGTGTCGTGTCATATTTAAGGTAAACCACACTAGCAAAATGTAGCAATAATAATTAATGCAGGGCGATTCGAATTAGTGCAATACACAAGCTTGTATCGCTAGATTAATTAATATATAGTAGTGAGTTCGATCTTTACTGAGTGGTCCACTCTTTCGGTTTTGTGCCACATATAAGCTACAAGCTACGCTTTGAAAGTAATTGGATACTTAAATGTGGTATAATGGTTAGTAAGCTTGTCTTGCTAGATTAACTAATACTTAATAGTGAGTGCTATAATCACTGAGGGCTCCATTCTTTCGGCCTTGTGCCACAATTAATCTACGCTTACATAATTACCATAAGTATTAATGCAGGCTATTATTTTAAGAAGTAAGACGATACAAACAAAAAGTTTAAAAACTGACCAGGTTTACCAGTTTCAGCGAGGCAGGCGTTAAATGTATGAGAGGGGGTTATATTCCCTCCGTGTTTCCTTCCACTCCGTCAGTTCTCACTTTTGACACACACACACGCACACATACACACACATATATATATATGTGTGTGTGTGTGTATATATATATGTGTGTGTGTTTGTATATATATATATATATATATATATATATATATATATATATATATATATATATATATATATGACTTTCGCTGTCTACTTTATAAGGAGTTTGATTTTCTCTTCTTCATATTGAGGTGTTTATTTTCGCAGTGATTTACGATTGACGATCTGAGTTGTTTAATGTACGTAATTTTAATTAGTCGTAGCCGCTATAGCTGGCGTCATTGTCTACTATCTGTATAGACGAAATTAAAAAAAATATATTTGACACATAACATCAGAAAAAGGCTTTTTAGAGAAAAACAATAATTACTCAAGTGTAAAAATTGGGTTGAACATAGTATATTCTTAGGACATTAAATATCTAAGTAGAACTAATATTAATTGTCTAACCAGAAACTTATTGAGAAATTTAACAGAAAGATAAAAATAAAAATAATGGACATATGTGAATAAACTCTATTCGATACTGTTGACCTTTTTTTCCAATTACAGTTGGTCAGAATAAACTTGATACAAGTTTCTCACAGAAATTAACTTCAAATTTACACCATTCCTGCAGACAAATGATCTAAAGTTTGCAATAGTTATCGGCACTCCTCGAACGAGTTCGAACTTTAAATTCCTTCCATAGATTTACTATAAGATTTAAGAGAGAGGACAAGCATATATAAATATATATATATATATATATATATATATATATATATATATATATATAGATAGATAGATAGATAGATAGATAGATAGATAGATAGATTGGAACGTGATATATAGGAACGTGATATATAGGAACTTGTTATGATAGATTAGAACATGACGTAAAAGGTAGTTAGCTACATAGATAGATATGTACAGACTTAGATAGATAGATAGATAGATTGATAGATAGATAGATAGATAGATAGATAGATAGATAGATAGATAGATAGATAGATAGTGTACAGACTGAGATAGATTTGACAGATATTCCCTTAAATCTATTGTAGGTGATTAATTAAGAATTGCTTTTGTTTCTTTTGTTTTTTTTCTTTGCTGTTCAGTCAAATTCAATTTTCTAACAAATTATCCTGACTGGTAGAAGGACAATAAATTTGATGTAACGAATAAAACACAGCAAAATGAGGTTGCAAGTTTTTATCATGGACATTCCTAATAAATCAATATAAACTTCAATTTTAACACAATATCAATTCACTCATTACTTTTTCCATCGAATAATATTAATTTATTTATTTATTATTCCTTATTGGAATGTCTTACAAGAGCAGTTATAATTATGGAACTTAGAAATCTTACCAACATGGCAACTCGACTGTTATATTCTCAACTTGAACTTTCTGAGCTTCTCTTCGTATTGGGGAATCTGAAAATTTCGAACCGAGTGCTTCATTCAATCTGCGTGAATATAACCTCATTAGCTTTACATGCTTAGGAAATCTTCTGTAACAGTTAATATTCAACAGTCACCATTGCGTTGATAGTTCGTTTGCTGTGTTTGCCAGTGACACAAATAAAAATTCACGTACACTGATTCAGTGGGAGGGAAAAAAAAGATATAATGAAGACGAAAACGTGTGAGCCAAAACTCATACGAAATATACCCCAATCATGGAAGTGTAAAGGTTATGAAGTACGAGGGCAGACTCCAGAAGAAGGCCAACGGTTGAAACTTTGTGTTTATGAAAAACAAGTTGAGTCATTTGGTCTGAATACCATAGCAATATCACTTACGTGTATGGTTGAACTGAGTGCAAAATCTATAGCGAAATATTTGTCTATAATTCAGCGAACAAATATATGGTGTTTTATTCCTGTTTCATTTCGTAAAGTATAGAATGATTTAACTGTGAATAATTACAGTGAAGGATGTCGTACGTCAATTCGAATTTGGTGGTTGTAATTCGATAAGAAGTCTTTGAAAAACAACAGCCGAAACGAATGTGCACGGATTTTTCAACGTTCCACGTTCTTTCAAAATGTATTTCCCTAAGGCGTTCTTTTTTGCTTCTCTAATCACAGGATCTTTTGGAAGGCAAAATGCGAGATGGAATTCCATGGAGCAAACATTATTGAAAAGAAATAAATGACTGTTAGATTTCGTTTAGACTATTTCATTTCGTGATAGAAACTTTGATTCCCATATCCAAATTAATGCATATCAGTAGAGATTTTTTTTTCTTTTTAAAAGTGTCGACTGACGTCATTATATATTCATTCTGTTTCATAAAGCAAGTTTAATACACACTGAAACCAGGGTTGCACACAGTCACACACATACATGCACATACACACAAACATACACGACACACAAAAAACACACTCACACACACACACATATATATCTATAAATATTTGTGTATTTCGGCAGCAATCTTTCTTTCATGCACATTTCATTGAATAGGACAGGTGCTTTGATTTAGGTTTTTATACAATTTCTCATGTGATATAAATTTTCTTTTTCTTTTCGGGTAATAAATTATATCAAAACTGTCCAATTGTTCCATTTTTCCGCGTGCATTCGGGTACACATTTAGCCATTTTCGAGGTTGAATTATATTAACTGCAAACAAGAAATAGATTGTTGCATATATGTATTTATATGATGATTTTATATAATTTAGAATTCAAAAATGAAAAAAAAAACAATAGAAACTGTATAAAAAACTAAATCAAAGCGGCTTGTCTGTCGTATTCAATGATATATATATATATATATATATATATATATATATATATATATATGAATCATTCATACAAAAACAAATATAGAGGTTAATGATTTAAATGGCGAGAATACATCGTCACAAACAATATAAATAAGATACATTAACCCCGAACCTGTATATGAATGATATGATCCCCCATTATAAATTCCAAATTCGGGGTTGATGTAGCTTATTTATATTGTTTGCGACGATGTATTCTCGCTATTTAAATCATTAACCTCTATATTTGTTTTTTGTATGAATGATTCATGAATTTATAAATTATATTTGCACATTTTAATTGAATATATATATATATATATATATATATATATATATATATATATATATATATATATATATATATATAATCAGCAAATTGGATTGGAGGCTTTTAAACCCACGGTAATGTTTTATTTCCCGTGACCTCTAAAATTCGATTTGTTAATTAGCTATTACTTGCTCTGTTTAGTACATTGAGTTCTTGGGATTTATATCCTCCCTGGAACTGTCCATGTGGATTACCAGTTAAATTTATCGTATTATATAAATAAATCAACACTTGATGGTGATTGATAGTTTCAGTGTTCAAAAAACAATTTCAAATATTTTATCATTAATGTTGATAGATTTACTTCATACATATATCAGATATTAAACAATATATATATATATATATATATATATATATATATATATATATATGGTGTTACATGTTTCATTAAATAAAATAGACAAGTTTAATCTATTTATTATGTGTAAATTTTTATTCATATCGTCTGATAAGTTTAATAACATTATCATTGAAAGACGAAAGATAATCACAATGTTCATACATATTTTTTTAACCATATTTAAGCTTTCGGCTTACATAAGCCATTATCAAAGATGACAATAACATTAAAGTATATTAAACAATACACGGACAAAACAATAATCATAGTCTGTTTGTTGTTTACATAGAAGATTTCCAAGCAACGACAAATATCGTGTATATGAGACGCTGGAAACGAAAACTGCACCGCAGATCATGACGTAACGCATTAGCACGCGAGAGCAAAAACGAGAAGTATTAAGTATGGAGTTTAAGTATTAAATAAGCCGAAAATTTAGATAGGTTTAAAAATTTGTATCAATAATGTGATTTTATTTCTTCTTTTAATGATAATTCCTATGAGTAAGGGAAACTGGGATGAGTTACACCACGAAATTTGTGAGGAGCGGCGTTATATTGAGTCTAATTCGTTACCTCTTCGTCAGCGAGGCCCATTGGTACAGATGGTATGCCGCTCGTGCCGTATCGTATCGGTCCGAGTGGCTGTGCACTACTGCTGAGTCACACATGCTGGACGAAACGCTCGACCAATGCTTTCTGCATTCTTGGAGATTTTTTTCTAGACTCGATGAATTAATTAGTATTTTTTACAATTCTCCTAGAAATTTGATTCTTTTCAGGAAGTAAATTACGTAGAAAGGAAAGTAGGTTGTCAATCGTTTTTAATGAAACTTGTATAAAAGTGGGATTCTTGGCCAAATACACAATTATATATATATATATATATATATATATATATATATATATATATATATATATATATATATATGCGGTTTCGCCTTCTACGGTCACCTCAGGTAATTAATTCAGCAAATCAACTACAAGGAGCTCAACTACTTACGCACTTTCTAAACCTGAAGAAGTTAAAAAAAACAAAAAAAAAAAAACAAAAAAACAACTTAACCGGGTTAAAATAACCCCAAGCTGAACTTCTTAATTTGCTCATGATCTCTGACCTCCCGTTCAGCAATTCATTGCTTTTTTTTCAAATGTTGCTATACCCAGTTTCTCTTCCTGGGATAGCCTACACATATTATCGACTAATATGTTAGTATTTAAATTTCATAAAATGCTCCATTTAATGCTATGTCTCTTCCTAAATGTTCAATAGATGCTTGCCAGTTTCATACTTTATCTATGCTCCGGAATTGTAAAGTATGACGTGTAATTGTAACACCTTCTTTTCAACTGGCCCTCAGTAGAACCGATGTATTTTTTGTGCTACTATTTAAACCTTCCTCCTCGGGATAATATACAACCAGTTCAGTAAGGCATAATCCGTTTAAAGGACAGTTATTTTTTGTCCTGCAATTGAATAATTTCGTATTATTGTCTTTCACGTTATACTGTATCTTTAAATTTCTGCTTTTTATTATTTTTATGATGTTGTCCAACATGCTTGTGCAGCTATAACTTAAGTTGACCGTAATTCGGTTAAATAGCTTATGCAGTTGGGACGTATTTGGGAAGTGCTTACTTAACATTAGGATGGCCGAGGTGTCGTTTTCGACACCTTCAAACTTTCAACAAATTACTATGTAATAACTAGTTTTGGTTCGATGCGGAGGCTTATGGACAATTATTGAATTTTAGCAAAGAAGGTTAACAGAATTAATTCTTTAAAAAATATTCAGTGGAATAGCTGATATTTGAGGTTTTACCTTGAATGGCCGTGGTGTCGTTTTTGACGCCATGCCTATTTATAGGGTCAATGAAAAATTTCTCACAAGCAATAATACTTGTGTTTATGCCCCCTTTCTATCTATCTATCTATCTATCTATCTATCTATCTATCTATCTACACACACACACACATAATTTATATATATATATATATATATATATATATATATATATATATATATATAATCAGTATGAAGTATACTAATATTTGTGAATTTCTTTACAGACTTGTTATTCCTGACTTGAATATTGAATATATTCGAGATGGCTGCTTCACGTCGTAATGTAAATAAAGATGTCAAAGGAGCTGGCCATCCTAGTGTTAATATATTGCAAAAAATATCCCTATATATCTATCTATCTATATTAATATATTTCTCAATCTTGTATTATCTATGTTTCTTAAGGAGCTAATCTATCTATCTATCTATCTATCTATCTATCTATCTATCTATCTATCAGTATATATATATATATATATATATATATATATATATATATATATATATATATATATATATATATATATATATATGGAGAAAAATATTTAGAAAAAACAAACAAAAATCCTTAAATGCTATTATGTTGTTTTAATATGAATGAAATGTCAACGTCTGAGGTTTCGGTTTAATAAACCTTCTTCAGGACAATATTCATTAAAATACAATTAACATAATCAGTTCAACATGACAAAGACGATGGACATAAAAACAAGACTTATCCAAAACAGATAACTGAAAATTTTAAATGATCAGCTTTCCGTTTAAGCATGGTCACGTTGTCGTCAAATGGGCGACGCTTTCAAAACGTATTCCTAAAATTTGAGTATTTTGAATGAAAACGAAAAAATGAAAAGAATTCTATTATGATGGAAAATTGTATGTACGCTTGTCGAGCATTAATCTCGCTAAAAAAGGGGAAATACTAAAGAAACCAGGTCTAGTATTCACCGTGCGTGAGATGGATATTATACCTGCTTCATAAATCCTCCTAAGATTTTTATTATGAAAATATTTTAAAATCTTCACGGAATCAAAATCGAAATTATGATCTGCTTTAGTTATATGTACAACTAAAGCATTGTTCAAATTTCCGAGGCGAATATCTCGTTTATGTTTGAAAACACGAGATTTTACGGACCTACATGTTTCACCCACATATTTTAGGTCACAGTTTCTGCATAAGATTTGGTAGATGCAAGCATCTATCCTGAAGAAGGTTTATTAAACCGAAACGTCAGACGTTGACATTTCATTCATATTAAAACAACATAATTGCATTTAAGGATTTTTGTTTGTTTTTTCCAAATATTTTTCTCCATTCTGTCGGATTTATATCCATTTATATTTGCTTACATATATATATATATATATATATATATATATATATATATATATATATATATATATATATATATGTATACATATATAATTGTTTATCTTAAAAAAAATTATAACATAAATATGTTATAAAAGCACTACAAAAATAGCCATTTTGTTTCAACACCCCCGGTGTCTTATCAAGTGATGATGTTGAATGTAAAATAAATGGTTTTAGAAGTTTCAAATTAATTAACAATCATTTGCAAGGAGTAAACGTTGTTACAAAAGCTATATTGACCAATCAAAATACGAGTATAGGAAAATTCAAAAAGCTTGACAACGAAGTCAAGTTATAATATCTATTCAGATCTTTAAAATATGGGTAATATTAAAAAAGAATTTATTCTAACCAATAATTACTAAATTATATGATAAAATTTAATATTAAAATTAAAAAACTACCAATTTCAAAGTCCAAATTTAATCGCTATTAAATTTACAACCATAAAAGTACAGAGGAGAAAAGAAGAAATACATATGTTATTCAATTTATTTCTTCATTGAAATTAGGCTAGACGCTAATGTTATATCCGGTCCTCTGATATTATGTATACATTTTAATCCCAAGTGTGTGAATGACGTTAATAGTAAGTGTTGCTTATTGGAATTCATTCCGTATACACCAATCATATACTTGGATCTATATATATATATATATATATATATATATATATATATATATACTTTCTCTTGCCTGTTCATATCCTTCTCTATTTCCTCGTTCATTATATATATATATATATATATATATATATATATATATATATATATGTACACCACTCTCTCTCAAACACGCACCCACACTCACCCCTACCTATATATATATATATATATATATATATATATATATATATATATATATATATATGTGTGTGTGTGTGTGTGTGTGTCTGTTAATATTTTTCAAAGTTTCGTATTAAGTTTTTTAATGTCCCTATGTGGTAAAACTTTTCTCAGTTTTGTATCTAACTTTATTATCCTTGCCTATCTATCTTTTGATCGATCGAATTGATCAATCTAAATTATTTTATCACTTTGTATTTCTCTAATTATTTCATTCCAGCCTGTAACTTCCTGCTTCTATTTATCTGATTTAGATTCTTCCCATTTTATCATATTTCTTTTTCCTTTTCTCTAATGAGTTTATTCTTTAGACTTTGTCTTCATATGTCTCCATATTGAGTTTTTTCGTCTCACGTCGTCAGTCCTGACCCTATACCGACGTAAATTTTCAAATTTATGAAAATTTTATGCGTTTTATTCAAGCCATTTCTTTATTGTTTCTATTGTCCCCTTTTAAAGATTGGCAGATCACCGCGAATTAATTTGCATAATTCTATTTCTGATTGAAAGAAATTGTCATATTTTAAATAAAATCAGTGACGAATATTGAGAAAGTTAATTGTTTGCCTCCTTCTTCTGTCAGTTCTGACCTGGCGTCACGAATGTTGATTTTTCGTGAAATCTCAATTTGATGAAGGTAAGAACGGTGACTGTTGAGGCTTTTGCAAGTGAGATACTCTATGTTCAACGGTTGCAGGATACGGTAAAGAGATACAAAATTTAGGCGTTTTTTTTTTTGTCTCTGGTTATATTAAATAAAGAAGATCTTAGTGAAGACTGTATAATACGCAGTGACACTCAGTAGCATCCGATTCCAATAAGGCTCCGTGACGTGGTATCGTTTATCAATAAATGAATGTTTTTCCAATATGTTGGCCAAAATCCAGCTTATCAATAAGCATATATACGAAATTATTAATGTTATTAGGCGTTAATTCGCATTTGACAAGTCCCATATGATCAATAAATTATTGGTATAACTTATACCATATGTTTTACAAACACCCACACACATTCTCTCTCTCCTTCTATCTCTCTCTCTCTCTCTCTCTCTCTCTATATATATATATATATATATATATATATATATATTGATTCTTAGAAACAATGTAGTTTTATTGTTTTAACCACAAGTTTCGAGCAAACTGCCTTTCGAGCAGTTGATAGCTTCGAGCAATTGACTGTCGAGCAATTGACTGTCGAGCAAATGATTTTGTGATAATCTTTGTGACAAACCTAGATCGATTGAATGTGTCTCCTGCAATTCTCCCTTTCTTGTTTCTTACTTTTTCACATTTATCTAATCCAAAATCCATGTCTATATCGTCATTATTTTTACATTACTGAGGCGATCCTTCAATGCTTTGTCATTTGATTTCATCCTTGTAGAGGAGGTGATTATTATTATTATAACCTAATCGAAACAAAATAGAAATATTGATTCCTATTTAATCAAAGAAGTTACGGAGTCGCGAGGCCCTATCCATCCTAAGAAGTAGGGCCGCTTAGGACCATCTGTTTTTATAAACAAAAGAGGAGAGTGGCCTGTAAACTGACCGCTTATACACCAAAGTCATCGAATGCACAGCGTTTAGGTTTCTTTTGTCAGGTATTAAGGGTTGCCTCCCACAGCAAATAGGAAGCCTCATTGCGGTAGGTGGGCGTCTTACCTCTCTGCCGTGATGCATTCGTCGTGTTCATGAAATAAAGTATTGCGAACTTCTGATATAAAACATACTTGAAATATGCATATTGAATCGTAATGCGATCTTTATTTAATATATATATATATATATATATATATATATATATATATATATATATATATATATATATATATCTGTGTGTGTCTATGTGTGGTGTGTGTGCGTATGTATTGTTTTTATTCTCATGTTCATGCAATTATTCATGCGTGATTGTAAATATGCCTTTCCTTATAAATAGGTGCATTCACGGTAAGTGTTGCGCTGACATCCGAAGACGTACTGGGATGGCCAAAGACGCATTCCAAAAATTATGCAGAGTATTACGAGACAGGAGGACACAGGAGGAGACAGGAGGATGTCGTTTGTAACGTTTGATACGTGATATCTGTCCCTCTTTTTGGACAGCGAATGTTGAACAATGTCCTTAGGGATAAAGAAGAGACTCTTCTTGACAGATGCAAGTGAACATGCGGCAGCCGCAAATTTTATCTCAAGAAGGTCATACAATAACGTATCTTAACACAAGCTGAATCTAACTACTCGAATATTGAGACAGAACAGTTAGCAATACTATGGAGCACATAAAGATCTCTAAATGTTTTGTTAGAAAAAACTTTTTTTTGTTTTTTAACCAGAATTTCCAACGTGCTAGAAGGGATTAAAACAATTTATTCAAATAATTATTACATACTTTGTATTTCCTCTAAATAACATAAAATCTTGACGATAAAACTTGTTTTTATCGAAGTGTTTTACTACATAATATATTCCTTTTTCAGTGTATGATTGGAGGCACCTAATGATATATATATATATATATATATATATATATATATATATATATATATATATATATATATATATATGTATAATGAAAAAGATTAAACACTAATATCCCATGGTTATAATAATTTATTACGTTGGAATCGTAATTACGATCCAATTCATCAGACCTACAAATTCAAAAATAAATCGGAAAAAGTAACTTCGGAATAAAAATTAAATTTAGTGACAGTTTATGAATGACAGTGGGGTACGAATTTGAGAAGTAAATGAAAACTCTAGAGAGGGTAACAGACTAAAGAAGAACAGGAAGGCCTAGAAATGAAGGTGGGGATTAAAATTTAACAGTGTGAAGTTTTAAAGAGAGGAATTAAATGAAGGTTTAAATTGACAGATAAATATGAATTATTTTCCGATGCATATTTTATATATATATATATATATATATATATATATATATATATATATTATGTTGCTGCAAAAATAATGACGTTTTTCGACGTATTTTTAACGTCAAAAAACGTCATTATTTTTGCACCAACCTAATATATATATATATATATATATATATATATATATATATATACATTTATACACACACACACACACACACATATATATATATATATATATATATATATATATATATATATATATATATAACATGCTTATACGCATCTGTAGATGTCATGTGCAGTTGTTATAAGATAAAAACTGTCATTCTTGCGGTTCGTTCATTTTCTAAATATTTTAGCAAAACAAATGCAATAAAATATAGATGTTAATAGATTGAAGTGTTTATTGAGAGGAAGCAGGCAATATATATGATTCAGGATGTGCGTATAAAAACTATGACCTCGAAACAAAAGTTATTTTAAAGAAAAGAGATAGGCAAACATTATTAGAGAATCAAAGCAAATGATTAAAATTATTCCAAGAATGGACAGCGCAATTCCATTGAGCTTTGAATTGGAAAAAATGCATAGAACTGTAAATAATTATCAGGTTTTTAATGAAGGGCGAAGAAATAATGTTAAGCTCTCATGAAATATATTTTTGAAAATAATGGGACATTTTAAAAAGTTTAAAAGAAAGAAAACCAAAATGACAGATGAATTGGAACCCTGCGAAAATATGAGAAGATGCATTTTATCTTGACAAGTATACAAAAGAAAATGTTGCTGCTTATATTAGGTCTGCTGTTATGTTATTGCCAAATGCGGTTCCAGGATTAATCTGAGATGAATAAAAACACACAATAAATGAGATAAATGATGAGACGATGAATGTTAGTGAACATAATGAAAGAAAATCACACAAAATGAATACCGAAACAAGAACGGCCATAGACTAGGAACTATGGAATCTTCTTGTGTTTGAATATGCAATAAATATATGCTCAAATCAGCGCTACATATTTTTACGTAGAATATAATGTTATCTAGATCGGCCATCGGCTTAACATAAAACGGTTAGGCTTGATGATATAGGCGCTGTATTTATGTTGAACAGTGTAAAGGTAAAACGATGCGAAATAAAAAAAGGATATTTGCAATAAATAGTACAGGACCATATTTCTTTTTATATAAAACATCACCTAATATAATGCTTGATATGTGCACCTAGTAGCTGAATAATATCATCAATGTAACGAAGAAGGATGTGTGCGATAGGAGTTAAAAAGTTATGAATTAAGGAAAAATCCGACACTGAGATCAGAAAACATATTTGGAAGGACTTAAAATGAATTGCAAAAGCTAAACCGAGTACTACAAGACAGGAAAGTTTCGTTGAAAACTAAGAAAACAGTACCGAAAAAAGATGAAGATACTCGAAGTAATAAAAATGTCGTTCTACAGAAGGATGCTGAGAATATAATGGACCGAACATATATGCAACGAAAGAATTAGAAGTCCTGACATGATTCATTATTGACGGCCACAATCTTAACAATATAAGATATTCACATGACACAGTGTAGATAGCAGACACAGAAAAGAAACTACAAAACCCCCTACAGAATGTAGTGAAGGAAAGCGAGAAGAAAGGACCAAGTATAAACTAGAAGAAGACAAAATACAAGGTTATCAGCAAAAGGCTGATTCCAAATACAAATTACAGGTCCGCGACACTAAAATCAAGCAAGTAAAAAATAATAAATATCTCGGAAGTATTCTAACAGGGGATGTAGAGTGCGACACTGAGGTCCGAAGACGTATTGGGACGCCCAAAGATGAATTGTAAAAGATAGGCAAAGTACTAAGAGAGAGATGGTGTTATGGGATCTTACCCATAATAATAATAATGGACTATTCCATACTTAATAAATACTGCGCCTCAGGAGTAGGCAAGGATTCAGTAGTCCAAGTGGAGTCAGTAGTTCAAGTCAAGTCAAGAGTCGAGTCAGAGGCAGTCCGAAACAGAGTCGCGTTCAGAAAATTACTGCAAGACATTGGTATTGTGATACAGGTTGAGACTACCTTATTCCCTCTACTAAACCTGGTTGTTCATACTAACACTTCTACTTCTCTGTGTATATTCATGTTTGTAATATATCTGTGTTATTCCATACCTGTGTTCGAGTTCTTCTTTATTGGTTCTAGCTTGGCAGAGAGTTCAACCGATCAGCCGGTCGACCGAGATCGACTTGAACGACTGACTATATTTAGTCACCCCCCTCACGTGGACATCATATGGCACAAGGCCAGTTTAACGTGGGATCTCCGAGCCCGTGGGCTCGGCTAAAAATATGCCCATTGAACCCGTATAAACGGACAGGGTCAGTTTAGCTCCCCGAAAAAGAACCGCCCTTCGGCCGAGCCTCTTTCGGGTTCCTCCCCGCCCGAAAGCAGAGAGTTTAACAGATCAGTCTGTCGACCGAGATCGACTTGAACGACTGACGATATTCAGTCACCCCCCACCCACGAGGGCATCATCTGGCACAAGGCCGGTTATTTAACGTTGTATCTCTGAGCCCGTAGGCTCGGGCCCAAAATATGCCCATAGAACTCGTATAAACGGTTTCAGGGCCGGTTTACCTCCCCGAAAGAGAATCCACCCTTCTGCGTAGCCTCTTTCAGGTTCCTTCCCGCCCCGAAGGCAAAGAGTTCAACAGAACAGCCGGTCAAGACTTGACGACTGACGAGATTCAGTCACCGCACCACTGTGGCGTCATGTGGCACAAGGCCGGTTTTTAAGGTGGGATCTCTGATCCAGTGGGATCGGCCCAAAATATGCCCATTGAACCCGTATAGACGGGTTCAGGGCCGGTTTACCCTCCCGAAAGTGAATCCGCCCTTCAGCGTAGCCTCCATCCGGTTCCTCCCCGCTCGAAGGCAGAGACTCCAACCGAACAGCCGGTCAAGAGGCAGAGTTCAACCAGACAGTCGCTCAGGAAGTGAGCGACTGACGACATTCAGTCACCCCCACCCCCACTGGTGCAGCATGTGACACAAGGTCGGATATTTATTGTGGCTTCTCCGAGCCCGTGGGCTCGGCCAAAAATATGCCAATTGAACCCTTATAAACGGGTTCAGGGTCAGTTTACCTCCCCGAAATAGAATCCGCCTTTCGGCGTAGCCTCCTTCGGCTTGCTCCCTGCTCGAAGGCAGAGAGTTCAACCGATCTGTCGTTCAAGAGTTGAGCGACTGACGATATTCAGTCACCCCCCCACGAGGGTGTTATGTGGCACAAGGCCTTTTTAACGTGGGCATTCCGAGCCCGTGGGCTCGGCCAAAAAAATAGCCCATTGAACCCGCATAAACGGGTTCAGGGCCGGTCTACTTCCCCGAAGGAGACTCCGCCCTTCGGCGTAGCCTCCTTCGGGTTCCTCCCGTCCGTAGGAAGAGAGTACAACCGAACAGTCGGTCAAAAGTTGAGCGACTGACTCCTTGCCTACTCTTGAGGCGCAGTATTTATTAAGTATGGAATAGTCCAGCATTATTATTATGGGTAAGATCCCATAACAGATTGCAAAAATCTGTGATTCAGAAAAAGAATTGACATTGACAACGGATGCAAATCAACATGCGGTAGCTCCAATCCTGTATGACTTTTCCGTAATTCTGTATATGGTTCTATTAGGTCGCCGTATTTAGGGAGATATTTGCTATAAAATTAGATCAATCCCTAAAAGGACACTAGCACATTTTTATTTTTATTTTGTTAGTGTAGATATTTAATGTATCAGTTTAATATCCGGTGAAATTCCTTCTTTAGATATTTGGTATCCTAAATAAGGTATTCTGTCGCCATTTAAATCACATTTATCGTCATAATATCATTTATGATTTGTTTCAAACTAGTTTAGTTTTTTTTTTCTTTTAAATCCTCTTTACTTCAAGCACCTATGCCTATATTGTCTTGATACATGATTATGTGGAATATATGAAACTGTTTCACTTGCCTTTTGAAAAATATGGCTTGAAGCCTTAACTCCATAACAAAACGCCTCCATGTTAGAAAGTCTATCGGGGTATTAAGTGTAGTGAATTCTTTAAATTTTCGTAATGGGGTTAGGAATCCTGTCGGCGATGAAGTACCCTCTGGAATAGGCGCTGTCAGGTCAACAGATTGCGAGCTCTAAAGGCATTAAATATGGTGCACTATTTTAGAACAGTGCCTCATTTACATATATCACTAAAACCTGTATACACTGTATTCGTCTGAGATATGTCTCCTCCGACGAGAATTTAACCTGTATCCTACACGGAACCGTCATATAGACTGACGCGCGATACCATTTAACTACAGAGGAAGCGTCTGGTTATAATGACAAATTCCTGCTTTTTTGCCAACTAGAGGCTTCCTCTGTAGCTAAATAGTATAGCACATCACACTATACGAAATTTCGGTATAAGATACAGGTTCGATTTCTGTCGGGGGGCATATTTTCCATGAAATTTCTTGGACATTCAGGTCGGTAAATCTTGTTAATACTGACTATTATAAACAGTGCATTTACTTACATAATTGTGGCTACAAACATAACGCATAAGCCATAATTATATTAAAATAATTTTCGGGCTTAGACCATTTCATAATATATATATATATATATATATATATATATATATATATATATATATATATATAGTTCAAAGAACTAAGAATCATGACGCGCATAAGTCGTAATCGACGGGAGAGTTCAGCATATATATATATATATATATATATATATATATATATATATGCTGAACTCTTAATGAGTGACATATATATATATATATATATATATATATATATATATATATATATGTCACTCATGACCGGCACAAGTCGTAATCGACGGGAGAGTTTAGCATATATATATATATATATATATATATATATGCTGAACTCTTAATATATATATATATATATATATATATATATATATATTAAGAGTTCAGCATATATATATATATATATATCTTTTAAGAGTTCAGCATATATATATATATATATATATATCTTTTAAGAGTTCAGCATATATATATATATATATATATATATATATATATATATATATATCTTTTATGAGTTCAGCATATATATATATATATATATATATATATATATATATATATATATATGCTGAACTCTCCCGTCGATTACGACTTATGCGCGTCATGTTTCTTAGTTCTTTGAACTATATATATATATATATATATATATATATATATATATATATATATATATATAACGAAATTAAACTATAGGTAAAATAAATTACAAGTGAACAATAAGAAATGAAAATAAAAGGCAAAACTAATAAATCAGAAAAAGAAATAAATAAAATGAAGATAATCTAAGGAAAAAAAAAGAAACCAACTTCAACAGTTTTTGGCCATCGATATACTGACATTTTGCTGAGCGGAATTTAATTACAGATTCGGTGGGTGGTGGAGACAGTATTTCGCGATCAAAAGTAAAAGACCACTGCGTTCAAAACCTTAGTTACGATAACTCGTGTGTTCCTGCTAGTACAACCGTCGTCTCTTTAGCAACATTTTCACCTACCCAATATTAGTTTCGGTCGATCCAACGTATAGTTTTCAGACAGTTGCCCAAAATGTCGCACGCTGAAATTGCCTTCACAAATAGATAGATAGGTAGATAGATATGAACAGACATAGATATAAACAGACTGAGATAGATATGAGTAGACTGATATAGATGTGTGGTAAGGTTTGTTGATTTGAACTAAAATTACTTGGTTCCATTGAACATATTAACTAGGGTATATATATATGATTTTAATTTTGTCCTTTAGGAAATCTGCCTCTTATACCATAGATTCTATTTTAATTATGTATCCCTAACGTACATTATATCTATTTATTTATATCTATGTGTGCATTGACTGAAAAGGATTATTAATTTTATAGTTGAATACTGGCGAAAAGAAACTTTTCAATATGTTATGATTTTTCTAAATATACATATATTTATTTTTCAGATTTAATTTTCAGCAAACCTGAAACATATAAGTTACAAAAGCCAACAGACTGTTTACGCCATTCAAACAAGGATGTTCTTTCGTTGTCTGATTAAAATAGTATCAGTAGAATAAGGATTTCATTGTACACAGAAAAGGTAAGGAAAATGATTTCTTTTCTTCGATTTTTTTCCTGATTTAAGGAATAAATGATTTTTTCCTCTTATATAAGTTTATTCAAAGAAAATAATGAAATCTTTAGTTAGAATTGGCAGAGCCTTTCAAAAAGACCAGGCATGAAGAGTAATGCCTGTGTTATCTGTTCCAGAAATAAGATGAATATAGTTTTGATTTCATTTTCCCGACTGAATACACTTTTAATATCTGGTATGAAAGATTTTTCTTTTTATCGTTTCAAAATCTTTTTTGTGCACATTAAACATTATATGAAATGAATTAAATTCGTCAAATATTCTAATATATTTTCTGGATGCAACTTATTTGTGTAAATACTCCGTTTTAATTAAACAGGGTTAGCTATTTTACCGGGGCCTGAATGTTCAAGAAATTTCGTATAAAATATGCGTTCTGCGACAGGAATCGAACATGGATTCCATACGCAAAACGTCATTCGTTAACCATTCAGCCACATAGGAAGTTCCGGTGAGCAATGTCCAAATTACTGCTCGTAAACGGACATTTTAAACGATCTTTCTCGATATATTAATTCTTTGAAACGGAACCTAGCGTAAATATTTTTGGATTTTATCAGTTTCAACTAATATGTTGTAATTGGTTGTGTTAGGTTAAGTTTCGACGCAGAAATGAATTCAGGTCCACCAGAAAGTGTGGTTGATTTTGCACAGGTCCTCACTACTGTTATCAAATGGGCCGATAGTCTGGCTATTATTTCTAAAAGTTGAGCTGTTTGACACTTATGAGTTGAAAACTGCGGGAGTGTCCAATCTATCTATATATATATATATATATAGATAGATAGATAAATATATACACAGATAGTTAAATAGATTGATGTGGGTATTTGCGTTTATGTGTGTATACACACACAGACACACATACACACACATACACACACACACACACACACACACATATATATATATATATATATATATAGTGTCAAGAGTAAATGAGAATATTGTCAGAAATATTTACATTTTTCCTTTTAAGTAGGAATGTCATCCTAAATATAAGAGTTTTATCGATGGAAGCAAATAAAAATATGTCCGAAATCTATTTAATAATGCTTATCAAATCAACTGCATATATATATATATATATATATATATATATATATATATATATATATATATATATATATATATATGCACACATGAATGCGCAAAAGTCAGATGTAAATAAGATAAAATATATCTGATAAAGCAATATATTTTCCTTCCCATATATATATATATATATATATATATATATATATATATATACGTTATTAAAGACTGCGGAACTCTTCCGCTTGATGTTCTTTTTCTCAGTTTTTTCTTGCTTCCTCGCAAGTTTCTTAATGTTTGGTTCCAGGTTGTTAAAGTAGGATCCGAATATATACCATTCTGCCGAGCGCTTTTGGGTGTACTCAACTTTCCTTATGGCTTTCTTTTTGTTTCTTGGAGATACGTTATTGGTTGTTTTAGTATTATAGATATTGTTAGACAATATAATTATTATTATTATTATTATTATTATTATTATTATCATTATTAAAAATTAAGACAACATATATATGTGTGTGTGTGTGTCTGTATGTTTGTGTGCGTGTGTGTCTGTATGTTTGTGTGCGCGTGTGTCTGTGTGTGTGTCTGTGTGTGTGTGCATAACGTCGTCGTTGATCTTGGGCATCATTTCTAAATTAGACCCCCATAAGACAAGTGGTGGTGATTGAATAACAAGCCGTTGTCCTAAAGGAATCTACTCTTAAGCTGGCCTCAGTTCTCTTCAAACTATAAAACTACTGACACGGTGATTCCTGATTTCCAGCTTGTTCGAAGTCCTCGTCTGTAATCCCTGTTTTTAAGAAATCAGGTGAACATTCTTACCATTCTAGCATTTGCCCTATTAGTCTTCTATCGCTTTTTGGCAAATCCATCGACGCCTTTCATCAATACTGAAGTGGTTAAACATATTACCTCTGAAGTCCCACACTCTCACAAGAATTTATCGATTTCATTTGTCAGGTCTCCGGCAGATGTGCCCATGGCCATCATGCTATTGATAAGAACGGCGACACTCAAACTGTAGATCTAGATATCTGGATGACGTTCGACTGAGTTTGGCATTTTGGTCAGGTCTGCGGTATTAAACGACGACTATTTGATTTATTCAAATAATTCTTTTCAAATCGTGAATTAAAGTTTTAGCCTCAAGCTACTTCATTATTCTTCGAGTCCACCAAGACTTTATCCTGGGGTCCTACACTGATCAATGATCTTCTGGATGTCATCAGCTCCCAAGTAGGCGTCTATTCAGAAGCAATTACTATTTACTCATGTTTCAATAGTAAATTCGTCAGCACTGACAAAGTCAATCCGGCCGCTGCTCTCGAAAATTATTTTCAAACAATGGGTAACAGGGGTAGGAAATGGCTTGTAAATGCCTCCAAAACAAAGTTGGTCTCGTTTACCCCCAAGAGAGATTATACCCTGCCCATCATTAGTATGGTTGATGCTAAACTCCAGTAGAGTGTGTCTCTGCGCCTTCTTGGCCTTACGTGTTCGAATGACTTACAACTACATAGAATCAATATTTGTTTATGCTATAAGGAAAGCTGGTTCAATGTGTCGTCCCAGAAGTCAATTCTAAATATCTACAAATCTTCCATTCGTCCGTGGATTGAGTACTTTTGCCATATCTACTCCTGTGACCCAGCTGTTCATCCCAAGGTTCTCGACAAAATCCAAAGAGAGACATCGATCTTGAATTGGCATCTCGACTCCAGTCACTTTCTCACAGAGGTGATGTGGCTTCCCCCTGTCTTTTCTACAAATATTTCCATGGCTACTGGTCTGTCGAGCTTTTTCCCCTGGTGCCCCGGCTGTTTAAATTTAAGCGTGTTACTTGACTGAAATCAAGGTCCCATCTTTTTACCACTAAAATAGTTAAATTTAACCGACACTTCAACTGCTTCTTTTCTCGCAATTCCCACCGGCGGAATTCCCTTCCGTTTACTTGCTTCCCTGCTAAGTAAAAAAATTAAAAAAAATGCAATTCAACGTCATTCGATGTTCATCTTTTATTCCTTTCTCATTCTTCGGATACACAGTTTTTCACTCCTTTCTTCTATTTAACCCCCTGCGAATCAGTGACACTCCTGCTTGGGGTGAAATGATTAATACATACATATATATATATATATATATATATATATATATATATATATATATATATATATATATATATATATATATATATATAAAGAATGAACAGTAAGATATATAATCCGGTGTTGTTATAGATATTTTTTATTTTTACAAAATAGTGCTCAATGTAAATTTACAGAGCATTAATATTATAAATTAATTGATTTAAAATATGTTTTTTCCGCTACACAGTTCTAACCATGCTTCATTTTTGAAACATGGTTATAACTGTGTAGCGGAAAAACATATTTTAAATTAATTAATTTATATAGATATATATATAATGTCATCCACAGACAGACTGTTTCGCTGTATCACAGCTCATCAGTGCGACTAGACATCCGGTCGCCTCTAGCTAGGATCGAAACCCGACTGAATTGGTATCAGGTGGATATTCTACCACTAAGCTGTCGGCGCACGGTTGGGATGAAGGCGTTATGGCGTATTTATTTTAGGAAACACGCCCAGTTCTGGTCTAATATGTAGACTTGTATATATACTATCCATATATATATATATATATATATATATATATATATATATATATATATATATATATATATATATATGAAGAAATATAGTCTTAAGATGTGCCATATATATGGGATAAAGTGCTCAATATCAGAGATAGAGCGTGTGTAAATATAAAAGTGAACATAGAAGTCAACACTTAGAGGCGACAGTCTATTTCATACTAGATGCAATCGTGACATGAAGATTGCATCTAGCATGAAACAGACTGTCGCCTCTAAGTGTTGACTTCTATGTTCACTTTTATATTTACACACGCTCTATCTCTGATATTGAGCACTTTATTCCATATATATGGCACATCTTAAGACTATATTTCTTCATATATATATATATATATATTTTTTTTTTTTTTTTTTTTGACGACGACAAAATATTTCTGGCATCTAAAGGAAACCCCTTTTTGTCGTCGTCAAAAAAAAAAAAAAAAAAAAAAAAAACGAAATTCAATGCAAAGCGATCTGTATATTAAACACCCACTTAAATAAACAAATAAATAAATAGATAATCAGATAGACAAGAATAAGAGACAATTCTCCAGACACAGAACGACTGCAGGCGCGCCATAAAAATATCCTTCACTGGGAACCAACTAAAGGATGACCGTAAACATTAGCCTTGAAATGGATACCCTACCCAACCTTAGCAAAACCTCTCAGAGGATGATGAATCTACTGATAAGAATTAACTCCCTGACCACTTAAAGAATGAAAATAGTATAGCCACTCCTACAAATTCTGTAAAAATACACGTAAACCGAGAGATAGCTTATTCCTAAAATTTCGCTTGAAGATGAAACGTGACTAAACACCTCAATCCAACTTAATTTTATTAATTATTTGGATGATTTCGGCTCACGTTTTTGAAACATGAGAACTCTTATGTAGCGAAGGAATCATATTTTTAAACAAAAAATATTATTATATTATATATATATATATATATATATATATATATATATATATATATATGTGTGTGTGTGTGTGTGTGTGTGTGTGTGTCTGTGGATAGTATATATACAAGTCTATATATTAAACCAGAATCGCAGGCCAATCGAATTCGCTGATACCCCTCTACACCCACAGAACCCACCTGTGGTTTATACTGCAACTATGCTGAGCAGACCTTAGTTAGAGGTTTCTAGATGGGAACGTTTTATCTAGCGTGATCAACAATTTGAACAAGGCCATCACGCTCAAGCCATCGGCCACGATGCCCTATGACTTTGTAATAGCACAGCTATCGACGGTTGTATGTTTATTTATATACTTTTTAAAGGTGCCGCACGTTTGGAGCGACCCCTCCAGTTCGATAATATCACGAAATCTCCTTCCTGACAAATCGACCATGGTGAGATTTCAACCCGGATCTCATGATCAGAATTCGAACGTTCTAACCCCTCGGCTACATAAATAACAAAACAGAAAATGCCTTTCATAATTTTATGCCAGATATCACCTTTCTTCACAAAAGAGAGTTTCGTTGCCACCGCATATATATATATGTATAATTCCATTTTTAAAAAATTATTTCGTTTTAAGAAATCTTTCCGACGAACGAGATGTGTTGTGTGAATCTTTTCCCATTTTATCATACAATTACCAATCAGCTTATTTATTTATTTATTTTGCATTGCGACTTTTTTTTTTAGTGAGACAATAAACCGACTATAGTAAATATTGTTTCTAGTCCAGCAAATATCTTAGTGATCATTTTATTAAAAAAGTTATCGATCCTTTATTGTCAATTTTGGACATCACGATGCATAAGAATACGATTTCAAATGGAATATGCTTGCAATCAACAGAAAAGTTAATTAAATTACCATAGTCTTCACTGGGAAATAAAATGTCTTATGAGAGACAGAGACAAACGCACACAACACACAAAGCTTTCAGCTAATTTCTCTACGCAATCAGAACTCAGCGTTAGTCCACCAATGTAATTCATAATATTCTTATGCGTTCAATTATTGCGTGAAACTCAGAAAGTTTGTTTTGTAAAAGCCATTACGATCTTTATGATAGCTTATATAATCGAGAAACGTGACTGGTTATCATTGATACACATTTGGCAGATCTGATCCCGAGAACATAGGCATGTTTTCTTGGTCATTTTCTCCATACAATACACAGGTTTATTTTTTTTTTAACCATCAACACGTTGGTATCACTTATAAATGTAAATTATGATGACCGTATAAGTCATATACAGGGTGGGAAGTCAAAACTTATTATATTTCTGGTATTGAAATAAAAGACGTCTCATAGTCGGTTAATTAGTTTGTTTAAAGAAATAGCTCCAAAATACAAATACAAAAGAAAAGAAACCTTTTATTCGATATGTCCTCCTTGTTTCTTAATTACTGCCTCCACACGTCCCCAGAAACTTCTGCAACTTTTCTCCAAAAACACAGAAGACATCTTATTTTCCGATGGTATCCATAAGGGAGTTAACGTTTAGATGATAGGTTCTATTAGTAACATGTTCTAGATTAAAAACATAATTTACATCTACTTTGAAGCTGTTGGTAAGCATAAGTTACATCTATTCAATATTCAATATTATAAATCCCAGAAAATAGATTTTCCAGGTCAAGCGTCTGGACATTCTGTTACTTTTTTTTTAAATATTCTGGATAAATTTAAATTTAAACTATGTGTAATTCCGGTCTAATGGGACGGGTGTTAAAAACTTACCCTTTGAAATAAATTATATATATATATATATATATATATATATATATATATATATATATATATATATATATATATATCTTTGTGTATTTAGGCAGCAATCCTTCTTTCATGTACATTTCATTGAGAACGACCTACGAAATCTTTTATTTAGTTTTTTATACCATTTCTCATGCGATCTAATATTTTTTTTCTTTTTGGATGATAAATTATATAAAAATTGTCCGAAAATTCTTTTTATCCGAGCGCTTTCGGATATACATTTAGCCATTTTCAAGGATTACATTTTAACTGTTAAAATAAGAAATAGTTTGTTAAATGTATGTTTGATTAAGTGTTTTCATTTTTCAAAACACGGTCAAGATATTATGTCCATGTTCAAAGTTAATATTATTAAGTGTTGGTTTGTTTGTTTTTATTAATAAGGCTTCCATTATTTTTAGCCTTTTGTTTGCATGTAGATGATGCTATTATATTAGTGTTGTCAACAAGTATGTTACGAATAGTGTCCGGTAGGTCTCCATGGATATTTAAATGAGATCTAATTGAGCTATTTTCAGAAAGGTGTAGACTGAGTCTGCGTGTAAAACATGTTGTAGTGTGGCCTATATAATTATTTACGAATTTTGATTGATCAGGAATACAATTCTTTAGTATATACGGAAGCACGGTTGAGTAATGGATAGAGACTCGGATTGAGGCGAGTTCGAATTGCAGTCGAATTCATTACATTCACTTATACCCTTGGGAAAAGTATTAATCTTATTATTCTCCGACCAGCTATAGGTAAATAGCAGGACAGACTAGGTTCTATAGACTTGGCTGGCAACTGGTCTAGGAGAAGGACAAGTCTGAATTCTAAACCTGCGCAGGGTCGTTTGGGGACATTGTGGCACAGTGTGTTGACCGTGTTCACCATAGTCTACGAATATAGAATACAGCGGAGTACGTAATCTGTTCAATAATTAAATATTAATACTCACGAGTCAGACACTCTACTGAATCTGACTATATCGCCAATACCACCAGCAGCTGTTCTGTAATTCTTCAGTCTTCGATATCAAAGGCTGGCAGTGAATATTCGGGAAAACATGGCCGCCTTTATACAAGTCGCATTGAATATTTTGAGCCTTCTGATTGGTTAGCCCTTCTATTGATGAACTATAAAATCAGTCAGCTCATTTTGGCTGGCCCACTAGTACACCATATAGTGCACAACGTCTGTGTATTCGGCCCTTCAAAAAGTGTGGTTGGTTCTACACACAGCCTTCATCACTATAATCAAATCATATGTGCTGATGAACTGATCTGCTTGACACTCATAAGACGGGAGAGTACACCATATATATATATATATATATATATATATATATATATATATATGTGTGTGTGTGTGTGTGTGTGTGTGTGTGTGTGTGTGTGCATTTATGGGATCAAATTTTGAAATGGGTATTAATTGCTTTGATCGATCTCCTATAAACAACATGTTTTTGTTTTTTTATTAATACATTATCCGTCCTTCCACATTGGATAAAAATGCATGTTTCCTTGTATATTGTCATACATTCCTATTTTTCTCATAACAAATAGATTTCAGAATTTGTCTTTGTTAATATTAAAACTGATCAAACAATAAATTTCAAACATTCTTCTTCTTCTTCTTCTTCTTCTTCTTCTTCTTCTTCTTTGTGCGTGTTCCTTCAATTCTTTGGCGATCATGGCTCTCCATTATTTCCTGCCCTTTTCTCTCTCAATAATATTTGTCTTTTTACTGTCTCCTAAATTTTACCCCACCATCCATTCACAAAAACCTCGCCAATAATTTGTGCTTTTACATATTTCTGTTTCTCTTCCTTTCAGTCTGTGAGCATCAAATTTTCCAAGCCATCTTTCTTCATTATGTGCCACAGAAATTTCAATTGTAACTTCCTAATATTAATTAAAAGTGTTTTTTTTGTTATCATTGTCTCCAGAACTTCGTCTTTGCTCACAAGTTTGATCCACGGTATTCTCAGCATCCTTCTGTACAAGCATATTTTTGTTGCGTCAAGCCATATCTTCATCTATTCGAGAATTGTCCAGCACTGATCAAAAACCCATGATGGCTTTCCACTTCTGATGAAAGCAAATTGCGTTTCTTATCGATTAGTTCTTAGATCTAAGATGTCAATTTTGAAGCATTTTACAAAATTACAAGTATAATTCGTGTAGACAGTAATCTTCACGATTTTCTAAATCAGAAATTTCTCAACAATATTTAGAATTAATATAGGGTTCATACACCTTGATATCAACATATTTTACTTATCAGAACTTATTATGGAAAAGGTTCGTATTATTAACAAATAATTACACGGTTTTCGGGAAGAAAAAAAAACCTGCAAATTTAAAAGTTTCCGCCAGCATTTTATTATTGGGCACAGGGAGGGAGAGAGAGAGAGAGAGAGAGAGAGAGAGAGAGAGAGAGAGAGAGAGAGGAGAAAAGAAAAGAATTGAGAGGTGAAAAATTATCTGAAATAATATCCGTGCTCAGCCTGTCATATTCAAGCGTTGTCATTAGTCAAGAAGACATTAAAAATAGCTGAATTATAATTTCATTGTTTAATAGATTTTTTTTCTGTCATTGTAATGACATCTTATGTTTGGTGAATATTTTGCATGCATACATACACACATACATAAAAACACACACACACGCATACACACACACACACACACACACACACACACATATATATATATATATATATATATATATATATATATATATATATATATATATATATATATATATATATACCAAAGTTCGAAGTGCAACTTTTGTTTCGTTGTTCTACCAAATCATGAAGAACGAATGATTACTTATGATTTTTAAAAACAACATAATATACTGAATTAAATATAATATATAATATTATATCTAACTTATTTTAAATTTGATCTGTAATTTACCGTTCCTTCCAAGAGACCCAATATATTATTTAATTTTTTTTTCTAATCATAAGTAATATTTTATACCTGATAAATTTGTAGTAAAACGAAACTTAAGTTGCAAATTAAGCGGAGGTGTATGTATATTTATTAATATTTTGAACATTAAAAACTAATTAAAAATTAAAATCCATATATATATAAGGTTGGTGCAAAAATAATGACGTAATAGTGTCGTTTTTTGACGTATTTTTAACGTCAAAAGACGACATTATTACGTCATTATTTTTGCACCAACCTAATATATATATATATATATATATATATATATATATATATATATATATATATATATATATATATATATATATATACTCTTAAGGTGTGCTATATTTATAGGATGAAGTGCTCAATATTAGATATAACGTGAGTAAATATAAAAGTGAACATAAAAGTCAACACTAAGAGGCGACAGGGTGTTTCATGCAAAACGAATTCGTCAGGCCACGATTGTGTCTAGCATGAAAGAGACTGTCACCTCTAAGTGCTCACTTTTATATATATATATATATATATATATATATATATATATATATATATATATATATATATATATATATATATATATATATATATATGTGTGTGTGTGTGTGTGTGTGTGAGTGTGTGAGTGTGTGTGAGTGTGAGACAAATATGAAGTTTTATCCGACTGGCAGAGTGAGACAGAGGGGGAAAGATAATGAGAGTGAGGGAGAGAGAAAGAGATGGAGTGGAAGATATAGTCGGTCTAAAAGAAGAAAGAGAGAGAAAATAATTCTCTAGGATTATTTCCATCCTTTGAATGTCATATTAAATCGTTGCCATTTGACAAGACGGCATTACAAAGTATTCAATAACAATTTCTTTTTTTTTAATAGAATTTTTGTTTGCTTATATCGAAATCATATATTGCTGGACTGGTGTTTGGCGAACTGCATTTATTGTTGTCTAGTGGGTCGTATCTGCTGTCTTGGGGGCCAATACTCTAAGGTCACGCTGTTTTGATTTCTCATTGAAAATCAATAGATATCTTTTCGCCATGCTTAATATTTCTCTGTCCTAATATAACCACGCAATTATCCCTTTTATTACCCACCCCAGGGACATGTTGCCGAAAACTTGTTACTCCCGGGGAGGGTAATCTGAGTTAAGCAATTTCTCTACCCAAGCGTTTTTTTTCTAGATCATCTACACGTTATCAAGCCAAAAACCTTACTGAATAATTTTTGAGGGAGAAACAGTTTCTTTTCCCAGGATATTTCGCCATTTCTCGAGTTGCTGATTCGTCAATTTTCTGTCCAATGAAAAATCACCGCAGCCTACCGTTTCTTCTTTTATAAGACTTGCGGCCCCGCATTTGACCCTATGAAATATATAGTATATCAGAGATAAGATATTTTTCCAACAAGATACGAACTTGATTTTTTTAGTCAGGAAATCTTTTATTTTCTAAACATTAACTTACATTTCTCAGTTTTACAAACCCAAAGTTACACTTTATCTTTTTTTTGACGAAATTGATACTCAGTGATTTTTTTTTAATCGCTACTGAACTTTATTTCTTTGTCTATTTCTACAGTTGTTTAATATTAAGCGAAACACATTTCCGTTGTTTCGTATGTGAAACGATATCATTGCATTTAGATCTTTAAAAATATTGTAGATTATGGTTACATTACTCTTTCAATTTGTCTCAGATTAAGAGAAATGCAATTTCGCTGACCAGTAAAACATTGGCAGGTGTAAGAATATCAAATGTTTCTGTGGTACAAGTCTCCTTTGTAGTATGTGGTTGGATAATTCTATAAATCTTTGTAAAAATAAAACCAGCCCCAATGATCAGCATGTCATAGAACCTATTATTTTCAGATCCTTAAAATTCTCTATATTTTCCCATAATTTCGTTTATAGCCCTGAAATATTTACAGCAGAACAACTCATTATTTTTTTGTCTAAAAATGAAATTTGTAGTTTTTGCTTCCATTTTTTTCGAATATTTTCCAAGATTGAGACAAAGTTAATTTGACTTTCAGGCCTGAAAGATGGGCATGTCATAAAGCTGCCTTATCTTTTTCTGATTCATAATGGATGTTTAATTTATTGCTGAAACTTTCTCTATCGGTGCCCAAAACGGAATTAACGTCATCTCGTCTTAACGTCAAAGATACACACTTTGGCGGAACTAATTGGTCGGATCTATTATTTAATAATGTACTATATCTTCCTCTGAAGCTGTCCAAAATTTATAACAATATAATTCCGTTTTAGCACTCACAGATTCGCGTGTCAAAGAACCTCATTCCACTCATTCTTTAGGTTAATTGGGCGGGCATAAACTCTAATGTAATTTTTCCGAAGACAAATGAGTTATACTTCGTGTAGGCAACATTCACGTGTTTTTTTGTTTTTTTTGTTTTTTTTGGTGGGGGTCATCATAAGATATATGGATAACACAGTGTTGATAGTAGACAGAGAAAGGCAAATAAAATAACTTCTACAGAAGTTAAATATGGAAAGCGAGAAGAAAGGACTAAGCAAAAATGGCAAGAAAAGAAAATGCATAGTTACCAGCAAAAGAGGCAGCCCAACAGTCAAATAACAAATTGGAGAGACCAAAATGAAACAACTACAATAGCTTATATATCTTAGAAGGTTTTGCTGCAGTTCTGACCAGACACCAGGTTTGTTGACAGGGGGCAGCTTCTTCAAGTCAAACGATTGTGGTTTAAAAATAACACTTCAGCAAGATCATTGCCCAAGACGGAAAAAAAATAGAACACGTTCTTGCAGTAAACCAGATTTTATTATTGGTTTGTTACCTGCTGCTATAAGCGAGCGAAGTTAAAATGAGTCGCAGGAGATTGTGGTCGTGGCGGTGTGGGTAAACAATCAAATGGTTGTCTTTTCTTTTTCGCCGTTCTGCATGACATTTTACCTCTCCATTTCAGTCTTTTTTCACGGCTACTTGCCAGTTTTATATCTAACAGGATTTATATCCTGTCGTCTCCGTTTAAAAAGGCGATTGGTCTTCGTTCAGTGACTTCTTTTTGTTTTCACGATATTGATACACACCATTTCGAAAATAAATGTTCCGAATCAATTTTTGAGACAGCTCAAGCTGTTCTTCATTTAATAAGATCTCGGCTGACTGATAATGCTACACACAGAACACGAGAAACTTCAACACCAAAATCCAAATACGCATTGGGATAAGCGAAAGATGCTTTCCAAAAGCTAAGGAAAGTATTAAGAAACATGGGATATTCATTAGAAAGAGTGAAAAGAAAATTGAACTGTTATGTAAAATCAATCTACCTATATAGCCAGCCCTGTGTATGAAGATAAACTACATCCGCGTCCTGGGTAAGACGATAAATTACGTCCAACAGCAAGTCCTTTGATCAGGAGGTTTTTAGGAGCGTGGAACCACCTCTTAATTGCTGGTGTTCCCAGGTCTACCGTGACCCGGGGTGGTAGCACCCGTTTAAGTCCCAGCTATGGGAAAATAATTAACATCGAAACTCGGGTCAAAATACTATAAAAGTGAAAAAATAAGGTTTAAAACAAGAAATAATTTGTAGAAAAAAATTATTACCAGCAAAACATTTTTGAAAAAAAAAAATTACCCGTTATAAATATTTTGAAAAAAAAAAAATTACTAGCGAAGTAAAATTCTTATCAGAAATAGATTTTTGAAGGAAAAAATATTAACAGAAATAGATTTCTGTGAAAAAAAAGTTACCAACAATGAAAATTTTGTCCGCATTAAATAACCCATTGAGGTTGATAAACTGTAAAACAAACCAAACTAAACCAAATCCTATATGGCAGTGAATGATAGACAATCCCTTCACTGATTAAAAAACAAAATAAGGTAACAGAAATGTCGCTCTACAGGATATTGAGAAAATGATTGAACTTGTGGACAATGACGAAGTTTTAGCGAAAATGAAAACATAAAGGTCACATACATTATATCAAAAAGAAACAGGACATATAATGAGGAAATACGGCTTGGAAATTTGGGCACTCACTGGGATATATTGAAGGAGATACGGACAGAAAAATAACAGCGTACAACTCATTTAACAATCTTGACCATTAAGTGGATGTTAAAACAGGGATTCGGAGACACAGAAAAATGAAATTAGTACGAGACAGAAAAAAAAAGGAAACTTTGAAGAGCCACAATGATCAATGGCATATCACATAGTTTAAGAAGGACCTTCGTATTCTACGATAATAAATATATATTATACACATGCACCGAAAAATATAGATTATATAAGAACTAAAATGTATTAATTCCTCAACTACTGAAAAATATTAACTTTACAGTTTATTCGATACATTTTTCATTATACATCAAATTCTGTTTATATATATATATATATATATATATATATATATATATATATATATATATATGATAGAATTCAGGTTGAACTCAAAGTCTAGGACGGAATAAGAATATAATATAAATGGCTCAAACACTAATATTCCATGGTTAAATTCTTTAAAATTGGAATCGTATTCACGATCCAATTCATCAGACCAACAAATTCAAAAAGAAATGGGAAAATATACGATTTCTTTTTTAATTGTATGTCTGATGAATTGAATTGAGATTACGATCCCAATGTAATAAATTATAACCATGGAATATTAGCGTTTGAGCCTTTTATATCACGCACACAGACACACACACATACATACATACATATACATATATATATATATTTTAGATTTCTATATATATATTTTCTATTTATTAGGAATATATATATATATGTAAAGAAGGTATGCGCCTTTTATATTGGGAACGCACATTTGGAGACACAAACACAAACTTTCTATATATATATATATATATATATATATATATATATATATATATATATATATATATATATATATATATATGTATGTATGTATGTATATGTGTGTATGCGAAATCTTACGTAGCGTTGGAATCATATTTTTAAATACATAATTATCTATCTATCTCTCTCTCTCTCTCTCTCTCTCTATATATATATATATATATATATATATATATATATATATATATATATATATTGATATAATAGAAAAGAACTGTTAGATTGATGATCCGAATTTATTAGGCATTTTGTTTTTATTTTTTAAAAACAGCGCTCGATATATAAGTAGTGCCTAGATTATAATTATTTTTTTTAAAATATGATTCCATCTGGACACAGAAATTACTCTGTTTCCAAACTGGTCATCAGTATTTAATATTATATAATATAATATTATACCTTAACAATTGGCTGGTAGTTTCATCCTCAAGCGTAATTTTGGAATAACAATGGTACAGAATGTTTCACTCTTTGTTTTTTCTTTATATTTTTGAAAGTCGGTGTGGTCTCGAGTTTGTTTTCTCCCCCCCTCTCTCTCTCTCTCTCTCTCTCTATATATATATATATATATATATATATATATATATATATATTAGGTTGGTGCAAAAATAATGACGTAATAATGTCGTTTTTTGACGTATTTTTAACTTCAAAAAACGACATTATTACATCATTATTTTTGCACCAACTTATATATATATATATATATATATATATATATATATATATATATATATATATATATATATATATATATATATATAAATTCGAATCCGTTTCTCTCAATAATGAACAGGATTAGTTACGTTCTTAATAAGGAAGAATGCGTGTTAGAGAATTCTTAGATGCATTATGTGTGGGCATATAAATTAACACCATATTAAGTGTTTATTACTATGACCAACGCTATTTATACAAACATACACAATTTTTTGTTTAGAGAATTTGAAGGGCCTATATTTTATGACAAATAATTTGTTTTATATTTCTCTCATTGGTGGGCCAACATTTTGTGGTCTCTAATGCTTGAAATGATATGGTGGCCCTTAGCAACTAGCAACAATATTCGAGGACCAAGCTGCCAAAATGTAGGCGATGAATAGATTTACGAGCTTATAAAGCTGGGGGTTAGGACGTTTTAATCCCCACCCGCAAGATATTTTTGAATTTTGACCAAGTACTGGGAAATTTTGTTGCTGTATAAAATGCGTATTACAGCATATTTTATATGGCGACAAACTTTTTAATGGGCAATTTTTTCTTCAAAACTGATGTCTTTTTAAAGTATTTGTTATTAAAATAAGGCTTTTCTAATTAAAGAACTCAACACATTGATTGATGGTTCTATCATTAGAATAGCCTTGTTTTAATAACAGATACTTTAAAAAGAAATCGGTTTTGAAGAAATCTTGCTCATTAAAAAGTTAGTTCAAGTTCCTCTAGGATTAGGGACACTGAAGCGTAAATTTCAAGAGTTTCATATTTGATATGTCATGTATATTATATTAAAATTATTGTGGTAACTTCGTAACTTCTATTATGTATTGTATAATATGACAATCAAAGAATATTTTCATTTTTTCTAAACGCACGCTTAGAAAATTCCTTTAAGATTATTACCGAATTGCAGCAAACTGTAAAAACTCTGTAATCGTTTAAAGTCACACACTCTCTCGCTCTTTCTCTTTCTCTCCCTCTCCCGCTCTTTTCCCATTTCACTCTTCTTTCTCTTTCTCTTCCTCTCTTTTTCTATTCATTTTTCTCATTCTCTCTCTCTCTCTTTCACTGTCTCGCTTTCTCTCTCTCGGTCTTTCCCTCTCTCTCTCTCTCTCTTTCACTTTCTCTCCCTATCTCTCTCTTTTTTTCTCTTTCCTTTTCTTTCTCCCTTCCTCTCTCTCTCTTTCTCTCAATAATCTTTATCTTGATGCTGAAATAAAAACTAATTTTTCTTCCTTGTATGATGGATTATATTTGAGCGTATTTTTCCAAGGTCGTTTTAATAGCGTTCGTTTTATTTGAACGACTCCCTAACGAATCCTAATTCCTTATATCTTTAATCGATGAAGTTCAGAAAGAAATTCACATCTTGTCTTTTATATCTTTGGGGATTAGATATTGCTTTTTTCTAAAAAAGTTCTAATGTTTTTATCAATTGATTTAGGGGCCATTAATGTGTTTATATTTTTTACTTCTCTAAACAAACCACCAAACTCCTTGAAATAATATCGATTAATATCTCCCTAATTGGCTCTCTTCGAATAGCAACATCGACCAGATTAAAAAAATATGAACGCTTAGAAATGTATTCATCTTATTCTCGTCTTAAATTTGAAACCTGTTTTGTGAGGATCCATATCAGACCAATGTCAATGTATAAATATTTCTCATATATATAGAGACTCTAGCTTGTCGTATTGGAGAGACAGTTTGAAAAAATAACCACATACATTGTTATTTACTTCTTTAAAGTAATATCTGGCTTCGTGTATGAAGGGCGATATATTAAGTTTTGGGATAAGGGTTCAAATCTTTTCGGAGATTAATGATTCATTTTTTAATTCATATTAAGTAACGATTAAACAAATTGCACTAACATGCATGACAAACGATGAAATTCACGCTTACAATCATAGTTTTACACTTATTTTCACTTTACTTACAACGGAGAATTATAAGAATGATATTTTACGTGCTTTAGATTCATTGAATGAATCATTTTTTACGGTTTATCAACCCTTTAATGTTTATTTAAATTTCGAAAATATTTTTTAGATTGTAATAATTTTTTGGCGTGGATAGATATAATGCATTAATGAAATAAGTCTTATGATTTAACTCATAGCTGGGGGAGTAGCGGTGCATTTTTACTTTTTTCCAAGTGCATATAACGAACCAAACTGGAAATTGTATTCAACTCTTCGATTAAGAATTCCGAGTCATTAACCATTACACAACCGATTCATCTATGCTTACAGCCACTGATATTTCCAAACGGTCACCCATCTTGGTTGTGAATAGTATCGACGTTGCTTAACTTTGGTGATCGTACAGGAATCAGTGTTTCAACTTAATATGGTCCTAAGCCAAACTGTCTTAGATTATAAAGACGAAGAAAAAAAAATGACAAATTTTAGAAATCTAAATTTAATTTTTAAGCATATGATATTCCAATTGTACATTTCATTTTTTTAATCAATTAAAAGCAAGCAAGGAGATAATGCCACTAAGAGACAATGGATTAATGGGAGTGAAAGAGAATTAGAAAGCTTTAGGAAGAACCAAAAACCTAATCTTAAAGAGGAAACATGGAAAAAAAAAACTCTACTCCTGTTCTAAGGACAAGGTAGGTATGTGAACCGAACGATAATTGAGTCACTTCACACACCGCCCCCTTTTTTAAGTGGAGTAAAGGTTTATCCCTTGCTTCCTGTTCAGGGGTGGGGTTCCGGTTTCTCATAAAGTCTACTTCAACTCTATAGTTCTAACGTCTCCCTAGTTGTAATCATTTTCGCCTTTTTACATTGGAAAAGGTGACATGCAAAAATAACACTTCTTGATTTCATGTCTCATCAGAATGTGGCCGATCATGGATCCCCACATCTTCCTGATCTTTATATGTTTTGGTAATGTTTAAGTTTTTGTTGTTTGTCCTAATCCAAGCTCGTTAGGTATGTTATGCGCTGGTTTCGTGTGTTCCTTACTGGATTGAATATATCCTGTGAGTCCCTGATTTTCTAAGCCCCTTTTCCATATTATACGTTCTAGAAAATAAAATGTCTGTTTCACTGTCCTTTATTCCCATTTCTCTAAAACTCCGTTGTTCAAGGGGGCAAGTTTACCTCATTGTGAAAGTGATTGAACCGAGACACCAGATCAGGACCTATAATATTGCTGATTCTTCTTTGGATTTTATCAACGAGCTCTAGATAAATAGCAGAACTATTCAAAGCATGGATAAATGGCAGACTTTTTATATGTAGGATAGTTTCTGGGAGAAAATTGCTTCACACAACACAGTACAGCTGATTTGGCAATGGATTTTACATTTTTAACTTTATGCCAGGCAAGAACGTTATACTTAATCGGCTAAAAGAGTCACTTTACTGGAGGTTAACATCAGCCATCATGATGGAAAGCAGAGATGATCTCTCAGATGATTAATGGAGAGCAGCTTTGTTTTGGGGCGTTAAAATTAACAAGTCATTCACTGCCCCAGTTAACAACAGACTGATGTCGTTTTGTACATCGGCTGTCATGTTGACTTATTACCGAGACGGGAGTAAATGATTGTGTTATCAATGAAAAACTGATGGTATCCCAAAGGACATTAATGAAAATTAAAGATAAAGTAGGCCCAAAGATGAAGCTCTGGGTGCAGGGCATCTGCATCAGAATAATTAGGAAATAATCTAGACGAGTGACCATTCATTTCGCTGTTTGATAGGAAAGAATTGATCTGTTCAAAAATTTCTCCGAAGACATACATTTTTGAATTAAATGTCTTCCATCTTATTGTTATTTGTTTTCTTCAATCAGTCGTGACTCTTAAGGTTGTAGGCGATCATAGCTCTCCCTAACTTTCTTTCCTTTGTAGCTCTTAGCACTATTTACACTTTTATTATATTTCCCACTCCCTGTTCTGCTTTCATTTACAAAAACTCGTTAGGAAGGTAATTCTCTCTCTCTCTCTTCATCTGTCTGTCTTTCTTTCACTGTGCACTGTACGTGACAAATTTCCAAGCCTTCTTTCTTCATTGATTCCGAATTCTGAGTTTCCTTTTTCTTTCAATTTTCTGTAAAAATTCATCGTTGCTCACATGTCCACATGTTCCCTCTATCTTATTCTTAACATCTTTCTGTTGAACAAGATTTCTATTGCCTCAAGTATTTTCTCATGTAACAGTGTCCAGCACTCATTTTTTTTTATTCTTCCAGCTTTATTTGAAAGGGAAATTGGTTAGAAAATAAATCATCATCATCATCATCATCATCATCAGCAGCAGCAGCAGGTCGAAAATTCTTCTCGGCTTCTCCTTCCAACCATCTCTGCCAGACATCACTGTCGGCAGGTCCTTCAGATGGCATCTAGAGTCATCTACATGTTGGTCGATGTAGGTGTGATGAGGCCTTCCAACCGAGCTTTTACCGTGCAATGGGTAGGAGGTTGTCACTCAAAAATTCTCCGGATTACTTCAGAAGTGTCCTGGTCAAACTCTCTGCCTCCAGGCAGAGAGGATCCCCAGACCAGCCTATGTTGAAGGGTAGAGTCTCGTCTCAGGAGACAGCTACCCGACCCTTTATTTACGGCGTGTACGGGGAATTTTGTCCTAGTCTACAGACTTGGATATCCCACAATAATCTCGGGCTTGTGCCGCATCTGAGTACATTAGGTGGTTAGTGAATATCTCCCAAGTTCTGACTTTCTTCTCCAGGAGTGACCGGCAAGCCAAAGAGAGAAGTCTTTGGCTTACTGGTCTCTCTCTCTCTCTATCTCTGTCTCTTTCTCTGTCTGTCTCTCTCTGTGTGTCTTTCTCTGTCTGTCTCTGTCTCTGTCTCTGTCTCTCTCTCTCTTTGTCTCTCTCTCTGTCTCTCACTTTCTCTGTCTCTCTCTGTGTCTCTCTCTGTGTGTGTCTCTCTCTCTTTCTCTCTCTCTGTCTCTCTGTCTCTTGGCGAAACTGAAATTGGAGGAAAGTGTCCTTAAGGGCGTTTCTTTGTTGGTTGTTTCTTCCAGCTGATACAACTCTTAACATCATTGTGTATGTTCTGTCAAGTGATGCTTCTTGGTGATTCGTTAGTGCCCATGTTGTTAAGCCGTTGAACTGATCTAATCACAGATCTGGGGGTTGCCTTTGAAAAAGCAACAAGTTCTCGTCACCCGACAAAAATAATAGGAAATAAATACTTCGTCATAAAGATTAACCTTGTAAATCCCAGCGTTTCTAATTACTCATTTAGCATTGAATCATGAATGAAAACTGCCCGTATCTTTGGAAAAAACATTTGATATACAATGGCCCCATCAATGGTACATCAATTGATGCCGGCCGTTTAAGTTTTAATCTTGTGGACGTTGATTTACTAAGAACAAGTTGCGTGACAAATAGCAGTCACAATTAGACAGAGAGTGATTTTTTATATGATATGTTTTTTTAGGACGTAGTCGATCATGGCTCTCCACTCTTCTCAAAGGCTTTGTTGCGCTGTTTAAATTTGCATTAATTACCTTCCTTTTTTTACTACTCTCACCCATACAATCAAATATGTTTAATAGTTATAAGCATATAATTTGACCATGCATATAATATTGCTTAATATCTTGTCTATCATTCTACTATGTATTTGGAGATTCTTGATAAAATAAAATGAAGAATCTGCAATGTTAACGGCCCTGGTTTGGCATCTCAGCTTCAGTCCCATTCACACCGACTTGATATAAATTAGATGTGTTTTTTCAATAAATATATTCATGGTAATTGTTCTGGCGAGTTTCCTATATGGTGGCTCAAATTTAAGTGCAGTACTAGATTGGAAGTTAGGTCTTGTCATCTTACACTTGAAATGGCTAGATACGGCCGTAATTTCTATGCTAACAGTTTCTTTTCTTGTGCTTGTGGAATTCTCTTTCGGCGTTTTGATTTCCAGGCAACTTTGATCTTCAAAAATTTAAATGCAATGTCAATCGTTATCTATTCTCTTCCTTATTCCTCTTCTGTTGCTCGCAGTTCTTAGTAATGTTTCAGTTTTCTAATACTTCTACAACCCAGTATCCCCTTGGGTATTACTGTGTTCCAACTTGAATTCGATTTTATTTTCCCACAGTTGTCGCTTGTGGAAGTCTCTTACGGCTTTTTTTCTTTCCAGTTAATTTTGACCTTCAAAAATTTAAATATAATTTTCAATAATCATCTTCAGTCTCGTTGAACCCTCTTTATTTATTTTCCTCTCTCCTTAATATTTGTTCTTTTTCACTTATTATTTCACACTTAATAATAACTTACATCTTAGAGGCCTCATTAAATTGCTTATCGTGAAATGGTTAAAAATACATAAAATGTTACTCGCTTTTCCCCTTGAATCATCCCGTATTTTCCCTATATTTTCAATTGATTTTTTCTGCTATCTTTCCAACCTCCACATTGCTTACATGTTCTTCCTATGATATTCCTGAGTAGAAACATAATTCTATCGTTTGCAATCTCTTCTTCAACTGTAAGCGGCTTTGACCACAATTACAAATAGATTCATCTCAATAATGAAGTCTTTAAAGACCCAAGTTGCTAAAATAAAAGGAAAAGAGATTGCTTTAATGATTTTTACCGATAGCAAATTGATAATGCCATTTAAAACGTAAGGGATTACTCAGAGTGAAAGAAAATATGAAAACTTTAGAAGAAGGAACCCGAAAGCCTATCCTAAATATGAAAAAATAGATAAACATCTACTCCTGTTCAAAAGAGGGGGAGGTGTCTGAACTGGGAGGTTACAATATCTATCTAGCCCCATTAAGTTATTGACTCATCTATGAGTTAAAATTGTCAATGACACCAAGGACTACCAAATTTGTAATGACACAATGACACCTAAGAGTAGCAAATTTGTAATCAAGCAATGTGTTTTAATAAAAAATAAAACAATAGTGAGATGAAGAAAAGCTAATAATAAAATAACAAAAGTAAAATATTAATGAGACAAATTTTCAGCCATCACACGAAAATTATCACTATCATTGTTGTTTTTAACATAATGATTTGCTTTAAATGCAAGCAGATATTTTGTCTTCTGAGTTAAAGCCATTCCATTATTCCGCTCCTGTTTCGTGTTAAGTATCTTAAGAAATGCTCTCTGAGTTTCTGATATTAAGACATTGCATTAATTCATACATTATTTAATTAATTTTTTTATTATCTTGTTAGCCCAAAATAAGGCGAGAAAGCCACTAACACGCAAGGGGTTACTGAGAATGGGAGAATATTAAAAAAATATTAATGAGCCAAAAATCTAAGAAAGAACAGGAATGAAGAAAACAGAAGATAGCGATTGACATTCCATTTAAATTTTTAAGTTCAAGATTGACTGAAAAGCAAGACATCGGAAGAGATTTCAACAAAAGTGAAGAGCAAGAAGAAACTCTTAACATAGACCTTACGGCTACATCTAAAATTTTTCGACTGTAAAATGATGAGATCTTTCCGCCAATCTATTAATACGAAAAAATCATTAATTCTTGGTACTACGGAGAAGATTTACATAGAACATTTACTGAATCAATTACGACTAGTGAGTAGTGAGTTCGATCCTCACGGTGTGCTCCATACATTCAGCCTTGTACCGCATCTAAGATTCGCTTAGGAATAACTATAATATGCATTTCTTACTTCCTCATTTACGCACTCACAACAACATCATTCAGTAACGCTCCATATTGAGTTGCTCTCGGGCCTTGCATGCGGTGACCAATGAGAAAAATGAAAAAAAAAACATTAGAAATCTGATAAATGATTTGTTCGCGAAAGAAGTCTAAGTACTACAAACTTTATCAAATACAACAAGGGACAGAATATTGAATTTTTAGGCAAAAGAAAAGGTAATCAACAATTCATTGGCCATGCATCTCTATTTACAAGACAAAGCTAATCCATAGTCCGAGTCCGGTCAAAAATGCAGTTTGCTTTGACTACCTTGCAACTGCAATTTTCTGACCGCGACTATGACGATTAAGCTTTGTAAAATAGAGATGCAATGGCAATGATATAATGTAGTTCCTGTTGGCTTCTCTTCAGAGGAAAGGCTCAAGGTGCTTTTATTAATTCTTTTAAGCAGATTCTCCTATGCAGCGATCGGATTGTGCCGTGGAAATGTTTTTAGGGGATTCTATCGAAAATGATATTGCATTATTGTTCGAAAGGATTGTCGACAAAAAACAAGACGTAAAAAAGAAAGGCAAAAAATATGACGTAGAGACGCAATTAGATGCATGAGGTTTTTAAATCCTTTTTGCAGATGGAGGGATGCATTTTGGGAATTAAAAGATGAGGATTCACCGGGAAATTTAATCACTTTTATTAGAGAGAGAAGAAACTCTTGCGAATACAACAGGGAAAATTAATGGTGATGAGATAGATAGATAGATAGATAGATAGATAGATAGATAGATAGATAGATAGATACCATTGACGCATGAATCTGGAATTCAGCATGCAATTGTGATTCCTAGTTCACTTTAGTTAACACATCCATACGCGCGCGCACGCACACACACACACACATACATACATACATACATATATATATATATATATATATATATATATATATATATATATATATATATATATGTAATTATGTATGTATGTATGTATGTATGTATGTATGTATGGAAGAGGTTATAGTTGTTCCAACGAGAGAAAAGTGTATATTTCAAAGAGTAGAGGGAAACCGCAAACATTTTCGGTTATAATATGATTTTTCCAAATATATATTATACTTTATGTCCACATATTATCTAAAAGAATTAATTTTTCCTAATGTTTTCCGGAGTTTAATCATCGTCTATTTTGTGTAGTAGTAATCCAATTTTTCTTGGACTTTAGGAGAAAATATGCTTAGGATTGATTAAAGAAAGGGCGATGGAAGGAGGACTTTCTTCTCATGATTTTTATGAACTCTGTATCATTCACAACCTATCTACATTTTTGTGTATTGTGTGTTTGCCTCTTTTTGCTATTATGTGTAAACATATTCCTTCTCCATACATATATATTAGGATGATGCAAAAATAATGTCGTTTTCTCACATGTGTTAATATGTGAGAAAACGACATTATTTTTGCACCAACCTAATATATATATATATATATATATATATATATATATATATATATATATATATATATATATATATATATATATATATATATATATATGTATATATATATATTGTTTGATTATAAGGAATTATATATATACAGATATACACACACACTTAGTATGGTCTCTAGAGTTCGTGTGGATTTGGTCCAACTAGTGTGTTCCACCATTATGTACATACGGTGTGTTTATGCGAGTGTTTTTAGGATTTGTTTCATACTGGTTTAAATTTTTCTATGGAGTTTTTTCTTGTATTTGTACGTATGTGTAATTGTCTTTTTTGGTACATTTTTAAATTTAACTTGATTACATTTGTAGACGTGTTGTGATATAAAGAGTTTTCTGTTCTCTGGCAATTTAATATTGCATATTTTGAAGGGAAACTCTGTTGTTTAGTACTTGGCTGATACCTATATAAGACCTGTTGTATTTTGTACACTTGAGTGCATAAATCACATTTCTGGAATTGCAATATAAGTTTTTCTTTATTATGAATATTGTTGTTGGGTGTTCAGAAGTGTAGGAGCTTCTTTCTATAATGATATAAAAAATCTCACATCTTTTCTTGTTACTTTTTTGACCCCCTGTATTGTGCGGTGACTAAATTTGGATGATTATAATATGTGTTTTAGGTTTTAGGGTTTGCGTTTAATTATTTTGATTGTTTTTAGTATATTTTTCATTTTATAATTCTCGTTAAGTAGGTTTCTTGTAATTTCTGTAAATAGTTCTGGAATGTTCTTGTCTTATGTTGAGGTTTTTTTTTTTTTTTTTTACCTTTCGTTTCTTCGGATTTCTTAGTTGGTCTAAATATATTTTTTCTATTAGTTCAAAATTTTTTTTTATTAGGGTTGTTGGGTAGCCTTGTTTTTTGAGAGTTTTATTTAGTTCTTCTAGGCGAGTTTTTCGGAAGTGTTTGCCGGCAACTTTAGTGCAGAACCTACGTTCTAGGGAATAGGGGATGGATTTCAGACAGCTTTTTCAGTGATGACTCTTGAAATGTAGTTATTATGTGGTGTCTTTAAGTTTCTGGTATATAACCATGATTATGGGCTTCTGATGAGTATGGCAATTCGTTAAAATTATATTATTGGGTGAATTTGATCTTTGGGTGTAAGTTTTGGGGTAGAATGTAGAATTGATAAATATCACCCCTTGAAGATTTCCAGAAAATGAAGAAATCATCTAACTATCGCTTTTATATTTTCCCCATATATTTCTACTATAATTTCATGTAGGTTTTCCTCTAGGTATGTAAAGGTGACAAATGTTGGTACCATATTCCTTCGAATTGCGGTACCTAGGGTTTGGATATAGATTTTGTTACTAAATCCCAAAATGTTAATTTTTAGAACTAGGTTTATACTATCGATAATAAATTGCTTCATGAATGTGAAATATAGTATTTCTGTTGTTTTTTTTTTTTGTTTTTTTTTTTCAATCCAGAATGATTTTACCTAACTCATGGGGTATCTTGCTATATAGCCTACCTGATTCCAAAGTTTCCATGAGTGTTCCCTGTTGTACTTTTTGATGCATGGAGGTAAGGAAGTGAATATCGTCCCTGATGTGAGATTTAATCTTCTTAGTAAATGGTTGTGGTATTGTGTCTATTAAGTTACTTAGTCTGTTATTTGGACAGGCTGGTTATGCTACTATGGGACTGAAAGTAATATCATTAGGGTTTGGGATATCAATGTATTCAGATTTCTGTGTTTGGATAGATGCATTTTTGCTAATCCATAGAAATTACTTGATTTTGATACAAAATGTATTAGGAAATACTTCCCTTTTTTTGATAATATTTTGTTATGTGTCATACAGAGTTTTGTAATTTTTGATATAATATTTTTGTCTATGTTAGTGACCATAAATTTGTAGTTATTCTTATCCTCTGTTACGTCTAGTATTTTTTTGGTTTATAGTATATAAAACAAAACAGCGGTGTAGTGATAATGGACTTTATCCATTATCACTAATCCGCTGCCTTTGCTTGCTTCCTTTATAATTATGTTGTTAATTTCCGGATGCTTTCTAAGCCCAGTCTTTGTATCTAAGTTTATTGAATGATTTAGATTTTTTGTAGGTTGAGTTTCCATATTTTTTTTTTAAAAAATATGTTTATTTCGTTTATATTATTATTTTTCTTTGAGAAGAATTTGGATGTATTTTTAGTAATGTGTCATCTCTAATGTTTCTGTTATTATTAAATGTTTGTTTTAGTCTGAGTTTGCGTTCAAAATGTCTACGGTCGTTTTTAGGTATGTTATATTGCTTTTCGGGGCAGGCCAGAATTATAGACCTAATTTTAATAAATTGATTTCACCCTTTGTAAGTGCATATGTAGATAGGTTTATTATTTTGGGCTTTGCGTTATCTAAACTAGTCTTCTTGTTCGGTCTGGGGTTTGTAAAAAAATGATGATTGTTTCTTTCCATACATTTCCGGGTTTTCTAAGAGATAATCTCTCACTGTATGTTTTGGATTTTCCAGAGAGTTAGGATATCTCTTGGTAAAGGTTAGGTTGATGATTCTAGATGATTCGACATAAGTCTATAAATAATTAAAACAAACACCTAAACAAAAACCTAAACACATATTAACCTCATTCAAATATAGCAAACACAGAATACAGGGGTCATAAAATGTAACAAGAAAAGATGTGGGGTTTCTGATATTATTATAGAAGGAAACCCCTACACTTTTGAAAACTACACAACAACATTCACAATAAAAAAGAACTTGTATTGCAACTTCAAAAATGTGATTTATGCACTGAAGTGCACAAAATGCAACAAGTCCTATATAGGTGTCAGCTAAACATTAACCAGCGGAGTTTCCCTTTAAAAATCAACTCAGATTACTAGACAATAGTAAATTCTTTGTATCACAGCAAATCTACAAATGTTATCAAGGTAAATTTAAAATTATGCCAGTATATCAAATAGACAATTATTCATAGCTGCAATTACATGAAGAAACCTTCGTAGACAAATTTAAACCTGTACTAAAAAAAAAATCATCAGCCCACATATATAATGACACACCATATACACATAATACTCGAACACCTAGTCGGACCACACACACACAAACACACAAACACACACACACTTACACACATAAACAAAGTAGTATCTATTTAGAATGAATACATACACACATACAGGCAAAAACAAACACACTATCCAGAACACATGCACCCGCAAAAGAACCTTACAAACCATACGTGGTGTATGTACATACATACATATATATATATATATATATATATATATATATATATATATATATATATATATATATATATATATTAATTAATTACAATAAATCAATATATATGTATGGAGAAAGAATATGTATACACATACTAGCAAAAACACATGCACACACTACAAAAAATGTAGATAGATTTTAAGAAAACTATACAAAGTTCATAAAAAGATAAGAACAAAAACTTTCTTCCTTCTCTCTTTTTCTGACCAATCTTAATTGATTTGTTATTCCTTAAGCAGAAGAATATTTTCTACAAAATCCAATAAAATTTGGATTACTACTACGCAGAAAAGACAATATTTAAACCTCGGAAAACATAAGGAAACATGAATTCCTTTAAATAATATGTGGAAGTAACCACTCTTCGCCTTCACGCAAGACCCGAAACATATGTAGCAAAAAATATGGAAAATAAAGTATAATATTCACAACCATGTATGACAGGGTGGTTCTACGTTCGCTTTGCGGCTATGCTCCTCACCATCTTATTTCATATATCTTGGTATATATTCATTCATGCATAGGGTGACTTTAGTAAAGTATACTGGCAGTGCCTATCTATCTCCACATCAGACATCACCAATGCCTTTCTCCCTGAAAGCTCACCCTTGTCCCACCTTTTGTCCCTACATTTCCGATGTCTTGACTGAACGCGTCATTGAGGAGAACCACAG
>OZ010595.1:8695380-8715380 GCA_963932145.1 Acanthosepion lycidas | reverse complement strand
TATATATATATATATATATATATATATATATATATATATATATATATATAATTATTTATTTAAAAATATGATTCCAACGCTACTTAAATAGTAACGCTGGAATAATATTTTTAAATAAATAATTGTATTTATGCTCTACTTTTGTATCGAGCACTATTTTTTTAAAATAATAACAAAAATACTAAATAACTTTGGATTATTTACCTAACGAGTTCTTTCCTATTTTATATATATATATATATATATATATATATATATATATATATATATATATATATATACACCACTTGATTAATTCTCAAATTTTATGGAAGATTTCAAATGGCATTATTAGAAACCTACTGCAGCTTTTGAAATTTCTCATTCGATTAGTCCTTTTTAACCCTATCCTATTAGGGGATTTCGTTTACATTATCATTGATATATTTTCAAACTTGAAATGCAGCAAAGTACTGTTTCGCAAGAAAGTTAAGCATCGTTAAAATCAATCAATCTCCTTAACAATGTCCAAACAGAAAACACCCGTGAATTACTTCTAAAAATATTATGTCCAATCTTGATCAATTTCAATATTAAAATTCACCGGGACAATGAAAAACATTTTATAAGTTTATTTATTCTCTTCATTGCCCATTAATAAAATACGATATTAATGATAAAACTTGGTATTTATTATATGTCTCTAAAAGAATCCAGAATTTCTAAGTTTCTTCAAAGTCGGAAATTAATAATAGCTTTGTAAAGATCCGGTATTAATTAGAGTTTTCTATCTATAACACCTACCCAAATTCTATCTACCTAAACTCTATCTAGCAATCTCCTAAAATAGACCTTAGTTATTAATAGTTTATTAAGAAATTATATTGTGCAGAATAAACGTTAGATATTATTTCCCCTCTAATCTGCCTATATTACAATAATTCAGTGTAAGCTATGAAATGAAAGTTACTAGAATTTATTTATATATTTATATATTGACTGGATATAACCAAGAAAATTTAACTGTTTACCTATTTTACGAGGAATCTTAATAATTGAATACGCTCATGACAAGTTTTTCGACAATAAAATATCAGGATAAATTCCGCCATTACATGGGTTAAATATTTGGGTCTAAAAATTTTAATAGAATATTACAATATCAATCATGAATAGTAAAGCTGATCACTATTTTTTAAAAACTGAGTACAGGCGAAATGATTTAAAATTTTCCATTTCACACAAAATGACGTTAAACCCAACACCTTGTTATTACTTCTCCTACCCACTTTCTTTTATTCATTTTCTCAAAGAGACCACGGGTGTCTGTAATATATCTTTTCCATCTTTCCACGCGATTAAATCGTAATAGTCTATGATTTATCAGGTACTGGCAGGAGACGTTAAAAACTTTTATTCTTCTCACATTTCTTTATTTTATTCATTTCCTCACTGAATTCAAGTAGCATATCTGATATGTTTTTCCGACATTCCATGCGATCAAAACGGAATAGTCCATTATTTCTGAAGTATTGTTAGGGGTAACTTACATGTTAACTAAAGAGATCATGGCGGGGCTATCACCATGGAATTTTTGTTATTTTAAGAACTGTCTGTGTCATCATTGGTTCGTTAATTAATTTATAAATCAATGAATTCATTTCTTGGGGAAAAAAGTAAGTAAACTAATTGTTGCGAGAAAAAATGACATTCGTCTAGCATGATTTCTGATTTCCGTATGTGTTTGGGCCTGAGTCCTGGTGAGGAAATTGTCTCATCTAGCTATGTCGTTAGGGACTCAATGATTTATGGGTAGTAAAATCAATTATTTGTATGATGAATTATTTGTATCGAATAAATATACCTAAGATAACCCCGTGGCCGACTTTGAGGGCCCCGATGACCTAGTGGAATTGGTCAAGTGGTTTGTAGGATGCTATTGATTCATTGACGGAGGAACCCTTGTAACCATGGTAGAACCAGTAACAGAGTATTTAGGAGATGCTGAGCGGGTGCTGAGCGGGTGTGGTTGTTTTCCCCACGTGGCAGGCAGAGGTAGAAGAATTTGAAATGATGCAATCTGAATTTTAGGAAATTAATGGCGGTAAAAATTGTCAAGATCTGTTCAATTAAATCTGGTAATAAAAAAAAGAGTAATTAATTGATTGTTTGAATAAATAAGTTGAAATTGGACCATGTGTGCTGTGAGTGGGAGAGGAATGTAGAACATAGCTTATTTAACGTGTACAAATTAGGTGGAAATGAATTGGTTCAGTTATGGAATTGTTTGACACTGTTGTTTGACAGTATATTTGTTTTTCAATGAATTGTATGTATTAGCTTGGTGCAAAAATAATGACGTAATAATGTTGATTTGTGACGCATTTTTAACGTCAAAAAACGACATTATTACGTCATTATTTCTGCACCAACCTAATAAATTTGGTGTAGTCTCAAGTGAAGGGGCAAACAATTTTGTTCTCACCAGGAATACTGGATTGCAGAGGTGGCATTTGCTGAACTGAATGCAGATGATATTGGAGAGGTCAAAGTTCACTGTTGGAGGGACTTCTATCCAGACTGGCGTCTGAGCCATCGACCTTAAATCACGGAAGCTAATGATCGAAATGTACAAAGAATTGTCCGATATTCATTTTTTGTTTTAAAAGCGTGAAAAACTGGTCAGAATTTTGTTGTTTATGTTGAATCTTTTTTTAAGAATTATTTATCTACATGCTGGAGTTGTCATGTGATCGAGGCAGGATAAAAAAAAAATGTAGGGAGCACACCTTGCATACAAGAAATTATTGAGGGTATTTTAGAGTAAACAGATGAAATAAATATTTATTTGATGGTTAGTAAGGAATGTTAAATAATAAATTCAGTCTATTATTTTTAGTGGCAGTGTATTTGGCTCATATCTTCTGAGGCTGACCTTAATGTCAGATGGTAGACAAAGCAAAGGAAGTCGATTTTGATTGATAAATCTAGTGCAATTAGAATGATAGAAATGGATTTTAGGAAGTTAAGTTTTTACAAGTCATACACAGTAAACTTGGTTATTACTTGTGTCAGGGAACTTGCTCGCCAGTGGGGATGATAGAGTGACCCACTGGCTAGTGAAAATGTCCAAGGTCGACGTCTTTAATAACAGAAAGACTTATAAAGTTTTAAATACCTTTTGTTGCAGTTTGCATTTTAACTCCGAACTAAAAACCAACAGCCGGCCGAAAGCAGAAAGAGTGGAAGACAACTGTAATATGATAGCCTTAAGAATGTCAACCAACAGCTTCTTCTAGCAAGGAAGAGTATTTAACATTGATCAGAAGAGTTATGATTCAATCAAGACAAATTAACTAAAACTGAGAAATCCAAATTGTAGGTGCGATTAGAAGAATCTACTCCCTCAGACTAAATAAAGGTTTCGGTTCGAAATTACACCATATATCACCTGAAGAAGGCCGATGCTTACAGCGGCCGAAACGTCGTGAATGTGGCAGTAAAGATGAGGATAACATTCCGACAATGTAGTGTAAACATTAGCGACGTATTTTTTCTCCATTGTGTTTTTACTAGAGTTCACCAACTACACGACCCAAGAGACGCTCAAAGTAGAGCGTCATGTTTAATGAGTGTAAGAGGAAGAACCAGCAAGGGAAGATTACGAAAGTATGGTGGGTTGGTGACGAATGACTCGGATACATGACGCCGCAAAGTCTGTAGTGTCCTGGGAAGCAGGCAGGATTTTTAAAATCGTAAGATACTTCCAGCCTGGAACGCCCTTCTTACAAATATGAATACATTGGGGATTAGTGCGGATTAAAACCCTGTACTTACCATGGTGCCTCTATCTAGAGTTGAGTTGGTAGCACGAAAGATTCGAGCACGTCTTAACATTGCTTGTGAAGGTAGTGACCTTTGGGTAAATATCATGCAACATTGGTTGTTTTTAATTTTTACTGACCATTCTTGAAGACATTGAGTGATTTAATACACCCTGAAAGTAATGGCTTCCACCCGACTGATGTTAGGTGTCATTATTCAGTTCTCTGAAGATTGCCACGTAGGGTGATTTGATCGGAAGCGATTGCACCAAAGCCAGTCTGAAGAAATTATGGTTTCCTGAATTGTTCCCCAAAGTATCGCATATTAAATGAGAATTGTCTCAAGGTAACCAAACATCAATTTCTTAATTTTCTGCATAAACCTAACTTCTGAGATGCAATTTCGTCATAAATAAGAGATGAGGAAATATATTCAATCCTCGCAAATATTACCAATATGACCGGGCATTATCTGAGGTTCTGCGGCGCCATAGAACAACTGAGCATCAGGCCAGTCACACAACATCTAAGTTAAAAGAGAGAGAGAGAGAGAGAGCTATTCAGTCATTTTGTTAAGTAGAGCTTCCGTAGCCCATCCCTCTCCATAGCAAAGTACAACAGAAATTCTTCAACCTGAAGTCTCAGCTGAGTCAATTTGCTCGTTGTTGCCATCGGCAAAACCCTATAACAGATCCGTTAAAAAATTATGTTGAATCATTTCTACAATTTTGCAAATTTTAATATTATGTCTAAGTAATGCATTCGCCAGTCAGTTTTCCGCCGGTCCCCAAGCAAACAATTGAGTGTCAGAGTACACAACAGCTAAAATGAAAAATGATATTTTCTTTCCAGGATTGCGTATTGCAGGACGTGAAATGTTATATATATCGGTATTAGAAATGGCGCGCTAATCGCATTAATCAGCGCTGCCTGAAATTCTTCAACTTGTAATCTTTAAGATCATATTCTTCTGCCATTTACTATGGGTTCAAGGTTATTTTTTTCCTTTTACTTCTTAAAACGTATCCTTTCAGACAGGAGTCTCGTTTATTTATTTATCTATCTATCTATCTATCTATATGTTGAAACTTGACTAATGCATGGAATAATAATGCAACACAAAATGTACTTAGAACAAAATGTATTGAAACAATAAAGTGTACACAATATTTACATATAGTCTTTTTGTATATTCCTGGAAAGACCGTTCCTGGAGAATGTGTTGACTGAGTCGCAGTCGGGCAGAGTCTCTGGTTGAATCAATTGATTCCTCTCCTCTCTTCCCGGTACCAGCCATATTTATATGGTCGGTACTCCACTATGCAAATTAGGTGGATCCTACCACAACACCCCCCTCCCAAGCCTTGGGATCCCTTTTGGATTTCAAACTGGCTTCCTATATGGGTTGATGATCATGGCTATTTCTTTGTAGATCCATTTGCATACTTCATATGCATATGTCCATCCGCTTACTTTTAATATTTTTTTCCGTTTTGGATTCACGTCCAATGGGTTCGTGAACTTTCGTTCCCTACCGGATTTTCTCGGTTCAGGAGTATTCTGCGGAGGTTCTACTTGAAACATATCATACATTACATCAATGGGATCTTCCTCCTCATCCGGTATACTTTCTTCATGCTCTAGAACGTAACATATTTTAAGTTGGTTCTGGTGCCTTTTATGAGTATTCTTCGGCTCTTTAATTATGTAAATCAGGTCACCGATTCTCTTGTCCACTATGCCTCGCTCCCAGAACTCAACGTTGTTTTTGTAGCACTTGAAAAACACCTTCTCTCCGGAGGTGTATCTTTTTCTTGCTGTATACATAGTATCCTTTACTCTATTTTTTCCAGGCAAAAGCTTGTCAAACACTGACTTAACCTTCCTAGCGAACATTAGTTCAGCTGGTGCCATGTTTGGGTGTGTTCTCTGGTTTGGCGTGATTCTGTATACTTGTAGGAATTGCTGAAGGGCCTTTTCCGTTGGAACTCCTGAGGTTTTCTTCAACGCGCGCTTTAAAGTATCGACAAATCTTTCTGCGAGTTCATTGGACCTCGGATGATACGGCGGCGTCGTTATGTGGTTAAATTGATATAACTCACAAAATTCCTTAAATTCTTCAGAAGTGAATTGTGTACCATTGTCACTCACAATACACTCTGGCACACCGAACCATGCAACTAGTTCATGCAAAAAAGTTGTTGTGGTATTGGACGTAGGCTTTTTGCAGCGTAGTACTTCCGACCATTTTGTAAAACTATCTACCACTATTAAGTAGTAATAATCTTCTACTGGACCAGCGAAATCAATGTATAACCTTGTCCACGGATGATCCGTCTTGGGCTATGGTTTGTGTACTATAGGTGGTGCCTTAGCTGCTAACGCACACCCTTTACATCGATGAACCATGTTTGCAATATCCACTCCATTCCTTTCCGGGTGACCCATATGAAAGTCCCGTAGTATTCTTTTCTGCAACTTTTTTGGTACTACCACTCTAACCATATAATAAAAATCCGTCACAAATTGAATAAATCTCCTGCACTTTTTGGTCATTTGCTACCATTTTGCTTTTTATTTCTAAAATGAAACCATCGCTTTCAGCTTCTTTTTTGATTTCCTTTGATGTAACCGGTAGCTTTCTTAAAAATGTTGTTTACCATGCTTTTAACCTCATAATCAGCTCTGATATTTGCAATAATTGATTCTTCGAATCTTTCCTCTTGACTCGGTACGAGTCTTGATAAACTATTCGCATGAATTATACTTTTGGATGATAGGTGCTTTATGTGAAAATCATAATTGGGAAGAATGGTTCCCCATCTCAACAGACGATTTGCTGTATAAACGGGTAACCATTTCTTTGAAACAAAAATAGTGATCAGAGGTTTTTGATCCCTTTCAAGCATAAAGTGTCTGCCGTGGATGTATCTGTGAAATTTTGTTATGGCAAAAATGATACTCAGTGCCTCTTTTTCGATCTGTGAGTAACTTCTTTCTCCTGGGAGTAAAGTTCTCGAAGCATGTGCAATTGGTTTTCTAGAACCATCTGGCATTATGTGTAGAATACACGCTCCTATTCCGTATGAACTGGCGTCACTTGCCACTACAATATCAAGTTTTGGATTGTAATGGGTTAAAAAGAGGTCGGGTGTAAGCATTTTCTTTATTTCATCAAAGGCTTTCTGACATTCTACCGTCCATTCCCATGCCTTGTCTTTTTTTAGTAGTTCATTCAACGGAGCTCTTAGACTGTACATTCCTTTAATGAACGCTTGATAATAATTTGCGAGCCCCAGAAAACTCTAACATCGCCACATTAGTGGGGGTCGACATGTCTCTAATCGTAATGGACCTTTCCAGATCTGGAAATCTGCCATTTTTGTTGATTATGTGACCTAAATACTTAATTTCCTCCAAACCAAATTCGCACTTTGACTCTTTGACTTTAAATCCAAAATCCTGAATCTTTTTAAATACTTGATTGAGATGCTCTCGATGTTTGTCGATGGTTGCACTCCTTACTATGATGTCGTCATAGTAGGCGCACGCAAAGTCTAAATCATTCAACTTGACGTCCATAGCTTGTTGAAAAATGGCTGGTGCCACTTTAATACCAAAAGGAAGCCTGTTGTACTTGAATAACCCTCTATGCGTGTTTATCCCTAGTAACTTCGAACATTCCTCTTCGACGGGAATTTGGAGATAGGCATCTGATGTCGATTTTTGAAAATATAACTCCACCATTTAGCTTGTAAAAAATCTCCTCCGGACTCGGTAACGGGTAATGGTAGTCCTTGATTACCGAGTTCAACCCTGTCGAAAAATCAACACAGACTGTGATTTGGTTTGATTTCTTTTTTATGCACGCAATCGGCGCAGCACATGAATTAGATTCTACTTTCCCATTTTTTTCCAACCTATCAAGTTCTTCGTTAATTTTCTCTACACTTGCGAAAGGCACGTTACGTTTCTTTTTAAAAATTGGCATAGTATTTTCCTTTAATTTAAATTTAGCTTCAAACTTGTTACATCTTCCAAGACCAGGTGTGAAGGTTTCCGGAAACTTTTTCTTTAATTCATCTTTAACGTCCTGTCTTGTTTGCGTATTACTTTCTACTTTTCTGCAGAATGAGTTTAACAGTGTATCCCACAATTCGAATGTTTCAATAAAAGCTGTACCCATCAAGTTTTCTCCATTTTTCAGAATGAAAACCTTTATTTTTTTAACGATCCCGTTCAATTTCATGGGAAGTACAACCTCGCCTTCGATGTTAATTTCCTTTCCAGTTACCGTTCGAGCGCGTTTCGTTGACTTCCTTATTGAAGGCCTTTTTAAAATATTCCATGTTTTATAGTTCATTATTGTTAAATCTGAACCCGAATCGAGTTGAAATTTGATATTCTTTTTAAATATTTCAGTCGTCATATATTTCCTCAAATCTCTATCTGATTTGATATTCGCATTTGTTTGTCTAATTCGGCTATTGATTTTTTTCGTTTTACAACACGATCCTTTGTGTCCATTCTTGTGGCAGACGAAACATTTTTTATTTCTATATGGGCAATTTACCTCCCAGTGTCTTTCGTTGCAACGTCTGCAATTATATGGTGGAACCTATTTTTCCTCCTCGTTTTTTTCTGCTGCGTAATTTGACTGTTTTTTTTTATTTTTTTTAATATAAGCAATGCCAGCTTCTTCGATTATTTGAGACTCTTTCTTTAAACTTACGGCCCGCTGATACTCCTCTGGTAACTTTTTCAGGGTAAGGTTTTGTTCAGATTCGAGTTTAGACAAAACTTTACGTCTTATTTCGGCACTCTTACTGGATACCAGTCCTTGAGCAAAAATTAAACACTTAAATTCTTCCACCGTAATCTCTGCTAATCTGAAATTGTCACAATGTCTATTCACTATAGATGCATATGTTAAGTAATCCTGATCGTCGGATTTAGCGACATTCACGCATAACCATCGCTTATACCAAAGCGACATATTTGCTCCAAACAGCTCCTTTAATTTCACCGTTTCCGAGAATTCCAATTCATTCGTTCTTCTCGGTAGAATAAAATCTACAGATTTGCTATGTTCTGCTGTACCTAGCTTTCTTAGTAATAGACTGACTTTTCTTGAATTCGCCCAGTTTTCACAGTCTGTGCAGAAAATATCTTCATATCGTTTAAAGTACGCTTCAAACGTTTTTTCTTCGTCTGGCACATAGTTGAAAGTTTCCAGCGAATTAAATATGGTGTTATTAGAATATGAAGAATTTCCTTCATTTGCCTGATTGTTGTTTAATTTCTCCAGTGTTAACTTTTGAATTTCTAAAACCTTGATCTGCATTTCTTCCTGTTTTCCCAGTCTTTCCTCTTGCCTTTCTTGATATTTTTGCTGTGCTATCTGTTGTTCCCTTATTAATAAGGCAAACTGTTCATTTTGGCGTTGCTGAGTCACCTTGAATAATTCAGATATGACTTTGGATAATTCATCCATCTTTAGCTGATAGTGTTCATGCAACAAGAATATACCTTTAATTTGTGTATCTATGGATATAATATAAGCTGACCAGAAAAATTGAAACAACTTACGACTTTTTTATTTTATGTCTTGCTTTTATATTCAAGCCCGTGATAATCAACTTTGGTAATTTTTTTTTATTACTTCTGTTCGCGTATTTCAATGACAAACTTCTGATTTTTATTATCAGAGGTAAATTCGTCACTATAAAATATTGTTGAGCAAACAAAAAAAAAAATTTTAAAGTTCGTTACCTTTCAAAATCGACACGGTGTATTTGTACGCCTTTTAATTCCATGCATGTTTTTGTAGTCGGACAGTTTTTTTAACGGGCGTCTAGTTGTAGATAACTTTTTCAATTTAAAATCACCGTTATTCATTTACGACACCTTTCAAATTTTTGTGAGTGAACGTTCCTTCTGCTTAGTCGTCCTTTAACGAGTTCTAAATATGCAGAAATTCAGAATCCTTCGCCGTTCCGTTAGATATATATATATATATATATATATATATATATATATATATATATATATATTAGCCTGTTCATATATAATTTGCTAGTTTTCTTAATCTATCTGTCTGTGTCTGTCTGTCTGTCTATCTACCTACTATTTCAGTAAACACACACACATATATATATATACATACATACACACACACACACACACACATATATATATATATATATATATATATATCTTAGTCTGTTCATATCTATCTAGCTAGTTATCTTAATCCAAGCATACCTATCATATCATGTTTGTCTATCTATCTATCTATCTATCTATCTATCTATCTATCTATCTATCTATCTATGTGCCTGTCTGTCCTTTTATCTATTTTTCTACTTCAGTTTCCATGTCGCTATGTAGAAATACACACATATTACACACACACAAAAACCCCTATACACATACACACACAAACACACACATAAACACACACGCACACACATATATATAATTTTTATATATATATATAATATATATATATATATATATAATATATATATATATATATATATATATATATATATAGAGAGAGAGAGAGAGAGAGAAATATGTATATAGAAATATTGATACTTTCTGGGTAGAAAATATTTAATGGCTGGAATATTGCCTTGTTTAATTTTAGACATTATACTGGGTAGATTTGAGAAAAATCGGCTGATCTCTGACGAGAGAAATTTTCGCTTAAAGGCAAAATTTTGGTCCAGCTTGATCGACTGGTTCATTTTGTAGATGTGTTAGAATGTGATGGCCTTTCGTAATTTCTTTACCCCAGGTGGATACACATTTCTTTACTAAGATTTCTCGAACACAGATTATGCAAACATTGACCTTGCACAAATCAAAAGTACATATACAAGGCGGGACGAGTAAATTTTCGCCATTTTATGTTTTTCATTTCTCTCATGTTCGTTTTGGTTTTTCTCCACTGCATAATATATTAGGTTCAATTATTGTCAATTGTTGTTTAATGAAACATTTATTAATAGACACACACACACATATGTGTGCGTGTGTGTGTGCGTCTATGCATAAAAGTTGGTTGGAAATCATGGAGCCAGAAGGGAGTTCCACATGCGAGAAGTGCGAAAAAGGAAAGTGTTAGGATAGAACTTACTGTTGAACTGTCAGTTGATGAGATTTCGACACCAGTCTAGTACTTCGCTTAAATTTATGAAGTTTAGGTACTACAGCGAAGACGTCATCTGAAAAAATTATCATGAACGTATTTATGGAAAAGGCAAAGAGGCAACATTACAGCGGTTGATAAGAGACTGAAGCTTTGCCAACAGATTAAGACCAATTATATTGATGATTCTTCTTTGGATCTTATCAAGGCGGTCTAGGTATATAGCTGGGACATCAGACCATATATGGCAGTAATAATCTAAGCATGGATGAATCGTCGACATAGATATATAACATACTTTCTTAGAAGCTGACCTAGCAATGGTTTCAATATCGTCTTTTTAATTCATCTCAGCTGGAAACGTGAGCACGAAAAGACGCAAGGAGTCGATGATGGAAAGCAGAGTGGCGTCTTTTAAACTATTAATGACCGAGCAGCCTTACTATCCAAGCAGAAGTAAATGGTTGTGTCGTCAGAGTAAATGCCATGTTGAGAACTTATGTTACCGGGAAGGTCATTAATGAAACTTAAAAACAGTGTAGGACCAAGAAGAGAGTCCTTAGTACGATAGGATGTAGACGAGTGGCCGTTCAGGATAACTTCCATTTTGTAATTTGATTGGAAGGACTAGAACAATCTAAATATATTGCCCGGAGTTGCAGCAAGCTTTCAGCATGTGGAAAACACCTGTATGCCAAACTCTGTCAAAGGCTTTTGAGATGTTCATAGCTACAGCCAAGGCTTTAACTTTTTCATCTAGAGCAAGATTATACACTTTCCGCAGTTATTGACCTGAAGAAACGGAAGCTATATTGCTTTTCTGAGAAAGGGTCCAGCTATGAGACATTCTTAACAAATTAAACAGGGATTAGTGCTTCTGCAACTTTCCCAAAAAAGAGGTAAAAGGCTAATAGGCCTACAGTTGGTAGTGTCAGACGGTTCACCATAGTTCGTAAAAATTGGAACTACACACGACGACTTCTTGGAAGCGGGAACGCAGGAGTTAGCGAGCTATTTATTATACTGTTTAGGTGGAAGAGAAGCCAGTTCGAGAGCATATTGCATGACGATTACAGGGATACCGTCGGGTCTACATGCTTTGTGGAGATAAACGTTAGAGATGATAGCAGAAACCATGGAAGTAGTTATATTCATATCGCTTAAAAGACATTCATTTCTAAGTGGGAATTTAAGCTGGGATAATTCAGATGAGTCAAGGAGAGGATAAATTCGGACACATCATTCTTCTTTATCAGCAGAGTACGATGATACTTCAAATATATTTAAGAGGAGTGGAATATACACCTTGAACTGATTAATACCTTGTTACAGAGCCGCCAGTAATCACGAGAGCCAATGTTGTTAGAGGCTATGCAATGCCTCATTCTCTCGGCAAATATGGACTTAGCTCCTTCGAGGAAGCGCTTACGTTTGTTAAGAGAAGTAACGGATAGGCGCCTGTTGTGATGAAAGCTGTCATCGTGATATAGACGGAAATAGGGGTTTATGTTTGCTATAGCGGACAGGGATGAGAGTATGAATCATGGAGAGGATTGAGGTTTCACCTGCTATTTCCGAGGAAGAATGAAAGCCTCCATGTCGGCAGTGATCCAGGAATAAAACTCAGTGGCGCAATTTCCATTTGGGAGGTTGAAGATTTCAGTATAAGTGGCGAACGAAGAAATCACAGAGTCCCTTTCAGCATGCTGGTAACAGAAAGGGGTCTTATGGATAGGAGTTTCCTGTTTAACAGACGATTGTAACGAAATATCAATAGCTAGTACAGTGTTACCTTGTCGGTAGTATTGTGATGCTCGGCAAGAGCAAGGAGAGAAGGGAAGAGATAAATCAAGTAGAGAGAACTGTTGCTCGGTTTTCTTAGAGAAACGAGTAGGGAAATCCATGATTTGAGTAAGGGATTGAGAAATGGAAAAATTTCATGTCTGTCATACTGGCAACATCAGTCCCTTTAGAATGTTTCATTAATGTGTCACAGTGAGCATTACAGTCACCGAAGACAAAGATGTTCGCAGATGGATGGAGATAAAGTGCCTTTTCTATACTGTATCTATTATGTCAATATGCTGCAGTCCTCGGAAGAGGGGGGCGACAAACGGAAAAGTGATTGCTAACAGAGTTTAGTAAGGAAAGACCAAAATGATTAGCAGCGCATTTATATTACACATGAAAAAAAGTTCTATGTTAACTGTTTATTCTTTCACACTTCCCGCTTGTTGGATTCCTTTTTTTGCTTCCTCCACACCGACCATCTTAGCAACTAACCTAGAAGTGGAATCAGTTTAGTCTTTCCAATCATGTCAACTGAGAAGGCACTATTCACTTTCCCAGAGGATAGCATCATCTATGTTGATGGATGGTAGAGAACGGTGTCCCTCAGATGATTAATGGAGATAATTTTAGTTTTGGATGCGTTAACAATGAGAAACCATCTTTTGTCCCCTTTAACGACGGACTAAAGTTTGTTTTGGACACCGGTTGCTATTTTGATTTTATCGGACTGATCAGCCTTACTATCGAGACAGGAGCAAATGATTGTGTCGTCAGCGTAGATGCTAAGTTGGGAGCTGATGTTACCGAGAAATACGTTAAGGAAAACAATGTAGGTTCTAGAATGGCACCCTGGGGAACACTCGCGTTAATACGAAAGGATCTAGACAAGTGACTGTTCAAAATAAACATCATTTCATAATCTGATAGGAAAGACTGGATCAGGTCAAAAATGTGCCCGAAGACACTGTAAACTTTCAGATTGGGGAAAAGATTTGCATGCTAAAATCTTTCAAATGCTTTCAGAATATCGAATTGTGACGGAAAGAAATAATATAGATAGGGGTTTAGAAATGTGTCATCCATGTGTCATGGTGAGCATTAAAGTCATTGAAGACAAAGATGTTCGCAGATGGACGTAGAGAAAGTGCCTTTTCTATACCGCCAGCTATTTTGTCTAATCTGCTGCAGTCCTGGGAAGACGGGGAGCGATAAAGGAAAAGGAGATAGCTGACAGAATTTAGCAACAAAAGACGGAAATACATGAAAGATTAGTAATGGGTCTTGGGAGACAATTCTCTGGTCGTCGGGAGATTATCCTGGAGACCAAGGCCATGCATGTGAATGATGGAATCTTTTCGAGAATGGATAGGTAACCTGGAACCAAGAATTAATTGCTAGTTTCACAAAGGTCCAAGATATCTAACGAACGATCCAGTGGAAAAGATTCTCCGCTGCAGAAGTTGGAATGGATACCATGAATATTGGAGAAAGACAGATTGAGGTGGGTAGCTGGTGTTTTGCTAGCTGGTTTAGTTTTATTTGTTTTTGTTGTGACTTCCATGAGATATGGTTTGAAAAAAGAGAAAAAAAGACCACCATAATTGACACTATCTGTCGTCAATGGTAATACAAACCAGCCAATCCGTGGCTGAGAGCAGAGTATAATGTCGCACAGGGTTCACCACATGAAATACATGTAAAAAACCCGATATTATGCCAAAGATTTCAGGCTGCTAAAGACCAGTCGGAAGGAGCAGCCAGCAAACTGCCAACACAGCAGGTCTAAAAGGGGAAGTCATATCTACTGTTTTTTCTGATCACCAACAAGTTAAGAAAGTTAAACTCAATCTGTTATCTATCTATCTATCTAGCTCTATTCTTATTATATCTATCTATCTATCTATCTATCTATCTATATATATATATATATATATATATATATATATATATATATATCAGTTTAGTATATCTATCTATCTATCTCAGTCTTTCATATCTATCTATCTATATATCTATCTCAGTCTGTCACATCTATCTATCTATCTATCTATCTATCGCAGTCTGTCTTATCTATCTATCTATCTATCTATTTCAGTCTGTCTCATCTATCTATCTATCTATCTATCTCAGTCTCTCTCATCTATCTATCTATCTATCTATCTATCTATTTATCTATCTATCTCAGTCTGTCGTATCTATCAATATATTCATCTTTTTCTATCCATTCATCTCTTTCTGTTCATGTGTTTGATTCTACTGTGACCTTTCCATGATTAATATCGTTATCATATCTTTCTCTTTCCATCCCTTTCCCCATGTGTTTGGGTTTGTCCGCGCCTGTCTGTATCATTGAGGAGACCTAACACTCTAATGAATGCTGTGAGTATACAAAATTACTAAAACGTCCATTCTGCAAATAGGTTCATTACAACATATTTTTCTTTTCTTACATTCATTTCATTATCATGAATCTTACACCATCCCCCTTGCTATTTATTTGTTTTCATAAAATCCTAGAAAATCTCTACTTATCCTAATTAATTTTTCTGAATGAAAACATTTTGAAATTGAAAAAGTGCAACCACTTTTCTTGCCCATCCTAATTAAATGGAAATCTTTGATTTCACTGAACCACACGGCGTCCGCTAAGAACTGAAGTCTTTGAAATAAGCATTACGACAATGAAAGACGAATATTCATTTTTACAGATTTAATTTTTAGTTTTTATCGCTATTTTCAGACAGCAAATTCATCCATTTGGGATTTAATCTTCGCATATGGAAATGATTACAAGGAAGAAAAAATAATCCAAGCACAAACTATTTTTAAAAATTATATGTGTTGCAAAAATTAATCTTTCAAATAAACACAGTCTGTTTATTTAAGATAAAAATGCATTTAACTTGTCTGGACATAAAGTAGAATTTATTTATTAAAATTTTCTGATTTTTATTAAATGCGATGTCTCGTTCTGTAGTAGATAATAATGGCTCTCCATATATGCCATTTAATTGATTTCTGTGAATCGCTGTGAAATCTTGAAGATGGTAATGAAATGGCTTCCCTTTGATTTTTACACATCCGTACATCCAAACTTACAGGATCTAGGATTCCGAAGCACTCGTCCATCAAAGAATTGACAAGGTTTGTCGTTGCATGACTTCAAGGATCGTACGGGAACTAGAGTTTCAGAAATGATATGTACTTGAGTTTTAAAAGGTAGGTATACAGAGCGTAATTCCGTTATACTTTTTAGATTTTAAATTTCTGATTAATGTTCATATTTTATCTAATGATTTAGTAACTAAGACGATAAATTATCCGTAGAGATCCCCCCCTATGACATCGATAAATATTTCAGCGTAACAACTTCAACAAAATATTGCAATAACAATCATAAATATGAATGGTGGCTGTTATTTTAAGAAGTAAGGGGGTACAAATGAAAAGATTTGAAATTGAGAGCATTTTCCATTTCAATGAAACAGATGTTAAACATTTCTTTGATTCATTTCCCAGTGTATTTTCCCCTTTTTCCACGAGACTCTAATTACCCCATTATTTATTAGGTATTGACAGGAGTGATATATATATATATATATATATATATATATATATATATATATATATATATATATATATATATATATATATATATATAGTAAGCTAGAGGAGTCTCCGTCAGATTTAAGAAATACAATATATATATATATATATATATATATATATATATATGTATATATATATATATATATATATATATATATATATTATTTATTTATATATACATATATGTAAAATTGAAGAAACAGCATATATATATATATATATATATATATATATATATATATAAGATTTAAGTAACGGCATATATATATATATATATATATATATATATATATATATATATATATATATAATGTAAGAAAGAATATATACATATTTATATATATAAATATAACGTAATTAAGAATATATAAGATTGAAGATATAGGATATATATATATATATATATATATATATATATATATATATGATTAGAAAGAACCGACGAGGTTTGCCTTTTAAATTTTTATTGATTTTTTCTAATTTTCAGATAAGGTGTTGAGTATTGCACTCGAAGTTATGGATAAACTCTCATAAGTATATATTTTGTTAATTTTTTCAAGTACTTTCTACCATCACTGTCATTTTCAAGAATCGATGTGGTGTCTCTATGTTAGTTAAACATCTCATATCTTCATCTTGGTTTTCTTTGGGAAGTTTGACGTTTCCAATTGTCTAGCGTAACGGCATGTGTAACGACTACTGGGGACAACGCTGCAAACAATCATTGCGATTTATTTATGTATTATTCATTCATATTAGCAAACGTCTTAGTAAAAAATATTACTTACGGAAACCTGTGCGAATACCTCTGTCGTGCAGTTTTCTTTGAACTCAACATTAACAATAAAATCCCTTTCTTTGACGCCATTGTCGATGCCATTGTCCATGCCAACTGCCATAATTATACAACCTCCCTTTACAAGAAAATATTAGCAGAAACTACAAAAGTGAATATTCCCACTGAAATAAAATAGCAGATATAAAAACATGATTTACGGAGTTAAAGTAACTTTATAGTGCGTTATTATTTTTTAGAAAAATTAGTAAATTTAAACAAACACTAATCCACAATAATTTCCCTAATCATTACGTTGATGAAACAAAAAAATTTAGCCTTGACGATATCTCGAAAAAATGAAGGCAGACGACCTGTGTCGAAAAAAAAATAGACACACCATTAACCTATTTTATTGTAACTAAATGTTTTCAAATTGTACGCAGAAGAGAAAAGCAAATAAAAACATAATTCACTGGTGCTTGTAGCGGGCCTAAAAAACGAATGGTCGGAAAATACTTTTTTTCCTCCACTCATTTTCAACGCCGCGAGCATATATCTCAAGTAGGTGTGAATTTTAGCTTACAATTATTTCTGCAACCTACTTCCTCTATACCTGTCGGAAACGTATAAATAGCGCAGGAATTTTCAATTCAGGAAGGATAAATCCACCAGCTACTGAACTTTATGTCGGCAGATCGAAGGAACGCAGTCACGCATCCCCTTTCTCCAATTTTTCAACCACCGTGGCTAACGACATCGCCATATGGTAAGCAGATGAAGAAATGGGAACACCCCATATTAGCGTCACTATTTAAGTAAATTTTTGGACACTTTTCTGTCTAGATTTAATCCTTTAAATGTAAATAAGGAAAAGCCATTTCGAACACTTCACCATGTGCACAAATGTGAAAATCTCTTTTACCAATATACTCGAACACTAACGAGGTACACAACCAAATCCCACACACTCAATACATAATGTCGTTTTGAATAAAAGTTATTTTGGATTTGGTTAATCCTAGTTTTGTCTTTGTTTCGAATTGTTGCTGATAAATGATTGCATGTTTGAAGTTTCGGTGTTAACCAGAAATTGCAAGCCCCCAACATATACATCACTCAGTGATCCTAAGAAACACCTAATATTTATCATCTGCTAGAATATGTTTAAAAAAATCTAACTTAATTATCGCCGGACCTTATAATTCACCCCTATGAAAAAAAAAACAATATTGTCTATGAATTATTAACCAACGACTGTGACATTGCATCCCCAACATTAATAGTTAATTAACTTTAAATATTTAGATTGAACACAAACTCACTACACTCTCACAGATTGACCTGTCACCTGTCGAAACTTGGTGCAATCCGAGTACATATCGATAGACGCCTTATGGATGACCAAAATGTAACTATCAACTTAAGACAAATATTAGTAGATAACATAAAGATAGTCTACAACATCCAATGCAAGTAAAGACACCAAACTCTTGAAGCTATCATACAAAATAAACAAATATCATGTATATTAAATGTCAATAACCATAAAAAGAATGAAATAAAAATTGAATTAATTACTTTATTTATAGTCAGACTATTGTCCACATCTTTGTTGTTATTATAACAAAGTTTCATCACGTGTATATCAATATGCGGAACCAACAAGGAATTCTGCACTGAACCTTTTATTTTATCTACGTTGGAAGACTGTTCTGTTTCCACTATGTCTGAATATTTCATCTACTTCTTAGATTTTATGCTGCTCAGTTATTTCTCACGAATTTCCATTGACTCCATGTACATACGGCTCGACACAGGAATTGAACTCACAATTCAGTTCAGAATTCCCTGTAGATTACCCAGATCGAGATCTGAGGAAGGCCGCAGGACACAACGACCGAAACGTTATGATGATAACAACAAAGATAAGGACAATAGTCCAAATCCAAATATTGTAAATAATGATAACTTCTAACGCCAGAAATTCAGATAGAGATAATGAATAAATAATAATGGAGCTTTTTAATATCGACAGAAGGCTCTGTAATTAGCAATATATGATATTCAGCGAGTCCATCAACTTCAAATAGATACTCTTTTCATTTCTTGGTGGAGTGCATATATATGTAAATAATACTTTGGGTTATATTTCTGTACGTTTCTGTATAATGTCGGAACATTATAAGACACAATTTAATGGAGACTAGAATGTGTATCACTTTTGAGACGATTTAAAATACATTTTAAAACATTTAAAAACAGCTTTGCAAGCGGTGAAACAGAGAAATAAATATTTATACCTGTAGGCTGGCGGGAGAAGAACATAAGCACTTGAAAATGAGTTTTGAAGCGTTAGTCGGTTTTAGATTAATGACTAACATTATTTGCTAAGGTATAATGGGAGATTTATGGAAGAATGTTTTCTTTCCCGTAGAGTGTCTGATTAAATGTAAAATAAATAACAGAACTGTCCAACAAACAGAATTGTCAAAGTTTGCAATAACAAGTAAAAGAAAAATAGGACAGGGGAAAAATAATATAAAGCAAGCAAACAATATATGCAAAGGAAATTATAAGGCAAAGCAACAGTAATATTGCAAAAGGTTCATAAACTAAGAATTGGCGTTAACACGCAAAAACAAGCTCGTACACGCTAATGTGGCATTCTGCCTTCAAGACAAGACAGATCGGGACTGAGTCATATGAAATCGAGAACCGCCCTATTTTACCGAACGCAGTGTCAATCGTTCCCCTCTGTATTCTTAACTCTTATTATTTTATTGCTCTTATTCCTTAATATTAGTTTTTCTCATATTCTCCAATATTTAGTAACCTCTTGCGTCCCAGTGGCTTTATTGCCTTG
>OZ010595.1:8667880-8690380 GCA_963932145.1 Acanthosepion lycidas | reverse complement strand
TTCAAAAATAATGAAGTAATAATGTCGTTTTTTGACGTTTGTGACCCTGGATTTCACGCTTTTGTGATCGTCAGACAAACTATAAATAATATATATATATATATATATATATATATATATATATATATATATACATTTCACACACGCCGCAAGGACATATACAATCCGAGTCAAATAGTCAGAAAGCAAACGTTGTAACCACCTATCAACGTGGCTATATATATATATATATATATATATATATATATATATATATATATATATATATATTTATATATATATATATATATATGTTTATATATATATATATATATATATATATATATATATATATAGTTGAAGTGATGTGAGTTTGTCACTTTGAGTTTCACGCTTTTGCGATCTTTCACAAACTATAAATAATATATATAATAAACTGCATATATATATATATATATATATTTATATATATATATATATATATATATATATATATATGTGTGTGTGTTTGTGTGTGTGTGTGTGTGTGTATATGTATTTATGCGTGTATGTATCTATGTCAGCGTGAAAGCGCGGAACAGCACAAGGCGGTTTGACCCAAGCATGGTGAATGAAAATGTATTGATGTCGTAACCCTTTCGGAGTCATCGTATCGGAGGCTTGAGCGAGCTGGATTTGTTCAAACTGTCGAACCCGGTATATAACGTTCTGTCTGCCAGAAACTGCTACTAATGTCCAGTTAGCATAGTTACAATATAAAGCAGAGCTGGAATCTGTTGGTTTGGACCAACAGAGATTAACTATTAAGCGGATATGTTAGGACTGGGATTTCTTTGCCTAGACTCCGAACCGTTAAAGTTGATTTAAGTTTTCGGTCGGAACCATTGGCTTAACACCTCAACAATCCTTCACTAAACTGCTATCAACAAGCGCTATAGTTTTACTCTGTTACATATTTTGTCGTTTTCTATCTCATCTTTACTCTTCTCCGTACCCTATTAAAAGGCAACATATATTTTATATTACAAAGAGTTAATCATGCCTTGAATCAAGTAGCAATATTAATGCAATTATTGTCGAAATCCCTTCGCTAGTAGACATAATTATAAGCATAGTAATAATAATCCACTGAATGATGAGATCCTTATATATATAATGGATATGGTGATTTTTTTTTTAATTCAGCTAATTGATTCAAGGTATGATTAACTGTTTTTAATATATATATATATATATATATATATTTGAAATTTTATGCAGATGGCGGCAATAATCTGGCAATAAAATTAATGTCTTCAGTAGAATCGATCATATAAATACAATCACTCCAATCATTTCACTAATCAGTGAGTAGAGAGAGTAACAGTTACATATTATTAAGCTTGCATTTGGATATTATTTCAGATCTTATTTTCAAAAGCTTCGTCTGTTCAGAGAATCCATTATTTGATTTTAACTTCAACCGCAAATTACATTTTGCCAACCTCCATAAAATTAAATTATCTCAGGTATTCGTTTGCATTTTTCCTTCTTTTTCTAATTGCATTTTATACGTTTTCCAATTTTTCTTCACATAGCTTACATTTTAAAGACTTTTATAAAGGAAAATATTTTTCTCCCAATCTTTACGAAATAAAGAATCCTCCTGTATTTTGGAAACTGAAGCAAAACGGAAGTATTATTCAAACAAACATCTCAACCATAAAATATATATAAAATTAATACATACACACAGAGAACTCCCGAAACCAAATGAATCTTGTTTATTCATTCATGTGCGAGAATCCAGTGATTACAAGATCGCCAGACGTTTTCCTGATGAATTGTTTTGGGGCAGCCAATAGTAAATTATATCTTTCCACGGAGAGTTTCTCATGTCTGTGGATATCTTAAAGAGACAAGGAAATTACAAACAAGAATCTACACTTTTAGCTTTTTCTGTATTTTGGAAACAGAAACAAGGCAGATGCATTAGTTAAAAAAAAAAACTTCTCATATATATATGAATTAAATCTTACACAAACAGAACTCTTGAAACCATCGTATCTTTTTCTATATTCATTCATGTGAGAGAATCTAATGATTATAAGATAGTCAGACTACTTCCTGATGAGTTGGTTTTTGGTGGGGCACCCAACAGTAAATTATATCTTTCAAGGGAGAATTTCTGATGTATGTGGATATTTTAAAGAGACAAGAAAATTATAAACATTTATACAAATACATGCTGACATAAAGATTCTAACATACACAATATATGATCGAAATATTGAAAAAACACAAACGTAGATAGATAGATAGATAGATAGATAGATAGATAGATAGATAGATAGATAGATGAAAAGACACAAATTTATATTGATACATAATAGCTGTTGACTCGGTAAACAAGACCAATGCTGAAATTATAAATATTTTGAACAATTTTTTGGGGTTCTTGTGCGAAAGACAATGGTTCTTGAAACTTGCATGTGATTTGAAGTATTTATTGCACATGTGTGTGTGCGTTTGTTTTTCCCAGAGTCTAGGCTGTTTTGCAAATTCTGTTTCAGTTGATGGTAGAGACCAAATCGGTCTCTGCAAGTTTTTCTGTCACAGGTGATATGTTCATTTGTTTCCAACGAAATACTGATCCTTATTTGTGAATATTGTACCAATTGTGGATAATGAGGCCTGCATAGGAGGAACTTTCCCTGCCACATTCACCACACGTAAACTGACGAATGATTTCCCTTATCCTAGATGCACGTTTCACATTTTCCCAAATCATTGAACGTTCTTGGACGATTTTAGTGTCTTCATGAATTTTACGCTGCAACTTATACCGCTTCTAATCAGCTGTTCCTCATGTAGGATCTTCGATATGCTAGGTTGCAAACGATTCTTTTAAAGAGTCATTGACATTTTCCTTTGGTTTATGCTAGGTTCGAGTAGCATAGAGCAACTGTCTGTAAGGCATTTTGTTTAAGTTTTGTGCTGTCATCAGGGCGAATTAAATGACCTATCCAGCGAATACTGTGAGAATGAATGTGGCAATGTCTAGCGTGTGAGACGCCCAATATATACCAAGAACCGATCTCACACATCATTTGTGGAATTTCCCCAGATATTCTAAGGGTCCATGATGTACAACTCATGTGTACAGCAGGCACATTGGAAAATAGGCATTGTAGAATGCACTCTTTATGCATTTTGAGCCGCACCAGATCTCGTCTTAATATAAGCAGGTATTCCATCGTCAATAGTACAGTGTCTATGTATAATTCTTTCAAGTTATGTGAAATTGTCAATCGCCTTTAATCTGTGGCCAAATATTGAACGTTGATTGTAAAGTGAACATGGAGAAGGTTAAATATTTACTGGACTGATAGTGACGTCTATGGATTTGCTGCAACGTAAAATCTGATACATCAGCATTTTCGTTTCTATTTCTGAGACCAAGCAAAATTTGTCAGCATACAGAAGACTTCGGATAAGAAGCTGGAATGTCAGGGATAAAAAAAAAACATGTCTTAAACACATCGTCATAATCTTGACAAAACACCTAGTGATAAATAGACAGATCAAATCAGAAAAAACATAGATTGTCAGATAGATAGAGCTCAACAGACTGAAATAGATAGATAGATAGATAGATAGATAGATAGATAGATAGATAGATATGAACAGTCTGATATAGATAGATATTAAAAGACTGAAATAAGTAGATATGTAGATAGATTCCTTGAGAGATATTTTATATTTTTGAATTCCATCAAATTTTTAGTGTTAAGAGAATACATACATACATATATAAATATATATATATATATATATATATATATATATATATATATATATATATATATATATATATAATAAGATATTATAATATAAAAATGTTGAAATCGCAAAACAAAAAAGCTATCATGTTTCAATATTTGATTATAACTGCGATTAAAGGATTTTTAAGACAATTTCAAAAGCAAAATGTTACCTCTTTTTCGAAAGATAAAGACGTTTATATATATATATATATATATATATATATATATATATATATATATATGTTTGTATATGTCTGTTCATATGTCGATCGATAATCGATTTGTATTTTTTTATATTCTCCTATTTTCAATTTGCTTGCGGCTTATCATCAAAAAATCTCTTGACTTCCTAATATAGCATTCAATTTTTATCTGTATGCAAGATGCAAATACACACTCACAGTTGCGCTTCTTATAGCATATATATATATATATATATATATATATATATATATATATATATATATATATATATATATATATATATATATATATATATATATTAAATTATAAGCCCTCACGATTTCATCCTCCTTGGGATTATCCATACAGATTACCAAGATTTTCGTTACTTTATATATATATATAGAGAGAGAGAGATAGATAGATAGATAGATAGATAGTCATCCACAGTTTAATTGTTTCGCTGTATTTCAAGCTAAGATCGAAACCCGACTGATTGGACATTAGTCAGAGATCTTACCATCATCGCAATGTATAAAGTGTATTTTAACGTTCTTCTCTATACGAAATGCGCTAGCAGCTCGTAGAACTCAATTCATACTCGAAGAGTAATACAGAGATTAATACACAGAGTAGTATAGATTAATATATAAATAATATATATATAGAGAGAGATCTTATCAATTATAATTCAAGCAACGTTTGTTCAAAGGCTTTTAATTTATAATATTTAACAACACACACAGACAAACACACACACACAAATACACACATATATATTATATGTATGTATGTATGTAGGTGTATATTGCGGACTTAAAACCTTTATTTCCGTCCTTCATTTCTGTTATATGTTTAATAATTAATAAATGTTTATCGTACTGATTATATTTTTAACTTTTCGTTTGTTCTTGTTTTATTAACTAACCTATTCAGGAACACATGTAATATGGCTGTGCAAGGTACTGTTTGTTAATTTATAGGAGCTGACACAACACAAGACTAACTTCAAAATTTTCGCACACCGATATATATATATATCGTTTCTCGATTCTATACATATTTAAGGAACTAATTTTCTATATAAACCTGTGAATACTTCATATGGGTTTGCAAAATTCATATTTTTACACTTTTGCTCTATTCGCTTTCTTAGATTTCATTCGCAATTGAAACATTTACTTTATGAAAGCTTTCAGTTAACAACATCTCTTTGTAATTGCCTCAGTTTAAAGATGACCTGAAAAAAGACTTTGATGGGCTTCAGCCGCTTCCAAGAAGTACAAATATTTCAAATGTATTTACAACTTAAAAACTGGCTTTCTTCACTTTCTCAATTCAACAAATCTCATTCAATATTTGATCCAAAAACAAATAGTGAATAGAAATTTGAAGACATTTCATTTTGCATTCATCTCCGCTTTCACATGTTATTAACATTTTTATATGGGTTCATATCTTTACTATATCGAATGACTTAAAAATATCCCGTTTTAAAATGTGAGCTGATCTCTATTTGTTTTGTTTTTAACAAATTAACAGAAAGTTTAATTGACATACTTCCATTAAAGAATGATGAAATTATTCTATAGGTGAGCCTATGTATTAATATTAAGATTTCATTTCGGATTTGTGAAAACGTTACTGAAATCGACACCTGAAGAAGCAAGGAACCAGTAACAACCGAAACGCTATGGTCATTATCGCCGCGATGAGAAATCTGTCCTCAATAAATATAATTACACACTCCTGAAGTGATAGAAACTTTGAGGCTCTAACAATCAACAAGTTGTCACACTTTCAAATATATCAGTAGATATCTTTGTTCGCTTTTATTTAGTCCATCGTTGAACAAATCTTTAATCAGTTCACCCCAAGCAAGGCGATAATGCCACTAAGACGCAAGGGGTTACTGAGCGTGAAAGAAAATAAAAAGAATTTAGTAGAAACCTGAAAAGTAAATCTCGACTGTTGTTTAAAAGACCAGGGAGGAGTGTGAAATTGGCGATAAGCAAATCTCTCTATTCCTAATTGAGGAGAAAATTAAAATAAATAATTAGTGAATAAAATTTCAGTATCCATAGGGAGACGTTAGAAGGATAGAGTTGAAGTAGAGTTTAGAAGGACCCGGAAACCCAGTATTATACAGAAAACAAGGGCTAAGCCCCGATTACTGTTCAGTTGATTGAATATTGTTCTTGTTTTTACTTGAGCCTATAGTTAAACATTGATCTTACTTATAACTGAGACCTTAGGTAAACATTAGTCTAGCTAAATGTTGAATCCACCGATAAGATTTGTTATTGTTTAAACTTGGGTCTAATTACTATTATTAGTCAAGTTTATACTTGAGCCCGTATGTTTATACTTGAGCCCATATGTAAACATAAGTTGTGGTTATACTTGGAATTCCAGGCAAATCATGACCATGTTTATATTTGAATCTTTAGATAAACAATGGTTGTTAGAACTGGCTACTAAAATATTTACTAGGTAAATTGTTTCGATTTTGGAGGTCTTACTTATCTGCAGGCGATTTATAATTTAGAGACGGTGTCATTAAATTGTAGGCATTACTCCATTTTATGGAATACACATCGAAGGATATTTTAAAAAGTAAAACAAAACTATTATCGCCTAAATCGGGACGTACATGCCAAATTAATTGCCAGGATATGTGATGAGGTATTTAAATGTCGTCCAAGGCTTCATATTTCGAATGTTTACTTTAAGGGTCGTAGACGACAGAGTTGAGATAAAAAGAAATAGAAGATATGAAAAAGAAGTCAAGCATTTCAGACAAGTGAAAGATTATTATATCACAGACTATTGAATATTTAACCAGTAATGTAGCGATAGAAAAAAAAAAAAAAAAAAAAAACACAATATCTATTTTTTTCTAATGAAAGCCGAATAAGGATAATTCGTTGATGTAAACGGTCATGGTTTTGATGTGCCAGGTGATGAAATCGGTGATGGTAGAAATGCTAAACTAATCCTTAAATATTGCATTAGGACAGAATTTGATCTCCTGCCCTCTAACTTGCAACAATATAAACAAAAAGAGATCACCGATTGGAAAAGTCGTTCTCTGGCTCCGGACGAGAAATCGGTTAGTCGAATCCTAATTCCAGTTGAGATTGTTATATAAACTTCCGTACAAATAACCCTGACAAAGGCAGGAACCCATACTTTATACCCTCAGTTATAAGTTAAAAAAGTACAGTAGACTGGACTCTCTAGCCGTTGTTGGTAACCAGCATATGAGAACCACAACTTTGAATTCAAAGTCGTATTTGTTACTAGTATGGCATATCGCTGGACTCTAGTTTCCGCCCAAGATAGTTGATCCATAAACCTGAGGTGGGTTCTAAGGGAATTGAAGAAAAATGGACGTGCTTGAGCAGCTGGGCATACTTGCAAACATACGTCAGTACTGAAGTAAAGAAATGACACTGATTTACAGTGTGCTTTTATGCCTAAAAGTCTTTTCTCTGAAAACAAAATGTGCTGTGACTAAGTAGCTCACTCTTCTTTTATATCGAGAATAACTAAAACTTGACTGAATGTCTAACGTGAAGGCTACTTCCGGTATAGCTCGATGATTACAGAAATGTTCCATTATCTGAGAATTGTAGATTTCTTACTATTTTATAAGGTGTTACATATCGTAAAGATATGATACATCTTGCCTTGTAGAATATTGCCTTAACTCTGCTACATTTATGATAAGTGATATCTATCGTTTTAATAATTTACGATATCTATTATAGAGAGGTGTTTAATACATTAGTTTCACGGGCAATAAATTCATGAATTGAATTTGAAATCTCAAATATACTATTGTCTGCCATATTGGCAAGTCTTAGTGAACAAGTATGTAAGGTTAATAAGCTACTCTCAGAGTAAAAGAGAAAAAAACATTTTATTTTAGAAAATTGCAAGACATACTAAGCTCCTTACCTACATTGATTTTACATTACAATGGGTGCGTGATATTCTTCATAAGAATAAATATAATTATCACACGTAACGTTCTTACAGACTCATCAGGCTGAAATCCCGTATATAGCACGATGTTAAGCAACGTCAAACTTGATCAGTAACTAGATGGGTGACCGTTTTTGAATATAAGATGCTATAAGATTAGATTTAAGGTTGGTGGAATGGATAATACCTGGGAATTGTTGATGAGAGAAGCGGAATTCTAATTCGCCTCGAGTTATTTATATTCCCATGCTCAGAAATCCCCCCTTGTATTGTTTTTAGGATTTGCTGTAATTTCTAAAGTTTCCCCATTCTCTGTCATTTCCAGTAACTCCTTGCGTCTTAGGGTCTTTATAGACTTGTTTCAGGTGAATTGATTTAAAAAAAAAAGAAAGTAGCGTACACAACTCGATTATCATATGCTGAAAAATGAATTTTAGTTATCTAACATTTACGATCCTTCTTTTATCTTCGTCTGTATAATCATAGTCAGTTAAGATTTCAGTCATATCACGTCGAAATACCGGTTCCTGGAAGATCCCGAAATTAAGCAACATTGAAACTGATCAGTAGCTTGCTGTGTTAACTTTTGGGCATACCAGGGGCTGTCATCCAGTACGGAATTCATAAATGAAGAGCCGAGTTCCAATTCCAGTTGGGTACAATATATCCACTTACACGCAAGTAGCCTTCGAAATTGTAGGAATTCACTTCTTCTCCCCAATCTATGAGTTAATTAGTAAGATTTGTATCACTAAAGTATTATTATCTCCTAAATTCTTACAATCTAAAAATAGATTTTCTGGCATAAAATGACCGACAAAGTGTTGATAAACCGTAAAAAACAAATCAATCTATCAACTAACAACGTAAGATATGCAAAGGGAACAGGGTTGATAGCAGACACAGAAAAAGAACTCCTAGAAAAGGCAGTAAAGAAAAGCGATAAGAACAGTCTAATCATAAATTGAAAGAAGAGAAAACATATACTTTTTAGCAAAAAGAAGAGCCCAAGATGCAAATTACGAATTGGAGACAGCAAAATCAAGTAAGTTGAAACATGTAAATAATTAGGAAGTTTAACAGGGGACTAAAATATGACAGCGACATCAGATGGTGTTTTCGGGTAAAAGAAGATGCATTTAAAAAAAAATTATCAAACTATTAAGGAATAGGGAAAATACGTTAAAAATCAAAGAAAATAGTAATGAACTGTTATGCCATTGAATGCTGGATAATCTCTCAGGTGAAGAAGAGACGTGACGTAACAAAAATATTCTTCTAAAAAGGTTACTGGGAATATCATGGAGTAAATGTGATGAAGTTTCAGGGAAAATGAAAATAAGAACCACACTTATAATTAGAATCAGAAAAAGCTGTAATTTCTAGGATACATAATGTAGAAAGATAACTTAGAAAGGCTGACACTCTCTTTACATACTGCGCATAATGTGGAAAGAGGGCTTAGAAAGGTTGACACTCAGAGTACGTACAGCACATAGTAGGCCTAACGATCACGTGCAAATGTCTAGTAGAACAGGGATTGTGAGAGATAGCAACTATACTGTGACCTAAAATGGTGAAATGATGTAGAAATCCATGATCTTCTATGTCCTGAATGGACAAAGCACATATAAGGATAGGTGACAGATACATTCTTCAACCTGTATACGGGATAATTTATTCATCGAATCTCGTTTTCTGCGATTTATTGTCACAAGCACACATTTCATTTGGATTCGTAACCATATATATATATATATATATATATATATATATGTATATATATATATGTATAATGCTTACAGTTAGATTAAGGTGAAAACCATATAAATCTTGTCGCACGCACTGTCCACGTTAGTTCAGATTCCTGATTTCAGAGAGGTGAATTATTGTTTCGTGGATATTACTGAACGTTTGTGCCATTCCTACTGTCGCCACTTTACGTCTTCCTCCAATTACGGTTCGCAGAATTTGATTGCCAATAAAAAGCCGTCGTCCAAAACACGTGGTGTCTTCGAGACTTTTGACTAAATCAACGGTGACAGCTTGGTACAGACTGTGTAAATATTCCTCATTCTGCATCCGTGTGAATGCGTGTGTAATATTGGTCTGGGGATATTTGGCTACGACATACTGATAGAAGCACTGGTACCATGGTAAAGGATGCCATAAGTTACACTCTTACTGGTGATTTTGGAGGGAGGATTCAAAAATATCCCAAGCCATTTTCCGTTATTCGTGCAATAGAAAGTTAAATTATAATTTCAGTAAGACCCACCAAATACGATAACCACGTTCTTTAGCATGCTCAACACGATATTCAAATACTTTAAATGGCTTAAGATAACGATATTTATACATATATATATATATATATATATATATATATATATATATATATATATATATATATAAATATCAGGGCAATGTTCGGCAAATCTATGATAATATATATATATATATATATATATATATATATATATATATATATATATATACAAGTATATGATTGGTGTATATGGAATGAATTCCAATAACCAACAATTACTATTCTTAAAAGAGTGCTCAATACAAAGTAGAGCAGATATAATTATTTATTTTTAAAGAAAAAAAAATTATAACATAAATATGTTATAAAATCACTACAAAAATAGCCATTTTGTTTCAACACCTTCGGTGTCTTATCAAGTGATGACGTCTTGATAAGACACCGAAGGTGTTGAAACAAAATGGCTATTTTTGTAGTGATTTTATAACATATTTATGTTATAAATTTTTTTTTCTTTAAAAATAAATAATTATATATATATATATATATATATATATATATATATATATATATATATATATGTGTATGTGTGTGTGTGTGTGTGTGTGTATGTGTGTGTGTGTGTGCGCGTGTGTGTGTGTGTGTATGTATTCGACTGGATACGAAAATTCGGGTTTACGGAGCTGTTGTACATGCCATCCTTTTGTATGGCTCAGAGTCGTGGATCCATGCACGTACCATATACGCCAGCTAGATGTTTTCCATAAAAGCTGTCTGTGTGCAATCTGTGGAGTTAAGCTTCAAGATAGGACATCTAACGTAGACCTGTTAAACAGGTGTAATATTGGAAGAATCGAGACTTTGATCATACAGTTTCAGTTACGGTGGACTGGTCATGTCTTGAGAATGTCTGATGACAGGATACCCAAGATCCTAATGTAGAGCCAGTTAGATCAGGGCTACAGGAATGTTCGGAAATGTTCGGAAAATCAATGATAAAGTATATGATATATTTTCAATCTGCTTGTCTGAATCATCTTCAAGAAGTGAGAGCAAGATCTAAAAGGTCAGCCAATATAACAGTGATCTCATTTCACAATCCTCACACTGGCTCCATATATGGCCTGCTTTGTAAATCACTAGAGGGCCTTAAATACCACTTAAGATTATCGCACAAACTTACATAACTGCATCAATAAGCTGTCAAATACGTCGAAACCGACTGGAGAGTTCAATATATATATATATATATATATATATATATATATATATATATATAATTAAGTTATGAGGAACTTGGTAAACCGAATTGGTAAATCCAAAGAGGATGACATCCTGAGAGCTCAATGTGAGGACAGAGCTAATATGTAATGAAAAACAAACCACTTAAGGTACCATTACGATAATTTATTTCACCCAAAATCCTTTTTTAAGGATTCAGGATCATCAGGTAAAAGTTCCAACAACGAATTGAGAGGAAAAATGGGCTTTTATTTTTCTTCTCAATTCGTTGTTGGAAGTTTACCTGATGATCCTGAATTCTTAAAAAAAGGATTTGGGGTGAAATAAATTATCGTAATGGTACCTTAAGTGGTTTGTTTTTCATTACATTATATATATATATATATATATATATATATATATATATATATATATATATATATATATAAGTATCAGGAACAATGTTGGAAAAATGTATGATAAAATATTATATATATATATATATATATATGTATGTGTGTATGTATTTAAGTATCAGGAACAATATTGGAAGTAAATCTTGTGACGCGTCTCGTCCTTTCGTCAGTCTAAATATGTTATGCCGGTACGAATACACATGTTCACGAACCAGAGATTCTGGGAAATTTAATTTTAAAAAATAATACATCAAAAAAATTATTAATTAAAAAATTAAAAAAGAAATAATATTAACATTCCTCGTATCTTTGCTTCGTGCGCATGTATAGTAGCAGTCACATGACAAATTTCAATCTGATGAAGTCCTAAATATGAAACGCGTAGCAAGAAAACATTTTTCGCATTTTATATAACTTGTAATTTGTAATACCGAAATATCTTCCATCATCATGGCTAATGTTAATCTCGAGACGATCAAGACTTTGCGCCTTTTTTGTCTAACGTTTGCCGCTTTTACATGGTGGAGTGATTACATAGAATCAATTATTATATTCACTGCTAGGAAAGTTAGTTCAGTGTCGTGTGAGTCAATTATTTTCGTCACAATCCATTTTTGCACATTTATGAATCATCTTTTCATTGAATATATGTAACTTCTGGTATCTCGAAATTCTTGACAAAATTCAATGAAGAGTATGTAAGTTTAACGGTCTTGACCTGGCATCTCAACTTAAGCTATTTTTCCTCTGCCGGGTCGTGTTTATCGGTCTTTTTATAGAAATATTTTTCTGGCAATTGTTCTGACGAGCTTTACTCCTTAGTGCATGACTACCTGAAATGAATCGTACTACTAAATTGCCAACTAAGTCTAATCGTCTTGTCGCTGAATTAGCTAGATATAAGTTCTATTCTAATAATCTCTTTTCTCACACTGTTGCTTGGGGAACTTTTTCACGAGATTTTGCTTCCGTGTCACCCACGGTCCTCAAAAATTCAAATGCAGCATCTGTCATCATCTTTTGACATCTTAAACCTATTCGTTTATTGTCCTTACGCCTCACAAATGTCTTCCCGTTCTCTTTCCCATGCAGTAGTCACTTGGGTCTTTCTTTTTACAGTAAGGTTCACTCTTTACAGGGCCCAGAGATCACTCGAGGTAGAGGGTTAAGTTACGAGGGCATTTTTGTTTACGCGAGTGAGAGATAACGGTTAACTCTAGCCTTGAAAAGGTTAAGATTGTAGTGATCAGGGAAATATCTTGTTAGAAGTCGGTTCTACAGGGCAGTGGTTCGCGAGAAGCTGCTGCTGAAGTGGAACTTAAGTGGAAATATCGGCCATTTTCTATAATGTAAATCGCTTGGCGGGTTCTTACCGTGAGAGTATTAATTGGCGGGACCAGGGAGGTTAGCATTTTCGTTGTAAGTAACGATGGAGCAGCAAGAGGCTTGCCTCATTCCGCCTGTAGGAGAGAGGATGAAGGGTGAAAAATAATTCGTCACCCACAAGGGCTTGGAGACGCTTTTGGATTCTCTCAATACTGGATAGTAAGTTCTGTGAAACTCCCGCCTAAATATGATAACAGTGCTTCATATTTTGCCTGATCTGGCTCTTGTATCGATCGCATACCCGCCCTCTTGAAAACTGGACATAATCTCGACACCTTCCAAAGGATTGGGTAAGATTTTACCTTTAAGCAGCGGTTGAAGAACTTTATTAGAATTGGGAATACTACCAGGATGATATTCTTAAGGACAACCACTGAAAATTTGCCGGACCAGTGGCTTTCTTAGGGTCAAGTCCTTTGATAAATATAGACACTTCTTTTGACAGTAATATTATTGAGATTGTGCCCAGTGAGAGGTGGGAAATTGAGAAGGGGATGGTCTTTGTCGTCTAATGTTGAGTTAGAAGCAAAGATGGAGGCAAAGAAAATATGACCTCGGGGCCATTTATATTTGTGAGCAAAGCTGCTTTATATCTGTTCATGATTTGGTTGGTGATCTTCCAGAATTCACAGGATCCAATTTGTGTTTTTTTTTTATCTTGGTGTGGACTGCTCTTGCGTAGCTGCATTTGGCGTTTTCTGGAACTTTTTTGATCCGATTTCGGACAGTTCTGAATGTAGTGAGGGACAAACTACATCGCTCCTTGCGATAGATACTGAAATATTGGTTTCGGTGTGTTATGGCTGCATCATATTGAGGGAAGGACCAGTGTTGTCTGTTGTTTGCTGGAATTTGTTTGGGAGCATAAGTTTTCATTCAATAAATTTCCAATCAGTTACAAGGACAGCAGTTTTTGAAGCAGCATGCTTGAAGAATGTTTGGAGGGGAGCTTCCATCATGTAGGATCGAAAACTTATCCCAGCTTGATTTCGCATAGCGAAAAATCGTTCGATGAAAACCGTACATCAGGGGATGGCTTAGGTTTCATACCTGTGGCTACACTGATTAGGGAATGAACTGACGTGCATAGTGGAGGTAAAACGTTTGCTAAGCATTTATCAGGGTTGGAGATTAGGAAGAGGTCGACGAAGTAAAGAAACAACTGTCTACCATTTCGATATTTTTTATTGTGCTGCTCCTCGTTCATGATAATGGCTCTTGTCAGGTTTCAGCTCACAGGAGCCATCATCAGAGTGGTTATATTGACATTACAACATAGATGTTCACCATCAAAGAAGATATCCTGTTATATTTATATAAAAGTGTGCTATGTGACGATAACGGCGAGCAGCAGCATAATAAAAAATATATCCAAATGTTTTTGCTTTTATTTTTCTCTCAAAATTAAAGCCATTATACGAAGCTTAGAGCGGCTCATGATCAAACATATTAGACTATCGTTGTCTGTTATATTTAACAATATATGTTTGAATACACACATACACACACACACACACACACACATATATATATATATATATATATATATATATATATATGTATGTATGTATATACAACTACTGTGGAAATATTAAGACAAAATTTAAAACAAAGAAAGACAATAAAAATGTAGGAAATAAAAAATGCTCATCCGAAAGTGAAAAGAATAAACGAAAATTCAGAATGTTGATTAAAATCACCGACATGTATCAAGAGAGGCGAAATTTCCTGTGGGCTCACTGAGCAAATATTAAAGCAATAGTCATTTTGGTGACGCTAGATTTGTTGAGGGACAGGTGAAGTCTAAATCTCTCAGGCCAAATTTCGCATTATCTCTTTGCCTGGGGTGAAATTATTTTAAAAAAAATTCCCATATTAAAAATGTATAGAAGATGAGGACATGACGCTTGAAATTTCAACAATTCAACCAACTTAAAAAAGGTGCACATGAATCATTGATGCATATCTCGCAGGATAATACCTGCGATCTAAGCAATAGTATACACCTGATTCTGAGGGCCTGCGGTAAAGTTTAATGTTGATATACAGTTTAAATCGGTTGTAAGTACTTCTTATACGGACACATTATTTTGGAATCTGTCCACGGATTGATCTGTAAATATGACCATTGACTTCAATAAAACGAAATTACCTATACGTTTAAGCTTGAGTAAATTGAATCATTTCCAGGATATTGAAATTTTACTCTATGTCATTGAACATATCTGTGATGTGAGCGTGGGCAGGAAAAAAATATCCAATGTATTTCTGATTCTGGTCTAAGATTTAGTATCATTTGTTCATATATATTCATCATTATTTACAGGATTGTATATATCTAAGTCTGACTATACTATGTATTTATCTATATAAATGTCTATCAATATCAGTCTATTCATATCGAAGTTTATTCATATCTATTGATATCAACCTGTTCATATCTATCTTAGTTTATTCATTTCTATCTTAATCACTTTATATCTATACATATTAGTCTATATTATTTACATTATTGGGACTATTGTCCTCAGTATTGTCGCCATATTTATTACGATGTTTCGGCCGTTGTAAGCCGCGGCCTTCTTCAGGTAGTTGGAATGTTGAACTAAAGTAGACCGTTCTAGTTCCATGTGCTATGTCTAATGGATGTCAGTTATCAGTTAATATCCTGTTAATTCCCCTCTGCTATTTCTCCAATACCTTAACCAGGTATTGAACTCACACTCTTTAGGTCCTGTCACTCGATCTAACCATGCCGTTTCCAAATTTCTGACGGAGTGAATTTCGTCATAGTACTCTTTTTCTTACAGACGGTGTTCAACAGCTCCTACTATACTGTGCAGTCGCCAAAATGAAAAGAAAGAAAAAATGGGCCTGTGCGTAATTAAAATTGTATAATGGCGACAATTTACACATTTAAATCTCTCTCTCTCTCTCTCTCTCTCTCTCTCTCTCTCTATATATATATATATATATATATATATATATATATATATATATATACATACAGAGTAATATATATATATATACATATATACATATATATATATATATATTTTATATATATATATATATATATATATATATATATATATATCAATCCGTATGTATGTATATATTTATATTATATTATATATATATATATATATATATATATATATATATATATATATATATATATATATATATATGAAAGAAAAATAAAGTTTTAAGTTATGCTATATTTATGAGTTAAATGCATGTTTCCTTAAATAATATAGACTTATTTTGTCTATTTATCTTAAGCAAATTTATTTCATATTGTCGAATAAGCTTTTTGGGATTTTCACTGAAACACGAAAGAAAATCACCATGTTGATACATGTTTTTGTTGCTAATCCTGTCTAAGCTTGTAATCTTTTATGATGACTTATGTAAGCCGAAATATTGGACAGGATTAACAATAAAAACATGTAACAACATGGTGATTTTCTTTCGTCTTTCAGTGATAATGCTAAAAAGCTTATTCGACGACATGAAAAGAATTTACTTAAAATAAACAGATAAAAGTTGTCTATATTATTTAATGAAACATGCATTATATATATATATATATATATATATATATATATATATATATATATATATATATATATATATATATATATTTAAAAATATGATTCCTCCGCTACATAAGTGTTCTCATGTTTCAAAAACAAGTAAATTTGGAAGGATGAAACAGAGCTTGGTACTTTAATTCAATTTAATTCGATTTATTGAAGTTTTCAGCTCTTGTTTTTGAAACATGACAACTCTTATGTAGCGGAGGAATCATATTTTTAAATAAATAATTATATTTAGGCTCAACTTTATTTTTTTTAAATAAAAACAAAAATACCATACGGATTATTTACCTAACGAGTTATTTCCTATTTTCTATATATTTTCATACACACACACACACACACGCACATATATATACATACACACACACACCCACACACACACACATATATATATATATATATATATATATATATATATATATATATATATATATATATATTTGAAGTGCAAATGCAAAACTGCAAAACTAATACGAACTTGGAAACGGTGTTAATTAAAAATTCTTGAAAAGCAATGCTAATTCATTATTAAAAAAATCTTTGAAGACAAAGAAGGGGAATGATGTGCGTGTGTTGTTCACAACATACGGAGGGCACACAATATCAATTAACTATTAAAGTGAATTCTTAATTACCATAATAAAGCCTTCATCGGGTAAGTTATATCATGCTTTGCAGTTTTGAGAAATCATATTACTGCATATTGCGTTAACAGTTCTCCTTGTTTTACTTCTACAACTGCTGCATCTACTACTCCTATAACTACTACTACGTCTTTGTTCTGAGTATGACGATAAACTAAATCCGCCATCAGCAGTACGTTTTTATAGAAGAATTACCAACAATGTAGAGAAAATACCAACAATACATTTCATAGAATAATTACTAACAATATAGTTTTTTTTTTTTATAGAAGTATTACCAACAATGCATTTGAAAAGAAGAATTACATACAATATATTTTTATAGAAGATTTACTAACAATATATTTTATAGAAGAATTTCTAAAAAAAAATTTATAGAAGAATTAGAAGTACACTTTTATAGAAGAATTACCAAAGTTATTTTCAAAACGGAATTACCAACAGTAAATTGTGTAGATTTTTCCAGCAATTAATTTTTATAAAAGAATTACCAACAATACGTTTTTATATAAGAATTACCATAAAACATTTCATAGAAATATGAAAAAAATTGAAAACATGTCTTACTTCGCAAAGTACAAATTTTGTTATTTTTAATTAAAAAAAAAACAAAACAAAACAAAAACCAAACAAGTTATTTTTTATTAATCTCCCTTCTTGGAGGGAGAAACATGTTTTCACACATCGTTTGATTTATGGAAGATTATTTGGCAAAACGTTTCCGGTATGTAAGTATAACTTAATCATGAAATAATGTAATTCTTTTGAATTAATTATACAGTTTGAAGATCCAAATTATATTTTGGCGTTAAATAACCCATAGAGATGTTGATATGCCACTAAAGCAAAACAACCGAAACAATTACTACTGCCTATTGACGTTATTTTTCTGAACGTTCTTCTCTTTCACACACACACAGACACACACAGACACACACACACACACATATATATATATATATATATATATGTGTGTGTGTGTGTCATTGTTTATGTAAATTTCTAAATAAACAAAGAAGAACATTTGGGTTTACTGCAATTATTTCCGCTTTAGACAGTGACGACTTTTAATCCCGTTCAGAAAATTGTCCCCTGCAGGTAACATGTGCCAGCCGTATTTTTTGCTCTTTATTTTTTGTCAAAAAATAGCGTGTGTACCTAAAAGGAAAATCCCCTTTCCTGCGTTAAAATCTGACTCATACGAGAAAACCTCAGACAAATTCTCATTAGTGTCTGTATCCCCAACCCCCATGCATCCAAACACATCTGATTTAACGATACATTTACGTCGTAAATCTATAAACCATATACGGTACAGAAAATGCCTTTATCGTGGCAGATGTCGGCGAATTTCCAAATAGGTACCGTAGGCGAGTGATTAACGTTCACTTTCTGAGACCCGCGTTCGAATTTCACCATCATCTATATGTGAAGAAGTTGGTCTCTGCAAGCGGCACATTTGGAAATTGAAAACCATACAGAGGTGAAAACAATACCTCGTTTAACCCAAACTTTCTGAGTGAAATTGGATAGGCGTAGATATATGTGCTAGCCCTAAGTGAGCAGCTCAACTGCTTGCAGGAATCCTCCGAAGAGATTCTGGGACGTATCGTCTTATCCCCCTGAGATATTTGTATATGCAGAATCCAAACTGAAATATCCGTATTGGAAGTTTCGGTGGCAATGACAAGCGATACATCATGCAGTTTCAAAATTTCTGAAAGCAGTGAATTGTGTCACGGTGCTCTTTTTCTCACCGATGGTGTTCAACCGACCCTATTATACTATGCAGTCGACAAAACCAAAAACAAACAACGAGTATGCACAAAATGAAGAATGTAAAATTACATATCGCAACCATTATGTATATAAACAAATAAATAAAATATACAATATTGACAATGTTTTCACACTCTTGTTTTTTTATCTACATCATTTTTATTATTTTTCCTCTTAGTTTTACGGACAATTAGTGTTAAGAATTTTTAGTGTTCTTAAATGTTTTAAAATATTCAAAACCTAACGATAGTTTTACTTCCGTTTACAATTACATTTCGCAAAATAAAATCGTTACATGTACGTTGATAAAGTTCTTCAGAGGACGAAACGCTTTGGCAGAGAATCGCTGTCTTTTGTTTTATTCATTTTGGGTTCACCCGTGATTTTTCGTTTATTTTTACCTTAACGACGAGGGATTTTCCAATATTTTTGAGCATCCTCCATTTCGTATTTGAACGCATAACATGTGTTTTTCTCTCAGTGATATTATTTCCTTGCGAATAAATATAAAATACAGTTGCCTGTTTTTACTGTTTTTTTTTATTCTTTCATCTTTTTGGCGCACGTATCTAAACAAATGAATCCAGATGGCTTCACGTTATATTTTTCAACATTACGCTACTTGTCGTTATTCCAATCTTCATCTTCTCTCCAGGATATTTTCCCCAGGTTCACGCCGATGGTCGATTGGCTTGTCATCTCGTAAATTACTCTCCTCAAGAAAGTTGTCCATGCGGACGGAAATACATTAGATGGCAGCGTACTTAGCAAGATACTGATTTTCTGTCCAAGAAACCTGCGTCCGTTTGTAGAGTCACAGTATCGAAGCTTTGTCTTCAGTACGTGGCAGGAATTGCACCTGATTCTGCCTTGACATTGATCGATAAAGATTGTCTCTAAATGCATCAACTCCGTCCTTGGACGATAGACATGGATGATGGAAGGGGAACTTGGGGAGAGAGTTGTATGTAGAAATGGCTGTTGGTATTAATAATGAATCGTTCTGTTGTAAGTTAGCTGGGGAAAATAGGATACAGTGTGTCAAAATAATGTCAGCCCTTTTACTCAATATGTTTAATGCTGATTCTCATGGGAGGAATTTAGTTCTGCTGGAGGTCGGGTATATGACATTTGCGCATGTAGAAGAGGATTTATAAGCAGAGGTGATGAGAGAAAGAGAAAGTCAAATTTTTACGAACCCTAGCAAGAGGCATAAAATAAATAAAGAAAATATATGTAAAAAGAAAAGAGGAAGTGAGATAGAGAACGGGCAAAGACAGAAAAGAAACAAAGAAATGTGTGTACAGAGAAAAGTGATTGTAAAACGAATTGAAGAATAAGAGTGAGAAGAAAGAAAGAAAAAAAAACGACAAGAAATATATAGACAATGGCGAAAATAAGTTTAAAACCGACGATGGTTAAAGGTTTATTCATTTCAGAATATGTTTCTAATAACACAATATAAATTAGTTTTATTGTTTACGCTTTATGCAGAATATATTTCACCTTTCAATGATGGAAAATTTGTATATTTTTCTACAACTTGAAGACTTTTAATACTGGTTTAATTTAAATTATCCATATTTGCCGGCAAAATAAGTTTATGACCGGATTGCTTAATGTGTGGTCACATGGCTGGTCATTAATGCATCTTATAGTGTAATAACTGAACATTGTTACACAGTTAATTCACTATGGGAAAGCACCGTAGTATTATCCCCGTGACTAGATGAAAAATAGTATAACTTCATTAACAAAAAGTTCCCTTTATGAACATTAGCATGTAATTAAACTGCATGAAGACGGTTCGTATTCAGGCTTGGAAGATTTACCAGGATACTGTACAATATAAGGAGAGGCAAAAATAGCGAGCCCCAAGAAAAACAACAGTGGAACTGGATAGACGAATTCATATGCTTTTCCAAGCTGGCTGGATGCTGACGGCCATTGACATTTGCAGACAATTATCTGGTAAAAGTGGCGTTAGTTTTACGCCGCAAACGGTCCGAAACTGTCTATTAGAATTTGGATTATTCGAGCGCATTGCTAGAAAAAATCCAATTATTTTGGAAAAGAATCGACTCAAGCGGCTGAATTTTGCGAAAATCACGTTCAATGGACGGCTGACAACTGGTGTAGAGTTCTTTGGTGTGACGAGTCGAGCATTTGCATCTTTGGATCGGATGGAAAAACTTTTGTCAGGCGCTGCCCAACCGAGGAATTCTATCCTAAATGTGTCAAAAAGACTGCGCAAGCGAGAGGCGATGTGTAATTATGGGGGTGAGTTAAGTGGCTTTGCTATTGGTCCAATTGGTAAAGTCGAAGGAAAACAATAATATAGGCTATATGCATCTAATTAAGGAACATCTTCTTCCATAGTTCACTGTCCAAATGCCACCTGGAGCTATTTATCAACAAGGTCATAGCACCATACACAATGGCAAAAATAAGGCAATTTTTGATAACCATAATACAGATGTCGTTTGAGTCCTCAACCGTGTCTGGATCTTAATCCGATTGAAAATTTATGGAATTACCTTTCTAAAAGCGTTCACGTTAAAAAAAAAACAACAAATTTATCCGAATTATACGATTATATTAAGCAAATATGGCAGAGTATTCCAAATGATTTTTGTTCTCATTTATTAAGGTCGATGCCTAGGCGATGTGAAGCAGTCATTAATAATAGCGGTTACGGCACTAAATATTGATGAATATTTTTTTTTTTGGGGGGGGGGTTGCCCTATTTTTGTTATAAATTTTTGATTTAAATATAACAACCCCCAAAGTGAAAATGAGATGAACTGCCAGAAAAGAAAATACAAGAAAGAAAGAAATAAAGAAAGAAAGAAAGAAAATATATAAAAGGAAAAGTGAAAGACAGACGAACTGTTGAGACAAAAAGAATAAAAGAAAGAAAGAAAGAAACAGACAAAAACAAAGAAAGAAAGAGAATATATGGAAAGGGAAAAGTGAATGTGCCGACTAATTGAAGGAAAAGACAGAGAAGCAAGAAAGACAGTAAGTGAGAAAGAGAAAGAGAGAAAAATAAAATAAATTGAATGTGGCAGCACAAGAAAAATAGATAGCGAAAAAGATAAAGTAAAAAAAAAAAAAATAGAAATAGACAGAAGGGAGAGAAGAGTGAAAGAAAGACATTCAAGTAAGTAAAAAGTGTGATAGACTATGATATATGTAGTCGGAAAATAGATTAATAGTGAC
>OZ010595.1:8622880-8662880 GCA_963932145.1 Acanthosepion lycidas | reverse complement strand
AGCATGGGCAGTAGAACGAGAACAGCCTATCCCGTTGATTAAATAAAATGTTTATTATCGAAATTCCATTTAGTTTATCCGGATCGATATAAACCTGATGAGGTCACAGTAGCCGAAACGTTATCATAACAAAAATAAATATAAAGACAATATTCCGAATTCAACTAATGATAACTCTTCATTCCAGAAATTCGCATATAAATTATTTAAATTTTAAAATATAGGAAGTTAACAGTGAACAATTTTGGTTCTGTTAAGAGGTAAATCTAAACCATACAGGTAACTCAAACAAAGAAATGCATGGCATTATGTAAGGGTTCAAATATAGATGTTAGCAGTTCATGTGTCAATAATGTTACATTGCTTGCGTAAGAATTTCTAAAGATAATATTTAATATCGAGATATGTTAACATAAATGCAAATTAATTAAATTTCTAACTTTACCGAAAACATATGCGGCATCTAAACTAAAAAGTGAATATATTAATTATTATTTTTCTATATGCCGTGTCTCTTCAGATGATGGGAAATCATGGCTCTCCACAATTTTCTGTCCTTTGTAGTTCTTCATAAATTTTGTTTTTTGTCATGTACTCTAAATTTTGTTAAGCCATCCATTAACTCAAGCTCGCTAGGAAAGTTATGCGTTATTTTCATCTGTCCATCTTATCATTAGTCTGCTCTTGTGATCAGGAGGGAATTAACTTTTAGCCTAGTATAAGCAGGAGCCTAGGGCCCAAGGCCGGATTATCCATTACGTTAGGATAAGCTGCAGCCTAGGGTTCCTCAAGCTTTTATAAACTATTAATTATAATTTTCTATCAATATGACAGACACATATTTGTTTTGATTGTTTTGTTTTTATAATGGTGGTTTACAGTCGCGCTCTCACAGACATACCGTCGCCTCCCTCTCTCTTTTCTACAAATAAATTCACAGTAACTGCTCTGACGAGCTACTTTCGCTAGTCCATGAATTTAAAAGTGCTACTAGGTTGGTATCTTAGTCCAATCCTTTGATTGTCGATTCGGTTAAATGCAGCCGTCTCTTCTACTCCAATAGCTTCATGTATCACACTTCCCGTCTGTAGAGCACCCTTCATCTTACTTGCTTCCCTGATAGCTATAAGCTCCAACTATTCAAATGCAATGTCAATCGACATCTCTAGGTGCCTTAATCTATTCCCCGTCCTTTCTTTCCTCTCCCACGCCTCGTTACACTTGCTCCCACTCGCTGTAACCCATTGCGTACCAGTGGCACTCCTGCCTTGATTTGAGTGAAACCTTAAACAATAAAGAAATAATAAAAAAACAAAACATGAAAAAGCTTTTTTTTTTACTACGGTTTTGCTGCAAACTGTGCTGATTTAATTTGCGATGAATAGTAAAATGGCGGTATTTCTTAAAAAGTGTTTCCTTGACAAACAAAAGAAATCTAGTCTAGTTTATTTGAAGTATTTGCAAATACTAATTCTTATTTTAAGTTAGAGATTCTACTAAATTAGCCAACCATGTGTAGAAATTAAAATAAAAACAAAAAAGATCCGATTTAAACTGGAAAATTTAAAAAAAGTAAAACCTTACAACAATCATAGCAACATTTGCAACATTTGTCAACAATAAAAATTAGCTACAATTACATTTCCAAAAACCCTTTGAAATAAAGATGATAAATTATGTCCCGTTGTATTCATACCAAAAATGTTCCTTTTGAGTTCATATGACGTTGCATAAAAAGAAAAAAAATATCTATACTTCATGTAATCCCCAACAATATATTTCCAATATATTTAAATTCCCCTCCTGCTTCTCTTTCTCTCCTCAAATTCTAGCACTCATATTTTTTTTTTAATTTCAAAAAATAAAGCGTTAGGAAATCAATTGACGGAAATCGGCTGAAGATACCAAAACGTTGAAAGCAAGATGGCCGAATCGGCTGATTTCTTAATTTTCTATACTTAAAAGCTCTACATATTAATTTTCTATCATTTTATGTGGATATTGAGCAGTTTTTATTAGTACGATTTGCTGGTCTAATTCAACTCTGATCATTAGATTCTTTATTATTTATATATATATATAAATATATATATATATATATATATATATATATATATATATATATATATATATATATATATATATATACACACACAATTATTGTATATTTTTGGAAGCACCCATTCTTTCAAGTATATTTCATTGAAAAAGTTAGACAAGAAAGATTTGATTAATCTTTTACTAAGTTTTTTTCTATTGTCATTTTTTTTTTTTTGTATTTCAGGGTTTAAAGAATATAAAAATGTCCAAAGTTACTATTGTTCGAAGAGTTTTCGGCTAGTCGTGTAGTCATTATCAAGTATAATGTTTTGGTATGGTGAATTTCCGTGTGTTATATTCTATATAGTAGTTTAGCTGCGTGAAGTTCTTCCGGAAGAGCATATATATATATATATATATATATATATATATATATATATATATATATATATATATATATATATATATATATATATATATATACACTAGTCGAGGAACCTAATTGAAATAATAAAAGAAAAAGTATTAATATACAACCCAGTGTGTTTGAAAATTTTATTTTTTTAATATTTTTTATTGTTCAAAACACAATATATATATATATATATATATATATATATATATATATATATATATATATATATATATATATATATATATATATATATACAGAAATAGAAACAGAGAGAGATACAGAGACGGTGAGAAAGAAATATGCATATAAGGAAAATATAAGCGCAATTATACTGGCCAATTTTGCTATGTGCATTGCGCTATTCGACCCTCTTCTTTGATTCACAGACATCCATTACTGCCTGCTGAGGTAATAACTAAAAATGGAAGTCCGAAACCAAAAATCAACACAAGTCAAAAGAAGGCATCATTCCAATGGCCGGAAGTCATGTTTGACTTGAAAACGGAAAAAAAAAAAAGATATTGTATGAGAAATCTCGGATGCGGTATCCGAAAGTAAAAAGTTTTCCTTACTAAGTAATTTGTCTTTAAGCTTCTATGAAATCGTACATTAAAATCCTCACGTCGAATATGACGTTTTGGCAAAAATTATCAAATTTAGGGATATTTCGTCAAACTTAAATGGAGTTCATCCAGAACCTTTCAACTCCCACTTTAAAATTTAATAACCCGTTTGAAAGGGGCAGTTTTAGTGATATTGGTTTTTCTTTCTCTTTGCCTGTTGTTTTACGGTTCGCATTGACATCTAATAAGCTTTTCTATGTCAGAACTCTAATCCACCCAGGAATATCAGCCGTTTCCTTCTAAATAAACATATGAAAATTCATTGACCGATCAGCCAGTGCTAGCATCGGTTGAAATTTATAATATACTTTTTAAAAGAATCTTAGGAAAATAGTTTTCAAAAGTCCATTAACTTTTATTGCTCTTTCCAGTACGGCTAGAAGTTTCTTTCCTAATTTCTTGATAAGTAGTGTGAAACACAGACATCTTGATTATGCTATTTTTTGGGGGAGTTTCATGCGTTATCCATTTTAATTTTTACGTTAGGAAAAAGTCCTCATGTAATGTGATTTTCTTTCTTTGGTAATGTTCTTTGTTGAGTATAATCTAGCACCATTCTAATGTTGTATAAACCCTTTGTGCTGGGAATAGTCTTCGTTCAACGGTCTTGAAGCGATCATAATAAAGTTGTGTTTCACTCTTTCTTCTCTCTGTCGACCGAGGTGACTCCTACTTGATTTGATCGGAGTTCAAATAAGAACTTCAACAAAAGATTATTTGAAAATTATGTATTTTATCAAAAACGTCGACCTTTATATGTTCAACTAACCAGTAAGGTTGCTCTATCCCCCTTCCTTCAACCATATCCGCTCAGTTTCTAACTAATCTATTGCCGCTACTGCAGCATGAAAACGCACAAGCCAACTGACCAATTCCACTAGGCCATCGGGACCCCCAAAACTTGGCCTGTAGGTTCTTAGGGTATATTTAATACATTATCGCGCAGATTCCCCACTTCTATGCCCCATAAATCATTAGGTCTCTAACTACTGTAGTAGGTGTAACCATTTCCACCTCAGGACACAGATCTTAACATACTCGGAAATCTAAAACCATGCAAGGCGAAATTAATTATTCTCAAAACAGTAAGCTAACTTACTTTTTACCACAAAAACATTAATTCTCAAAATCCAAAAATTAATAAGTTTCAACCATTAGAGGCAAAATGGCACACACACGGCTATTAAAATAAAATTTAAAAAACTCCACACTCTGTTACAAAAATGGAAAAAAAAACAATCATTTGTCAGTTAATTACAATTCACAAAAAATAATAAACTTAAAACAATTGAATGCACACAAAAGCATAGTGACAATAAGTTTCAACTCATTAAGAGTCCACAGAAATCACAGTGAGAATGCCCCATCATAAAATGCCATCAGTCTTTTTTGAAAACCATTTTCGATTGCGTTCATGTATTCTTTCACGTGGACAATCATCAAAGCTGGTTAAATTTACTTCGTCAAGACAAAAAAGATTTTTTTTCTTAAGAGAGAAACTTTCGGGGCCAGATATTTTCCACAAAATAAAAATTACAACTTCAACATATACAAGATGAAATCAGCCCCAACGTAACCTTAGAAAAGATATTTAGATTGTGCCATTCAAAATCAGCAATAAATTTCCGTATATGGTTTATTTTTTTATAAAAAGACAAAGCAAACAAACACAGTCTCTTAATAAAATGTTTCATGAAAATTGATATTATCTCATTAGTGTGTACGTGTGTATGTCAGTGTTCATTCGCCTTTCCTTCTTTTTTTTCCAAACCTTTTTTTCTATTGTTTGTCCCTCGAAAATTGCCTTTTCCACATTTTTTTCATTCCTTCCTCTTTTGGTTCGTTGATTAGATTTGAGTGTGTATGTGTATGTGTATCTTTCTGTGTGTGTACAGCAGTAAAACAAAGTAATATAATGTTCAATAAGTGTAGACTACTTTTTTTTGTCATATTCCCTATGTTCCCCCTCCGTCGGAAATCAGCTTCGAACATTTTCCACATTGAGTTTCAAATCTAGTTCACTTATGCCTTTCCTTATTGGCAAAAGCTGGTTGACCACGCACCAAAATGAGACTATATTGTATAACACTTTCGTGCTTAGAGCAGACTTGGGGCAAAGGTATTGAGGCGATTATAATAAAAGTTGTCTTCCTTTCTTTTTCCTGTCTCTCGGCCGGGCTGATCGCTAGTTGGTTTCTTCGGGGGTAAAATGAGAAATTCAACAAAAGGGTATTTGAAATTTATCTATTTTATTAAGCATGTCGACGTGTACATTTTTAACTACCCAGCCGGGTCGCTCTATCACCCCACTCTAGGGAGCAACTTCCCCGGGACATGACATAACCACGTCTGATCTCTTTGACATGTATTAGGTTGGTTCAAAAATAATGACGTTTTCTCACATAGTAACATATGTGAGAAAACGTCATTATTTTTGCACCAACCTAATAAAACATAACTCCCCTAAAACACTTTCTAAATTTAACATTCGTACATACGACTAAGCTAATCAGAGCCGTAATCTCTATTTTGCCCACCAGCTGATCCTAAGATCAGCCTCAGAAAATCTGAGTCAAATACACTGCCACTAAAAAATAATAGTCTTCAAGTATTATTTTATACTATGAAGTTTGAAGAGGTAGTTTTCTCGGTAAGACCTTCGTGGATCATTTAATCAAAATTTATTTAATAAAATCGTCTTGATTTGTGCTGCATTTTTAGTCTTATAGCAGATGTTTTAAGCATGATTTGCCGAATATATATAAACAAGCTAAGCAAAATGTCAATAAGTTTCACGCAAACTTATTTCTCAAAAATGAAGATACATTTTTATTATTGTTATTGATATTAAACTTGAATAGAATATAATAAATAACCAAGATGTGAATTGAATATTTGAATAATACCGAGGTATCAATAATGTTTTATACCAGTTGACAGACGTTTGGAATAATTTGGGATACGTTCCTTGTAGATGCTACTATCAATTGTATCCTGTTTTGTTTCTCTGATAAAATGATTAAGATTTACTTAAAACTGAGGCATACATATTGAGATTGGAGACATAAGAACTTCAGTGGATGACGTCAGAAGTGAAGATTATGAGGACATGGTGGGTAGATAATGACTGGCTCTATATTTGAAGAGGATAAAATGGGGTGCTCGAATAAGTATTTACGGAGAAATTGCTCCACAACAGAGCGGACCTTGGGCGACATCTTTCCGTGTGGGACGTCATACTTATTAAAGGTTCACGTAAAATATAAACGTGATTTAATCCTGTGTACGTAAAAGGGCGCTAGTCTTTCTTGTAAAGGTCAGATCTGGTGGCGATAAAGAACACGGATCATCGGGACATTTGCCATGAAAGTAGTGATAGGATTGCATCGGTGCAACTTTAGAAAAGGGGGATTGGCGAGGCGAGTATTAGCAAGCTCCAGACGAATATAGCTTCAATGATCAAATATGATATGACGTTCACAAAGATAAAGCATACCAGAAACAGCCAGATGCTTTCTGTACAGGGACAAACAGCGGACAATTTTTCCAACGATTGTTCGTAAGTTCCAGTATAGATCTGCGGTGAACCTGAGTTCAAATAGGCGTTCAAACCGAGGAGACTCATTGAGTTTGCAACCGTTCGTCATGGGCCTGTTCGCTAATGATGAAAACAAAATGGCTTGATTTTCGAGATATTGAAAGTTACAAGTTTTGATTTATTGAGCGACTAAGCGTTAGTTCAGATCAGCTATTACTTACCAGATTCTGATAATCATGATTAAGAAGGTACACCCTTAATAATTCGAGAATAACCCGAATCAGATCGTTAAGAGAAAAATTAATAAGACCGATGAGTGTATATGGGACGTGTGAATTGGTTTCTGAACACTGGCCATTAGCTACAACCTTAATTGTCCTACACTTTAAGAACTTAATAATTGCGTAGCCTCTTCCAGAGATGCCATGCCTGGAGAGTTTCCCTGGAGAATTTCGTTAGCAACCTCAGAGGAAACATCTTGTCAAATATCTCGATCGATCTCTCGAATGTTGAATTACTATGGAAGACATGAAAATTAGTTTTGTAACAATGTTTAACACATCTTCTTTAGAGCTAGATAATAATGATTCTTATCACTTGGGTCATGTCTTCTGCGGTGAAAACAACCGTTTTGTTTAACGTTATCGAAAAAAATACGTAATTTGGCTACGCCGAGCAAGAATTTTTATCACGTTTTGCTCCATAAGATCTTGATTTTACTCAAAACCACTCCTCTTTCATCGTATTCATATTTTTTTCGCAATACTTGCTAAGCTTTCATTCCCATTTATACATCACCTTTTTCTAGGTATGTGTGCCTATAGTTATGATATTTTTGTATTATGTATACTTCTATATGTAATACCCTAAATATTATCTAGTTTTGTCATTTTATAGCACATTTTAATATTTGTAAAGTAAGCTAAAAATATTATAGAATTCCAAAATTTTTTCGACCTTTCCAGTTTTCTGTATTCGAGAGGGACAACTAAATATATAAAAGCTACTCATTTCCTGAGACTATCAGGAAGTTCCAAAATGTGTCTGACAATTCAAGAATTAGTTGAAGATGTTCCTGGAAATATTGTTATGCACTATGAAGAGTCAGACACTGATTCTGGCCCCTATGCATTTGAAAGTCTAAACTTAAAAAAATTTAAAGTTTATGTTACGAAAAAATCAAGGCAGGAATTTCAAAATTATTTAAAGACAGCAATTTCACTAATGTCCTGAATGAACAAGAAAGAATGTCTGGTTCTCAAAAAATCGTAAACGATGACAAAGTTAGGTTGCAATATTAGCGTAAAATTCTTTTGAATCGCCATCTTGATTAATTTCCAAGTAATTTAGGTAATAAAAGTTATGAACAACCGGAGTGATTCCAGCAAGATATCAAAATTGTGGAGGAATGGTACCAAGGCCCCTAGCATTCCTGCATGATGACTGATTAATGGTGTTGCTTGAAGAGAGACCTGACATCAAATTTTTACCACAATGAAAGCTTCATATCTTTTTGATTCTTTAAGTAATTTTTATCGTTATATTGTAAATTTGCTGTAGTCTGACCTGCTTGAATTCATAACACTAGGCAAATCTATTTCCCACATGATTTTCTAGTCCTAATTTGAAAAATCTGGAAAATGTTACATAGCCTGTTGACAAGAATCAGGACCCGATAACGTAACCTGAGTTGAAATCCGTATTCAGCGCATCCAAATAACATAGAATCAAGCCTCAGGTATTATTCAATAAAATACGTGTTCCCCAGTGTAAAGGACTCAAAGAATTTGCAAATCACATTTAGTAGTCTGATCGGGCTATACTGCGACGAGGATGAGAGATCACCTGAATAAATGAAAATATTGCATACCACGAACACATTCCATAGACTCTGGATATTTTCCTGCTTCAGCAACATTTAGACAACAGGATTATAGATAACTCTGGGCTAAAGGTTTTAAAATACCCATAGGGATTTTATCTAGCGCCATGGCCTTCGTAAGGACAAGGCTTTTGAATGACTGGAAACTTCACGAAATATGATATAGAAATCTTAAATTTTGTGCATCATAATGTTGAATCTTTTAAAATTATTCAACTTTATAACTAAAAAGAAAACTGGTTGATGTTAAAAATTGCCGCAAATCATTGGTGATTTATGTAAGATGGAATGATCTATTATGACATGTCTCTAATTAGTATTTAGGGATATTGGATTTATTTTCAGTTTTTCTAGATGAATTCTTCACCTATATTACATAGGATCCATAAACGCATATAATTAGGTTACAATAACTATTTTGTATGAATGCCACTTTATGAAAATTGAGATTTAATTGATTGGGGGCCCATTTATAGATTTGGATGCGCCTTTTTCATAGATATGGAATGGGCACAAAATATATTCCCCGGCTCTGATAATATCATTTCTCCTATGAGCCAGTGGAAAGAGTCCTCACGGATGAAGACAAGTATTGTGACAAGGGAAACGTGATTCTACAGAAGGCTGGAGAATATATCACGAACTAAGCATGAGATCAACGAGGACGTTTTAGAGAAAATGGACACAAATGAATACTTACATTTAAAACATGAAAGAGATTCTTGACATTTTCCGGACACATAATGAAAAAACAGGGCCTTGAAAAATTGTCAATCAAAGGACATATTGAATGACAGAGGGTTAGAGAGAAATGTCCATTTACTACCGAATGAGTGTCTGTCAGAACGTGCAGTTGGGGAGATATTAAGAAGGCAAATATTGCTAAGAGCTACGAAATATAGAAAATTATGGAGGGCTATGACCAGCCACATTCTGAAGAGAGACAGGCACTGCTTTTTAATTGTGTTATCAAATGTATTTCTTCTTGCTATCGAGTCTCTACACTACACCCATCCAGTGTTGCGCATAGAGACTTGCCTCGGGTGTCGAGATTTCAATGTCGGTAACTGTACATGAATATTCAAGATTGGAGGAAACTTGAAGAGTCTCCATAGACTGTGATTGTCCGCAGTGGAAATTATGCATATCCCCGTTTCTGAAGGTTGGCTCTGTAGAGACCGACAGCTGTTCGATGGTGATTTAGGCAGAACTAGAAAGGCGAGGCATCACTGGAGCCAGGGATAAGGAATTATGTAGGGTTTAGAGAAATCTTGTGTTCCACGTTGTGAAGTTGGCTGCACTACAGGGAAAGAACTAGGCTAGAAGGTCTGTTGTTCAATTGCTCCGACTGAGTGTAATAAGCTGTGTCTTGATATGAGTGTCATTACTCCACGGCTGTGGAGTGAATGACAAGGGTCACTTTCCTGTTTCAAATTCTGAAGTTGTGAGTGGACTGTCCTTCCCATGTAGAGAAATAGAAATGATAGACTTAGGTTGACTTGAGACACTCAGTGATTGATTTGCAAGAGGATCTAAGGCAAGGTCAATTTTCTTTGCTCTACACTGTTGAGGCAGATTCCTCAATGGAGTAATTATGGGCTAGAGTTGACGGGTGGAATGTATCAGCATGAAACCCTAATGTTAAAATTTACGTAAGGAAAATAATTATCAGCTCATAAAATGAGTTTTTCTTTATTTGGTCGTATTTTTATTTTGTATTAATATGGAAACAAGACGCAGTTTGAAGAAGCTGGTTCTTTGATCCTAGTAATGGTGTGCTGAAACTTCTAGAATGGTTCCAGCATGGTATTTCTAGAAGCAAGGAATCAAATCGTCGTTACCGTCAATTCTGAGGGTCTAAATCCTCGAATATATTAACTTTTAATTTTTCTTATATATCGAATATTTCTTTTAATCATGGCGTTAATTTAACATATAATGCAATCTTTTATTTATTTTTGGCTTTAGTTTAAAAAGATAAATTTTCAGCCTGTGTGCATTGTCTATATGTTATTTCTGTGTATGTAGAGGCACTCCGTATAAGTATAAATGTGTCACTGAAAGAGAGAGAGAGAGGGGAATTATGTAAGTGCAATCAACTTGGAATGAGAAATCGGAGAACCGAGTTCGAATTTCAGCATATCGTTGAATTCACTTACACGCAAATAGTATATGGAAATCAGGTCTATCCCCATCTATGGGTTAAATAGTAGGAATTGTATCTTTGTTATCGGCAAAAAACCGTTACTTCAATATTCACTCGTGAAAAATCATTATTCTTACAATCCAAAATATGTTTCGATTTTAAATATCATAGAATGGGTTGATAAACCGTAAAAGAATTAATCAATCATTCAAAGGCTTCAGGCTTTTTTCTGTCCTTCCATCTTGAATCCAAACTTCGTTTATATAATTCCAGTATTTACACCGGAATTATTTCGTCACATTCATCTAAAAATCATATAAAAAATTTGATGTTTTCTTTCTTTCATGACTTTATTTGCATCGATGCACAATATCAGCTCAACGACCAACGAAGACGTCAATCGTGGGACGAAAGAATGTCGCTCGTCTTAACATATGCTATGAAAATAAGAATAACGTAACGACAGTCTCACAACGTTTCCTCTGTGGGAAAGGATTTGTAGGATAGGAAAGTATTCATCGCATAATAGGAAAAGTAGAACTGTGCAGCTCCATCACAGATGTGACAGCAATACACTATCCGGTGTCTGCTCTGGCTCTTGTAAAAATAAAGCATAGCAGTGGGCTTCATGCACTTACGGAAGCGGTAAAACGAACCAAACGTTTTGAGGCATCTTTAGCAATAGATCAAATATATGAGTTCCACTGGAGGTCAAGTGATGGCTTCAGTTCCAAAAGACGTTCATGCCAAAGAGAAGACCCATCCGTCATGATAGACGAAAGTTAAGGAAGCGCTCGGTGATAGTGGGGACATTACTAGTTTGGTTTTAGATGTATTAAATTTCATAAGTAAGTCCTTCCCGTATTGAGTCAGCTAAGCTCGGTCAGAGGATAGATGAGTTGCTTGGTTCTCGTCGAGCAGTAGAAGAAAACTTATAGATTCATGTCATATTTACAAAAAATGAGAGAAAGCTCTATGTGGGAAGCGGTTTAAGAGCAAGATTTTCGGTATAAGTGCCAGCGAAACATTAGTCCCAATTAAAACAAAGGTTAAGCAGAAATCGAATGTTACTAAGCGGCACAGGCGGTCCAGAAAAGACAGCAGGATATACAAGTTTACGCAAGAAACGCATCGTCTATATCATAAAACGATGATGCAAATAAAGATATTAGTGCGCTCGGATTGAAGATCAGTTATGTGCCAGATAATGAGAGATTAGAATTCAAATAGAGAAACAGTATCATAGTTTCTAACAGAGAATTTAAGAATGAGAAAAACAAAAATAACCAGTTCATGAATTCCTTTCTAAGAAATGGCCATTTGCCTTATTCCAAAGTTTTCACCCATCGAGATTTTAAAATATTTCCAAGAGATAAAATTGCCCTGAAAAGGACCTGATGGGCTGAGATTTTTGATTTAATTTTAACCAGTTATTTCTTATTACTTTAATAATTGGATTGGATTCTCGTATTTTAAATAGATGCACCATCTATTAAGATACACAGGATGATTAGAGTAAAAAAGAAAATGGGGTTTCTTTTTTTAAATATATGTCCACTATAATAAATGAAGTAATCTATATATCTTAATTTGTAATTTCCGTTTGTCCGTCAGTCGTATCCTCTATAATAACCATATATTGACCGATCGAAACCATCTATATATAAAATTCTGTGACATACGTTAGTCCGTCCGTCCATTACATCCTCTAAAATAGCTATATATTGACTGATCGAAATCAAATGAAAAGATATTGTCTAAAATGATTTCCTATGAAATGAAATTAAAGAAATTATTAAACCGCGAAATAGGTTTTTTTGTTAAAGTATTTAAAAAAAAAAAAACAGTTTATTCAAATTTCATCGATCGGTTTTTGAAATTAAACAAAAAGTAGAGTTTGTAACTCTCAACAGAAACCGTTAGCGATAAATTCAATTCGACTAAATACTGTGTGGATTTCGACATTGCGATGATTGCAAAAAAGTATAGTAAAGTATAGTATAATAAGTACATGTATATGTATATATATATATATATATATATATATATATATATATATATATATATATATATATATATATATAACATACATACATATATACATACACACACACACATATATATATATATATATATATATATATATATATGTCTGAATGTATGTATGTATTTGTATGTAAATGTAGGTGAGTGCGTGTTTTCACTCGAATAACGATGTAATCGAATTCTATATATATATATTTTTTTTAATTTTACGATTTGGTTTTTAAATTTGAATCGGCTGCAAAATGTTACAATCAAAACGCTTCGGTGGTAGCATCCTTTTTTTTATTGTTAACCTGTATGACTGTCATATGCATTACTTCTCTTAATCGGAACTCTTCACGTAATTATTACATCCTTAGTACTCAGTTCAATATATATTTGTAACCTAAATTGAAATCAGAGGGGACACATCATAACCCAGTGTATATTGTTTTTGTTTCTTTATCTCTATTGATCTAGTGTTTTAGCCTTCTTTTTAAATACCGCTTAATAATTACTGTTCATGTTTCAGCTGAACCTAAAGATTAAGACATTTAGCCATGAAATATATGTCGTATTAAGTGTGAGTTCAATCATTCGTCGAGAGATTACAGACTCAGATTCAGAGGAATCAAGACAGAATACATGGTTTTTAGCAAAAGGATGAGCTCAAAAAAAGAATTTTAAATCGGAGTCACTAAAGTCAAACAAGAACGAAAATTTACATATCCACTCTCTGCTGGACGGAATGTGCAAAACTGAAATCCGAAGGTGCATTGGGATAGCCAAAGGTGCCTTCCAGAAGCTAAGCATTGTATTAAGAAATAGAAAAAACTTCGCTACAAACAAGGAAAGTAGTACTGAACTGTTACGATTTATCTGTACCCATGTACGGCGATGAGTATTGAACAACATATGTAACGATGAAGAGACTTGAATCAACAGGAATGTGGTACTTCAGAAGGAATGCCGATTATACGATAGACCGATTATGTGAGCAAGGACGATGTTTTAGAGAAAATAGAAACAAAAATTAAATGTATGCTTAACCTCAGGAAGAGACAGTTAAAACTTCTATGGAACATAATCGGGAAAGAGGACTTGGAAAGTATGTTACTCACATGACAGACTGAAGGTAACAGAGACATAGAAAAACAACGCATAACATATGTGAGCTTGAGTACATTGATGTCAGGGAAGGGTTTAAGAGAAATCTGAATAAAAAGGATTTCATATGAGCTCAAAAAGGACAGGAGATTGTGGAGTGCCATGATCGCCCACGTCCTGAGGGGACATGGAAGATAATGAGAAAGAAGACTTGCAACAATTGGATAGTACTAAAAAAAGGCAAGAAAAAAACGATATCTCTAGATGTGGACTGTGAAATGAAAAGACCGACTATCCGAGAGATTGAACATTCGGTTATGTTTTGAAATTCGAAGAGGGTTACGAGGGTCAACAGGCTCCTGAAAAATGCAAAAAGGCGCAGCATCCAAAAGGTTGTGAGAATACTACGATGATAAAGACAATAGTCCGACTGTAAATTATGTATGCAATTCTGTCAGTTATATGCCATGCGTGGTACACGCGTAGGTGATCCTGTATAATCGGATACATGGCTGGCAAGACAGATTTTCCCGACGTAGGTGGGAATTTCATTCTGCGGTAGACCAGTTACCATCCAAGGCTATAGAACCCGGTCTGTCCTGCTATTTACCCATAGCTGGTCGGATAAAAAAGGAGTCATAACTTTCCCAAGGGTATTAGTACATCAGTCAGTCACTTATGTGCCATTCGTGATGCACGCTTAGGAAATCATGTATGTTTTGATAGATGACTGACGAGGCAGATTTTTCCATCAGTACGTTGCCTTTACTTTCTGCGGTAGACCAGTTGCCATCCAAGGTTATAGAACCTGGTCTCTCATGCGATTTATTCGTAGCTGGGGGGAGAAGATTAGGATTGATACCTTTCTCAAGGGTATTAGTATGTAAGTGAATGCAATGGATTCCACTGCAATTTGAACTCGGCTCTCCGATTCATTAATCCGAGCCCTATCCATTACTACATTATTACATTATTACACCCTTAAAATATGTCCCTTCGACGTGGTGTAATGATTAGCAAGCTTGTCTTGATAAATCATTTACATCTTAGTAGTGAGTTTGATCCTTACTGGGTGCTCCCCACTTTCACCCTTCTGCCACATCTAACCTATGCTTAGAAAATAATTTGGGCAATACAAAGTTGTACAATTGTGAGCAATCTTGTCTTTCTAGATCAAAAACGACGAATTAGTGAGTAGGATCCTCAGTGGGTGCTTTACACTTTAAGTCATGTGTCACATCTAAGTTACGTGTAAAAAATAATTTGGGCAATTTGACATGGTCTAATGATTAGGAAGCTTGTCTCGCAGATTAGTTACGAGTGAGTTCGAACCTCACTGGGTGAGCAAGACTTTTGGGTGTGTACCTCATCCAAGCTACGCTGAGAAGAGCACCATACCTAAATTTCAGAGATAAATTTATATTAAAATTTTAATACTTTTAATTTTTTCTTGGTTTTCTTTTTCTTTCTTTCTTTCTTTCTATCTTTTCAATTAATTATCTCTTTTATTCATCTGCATTTTCTCATGAATTTTTTTCTGATTAAACTCTTACTCTTTCTCTTTCATTCTCTCTTTTTTTTCTTACCGCTATAACTGACATTATATTGAACTACACGTTTTATTAGTTCTAGTCTTCTAATACAGGACTGAAGATATTTGCCTCCATCCTTGAGAAGGATTTGATGATGCCCTAGATGCAAAGATTCGTAAGTTGGGTCCAACCTGTCATTATGACGGCCGACTTTTCTTCTTGCAAAGGCAGACCGTTAACAAGAAAAACGTGAAAGTATAAAAAAAACAAAAACAACAACAACAGATGAAGTTAAAACGTGGTTGAGATAAGTGAAAGTTTTTTTTTTTTTATTTTTTTATTTCCCATGAAATACAAAGTACAATCGTTTACCTGTTCCGGTGTATAAGTCGTGGGAGACTGAAAGTTTTTTTCTGGGTATAACACAAGCTTCTAGTCGATATCTAAACACAGAGAAAACAACACATATGTAATCGAATGAGATAAATAAAAGTAATTTAATATTTTCTCCATATTGTGGAGCATAACAAATTTACTGATGGTAAAATTGAAATTAATGAGTAGTTGTGTTTTTCTTTGTAAAGATTTTTTTAAAAATATGTCGAATTCCATTTTATATTACCATTAAAAACATAAAATAGAAACGAATATAATATCTTTATACTGTAGAAATTATTGAAACTGTCATTTATTAAGAATATTTTTTTAGCCTTTCTCCGGAAATATCTGAAATAGGCCTCCAGTTCTGAACCTTATTTTAATTTTGAGTAAGCTTGTAATACAGGACATGGTTCGAACTGAATAGAGGTATTTTCCATGATTTCTAAGGCGTTTACTCATTCTGAGACATCGTATATCAATCATCGGAGAATGAGGATTCGTTTGGTAGTCGACGAGATAGAAAAATCAACACGCCTATACACTTGCGTGGATTGTCTCTGCAGGCCAATAAGATCAAGACGTCACCTTTACTGATGAATACAGCACAATGAGATTGGAACTCAGGTCTCCTGGTCGGAAAGCCCATGTTTCCCTAACCATCCTGTCTTACTGATTTGGTATATGAATTAACGTCGTCATTCCGCCAGCACGAGTCATTATAGCCAATCTCTGTCCTTTCTTCAACAATGGGTTATCGATCACAGAATTGCTGCTCATTGTTTATTTACAGTAAGGCTCACTCTGAACAAGACCCGAGATCCACTCGAAGTAGAGACTTACAGAATAATAGGCACTCTTTATGCGGATAGGTGGGGAAGATAACGGTTAACTCTAGACTTTAACAGGTTAAGATTGTAGTGATCTTGGAAGCATCCTCTTGGGTGTCTGTTGCAGTAGTTCACTGCAAGAAGCAGCTCAAGTTGAATTACTTCTCCCCAGTGGAATACGGAGGGAATGAGGTTGGTTCTCTACACGTTACGTAACATGGAGGGTCCTAGACATGAATGTTGAAACGAAGGAATGTAGTTCGTTTGAGAACTTTCATACGAATAGTGATAGCGCACTAAGAGAGGTTGCAGGGTGGAAAATAATTTATCTCCGAGAAAAACAGGGAAACGATTATAAACTCTATCGAGCCTAGAATATGATAACTGGGAAAGATCTCCCTAAACATGAAAGCAGTAGTCCATTTTTAAACTTGATCTCACTCATATGAAAGGTAGAGGATAGAGGATACGGTTTTCTTTTTTTCTGTTTGTTGTGCAGAAACACTGCATGAAAATTCTTTAAGATTGTCCTTGGCTAAATAGAAATTTCCATAAATGACCCTCACTTGTATTTAATTAAATGGCCAGTGAATGTATAATTTCATGTTTTCTTTTTTTTACTGGTCTATATAAAGTGGCATTCATTTCTTTCTTTCTCTTGCTCTTTCTTTCTTTTTTACAATCTTTCTTTTCTTCATTTCTTCTTTCTTTTCTTCCTTTCATCATTTCCATTCCTATTTATTTATTTTTCTTCTTTCCTTCTTTCTTTCTTTCTACTTTCCTTTCTTCTTCCTTTCTTACTTTCCTTCTCTTTCCTTCTTTTTTCTTGATTTCATTCTTTCTTTCTTTTTCTTTCTTTCTGTCTTTCTTTCTTAGACTTTTTCAATTTCGTTTCTTTGAAAGTTATTTTTTTCTCTTTTTACATTTATTTTTCTTTTTACATTTATTTCTTTTCTGTCACTATTACCTTCCATATTAATTCCAAGCAAACCAGAAATTTCAGTCCTCCCTACCGGTCGTCTTTCCTACCGGTCGTTCTTCCTACCGGTCGTCCTTTCTACCGGTTGTCCTTCCTACCGGTCGTCCTTTCTACCGGTTGTCCTTCCTACCATCCTTAGTCTGCCAATCTTTTCTTTTTTCATTGGTCCTTTTCCTTCTCCATCATTCTATTCCTCACACTTTCCTTTATCGGTTCTCTCATTAATTACTTCATTCCTGATTTCTTTTTTTCCTTTCTTACAATATATATCCCCTTCTAACCACCCTTTTTCGTCTTTCCTACCGAACATGTTCCTGATTTCTTCCCTTCTTTTTCCACATTTTCAACCTTAAATTATTTTCTTAATTCGCCCCTTTCCTTTCCTCTTTACCGACCGGCCTGCTTTCTCCCTTTTAGCTTCTTTACAACATTAATATTCTCCATTTCCACACCCCCGTCCAAGCATCAGTCATACCTCTTTACATTCCTTCCTTCCTTCCTTCCTTCCTTCCTTCTCAACCTCTTTCCTCTTAATTAGCGAATGTCGTAATTAACAACTCAAATGAAATTTCAATAATTACTGAAGCATTTAAAGCTGTCATTTGCTTCGAGTTTTGCAAGAAATGTTCGAATGGAAAATCCGTATGTCGACTTTTGGCAGTGGCACCCTTTCGTATTAAATAGCCTTATTATTGTAAATGTTCGTAGAAATACTATGATATAGAGAACGTTGTATTAAATGCAATTAGTCACATTTTACTGGCGTGTGTCCCTCATAAAGAAGAAAACGAAATATAAGCAAAATGACTTTTCGAAACTGCCGTGTATTTTTACTTGTCCGCGTGTCTTTTGATCTATGGCCGCTTTAATAAAGGCAGTCATTTGACGTTAATTGGTGAAGACGAGTTGGCATTTTCAAGTTCACTACTTGTTACATATTCATATTTTTCCAGGCGTTTGTGATTTAAATTTAATTAAAGTCTAGTAATACGTCGACAATATATTTTTACACTTTGTCACGACTTTTCCTTCACACCCGCAGTTTTGTCTTCCTCAGCATTTGAATATACCACAATCATATACTTGAAGTGCTAAATTTTTTACATATACAGTTCATATTTTACATTTCGAACAAACTCTACTGTTAAAAAAATATTTGAAAATCTCGCCAAAAGAAAGCTCCATTTGTTTATAGATTAATGTATAAAAGTACAGGGCCGGGTTTCAATTTATGTCGGTTGAAAACCAGTTTGTATTTCCTGTAATTGGAATTACGACCTCTTAGCAATATTGTAAGGTTTCTTTTCGATTTTTATGTTGGAAATCTCTATATAATCAAATTTTAAGTTGATGATTTATAATTACCGCCATGCTGCTTCGTGTTGTGGTTTTTTTAAATATAAAATATTTTCATTTACATGTTTTTTACAACTACTTTTTTTATCTTATGAATGTTTTACAGTCCTTATTTTTAGTTGCTTGATAAGAGAAAAATAAATGCGATTTCTTCGGGTGTATCTGTGATAAAATGTGGGAATGAAGAAATTGAGGAGGAAAGTGTAAGTGTTACGTTGCTTGATGATGAAGACGGATGAATGAGTAAAGAAATTTCTTTCCAGCAGCTCCGTCGTGAACCGATGCCACATGTTTCAGTTCTTTCTGCTTATTGGTTTCTCTGGTCTAGAAAGTTTGCTTATATACTTATCAAAGTATAACGAAGCATTTTTTTATTGTCGGCTGTAACTCGACCCGTTAGCTGTAAAATGTTAAATATTTATTTTCAAAGAATTAATTTATTTCCCGGAAGGATACGAGAACACTCAGACTCGGAAACCATTTTATATGAATTGGTATTTGACTACTATGCTTTTTATTTCCGTTTTCACTCCACACTTAGTATACTAAATGCCTACTTTGAATTATAGAAAGCTACACTTCCACCGACTAGAATCACACTAATTTCCTTCGTGGTCCACATGAAAATTCTACTTTTTTCCAGCACACCCACTTTAGAGAACACGTGGGTAATTCCTTGAGAACTACAATCAAGCTACAAAAAAATTTCGTTGTAAAAACATGTAAATGAAATAATTTATATTTTCATATGTAAAAAAAAAAATACTCTCGCCTTTTACATTTTTATCCATCGATTCAAAAGTGCAACATTAAGCAGCATGACGGTAATTATAAATCATCAATTTAAAATTTGATTATATAGAGATTTCCAACTTACAAATTGAAAATCAACAAAATTACAATATTGCTAAGATGTTACAATACCAATTATAGGAAGTACAAAATCACTTCGCGCGGTTACTGCCCTTAAATTCAAGGGTCAGTCGAATTGTATTCACCTTGTCCTGATAATCTTCACTCACTATTAAATTATCTTCCGTACATTATCAAATATTTTACATATAAGTATCATTTTAACAGAAATAACTCTTACACTATTGACTCTACAGGTTTGGACTGGAATATTTTTTTAAATAAAATTATTAAGCATTTGATTCATGATAGATATAAACTGCTGAAAATATGAAGTCTTTCTTGATAATTACGATGAAGCTTGTGTTTCTAAAATATTTCTCAAAATCTCCAGCTATGTCTTATGTTAAAACCAGTCGAGGTATGTCTTATTTTCAAAACTATTGAGCACGTGCGTGTATTTCACCTACTTCGAGAACTATAAATTCTAAGAAAATTTATTATTGGAGTAGATGGATTGGCCTCTCGTCCAGTTCATATCCCTCCTTCATCTTTTAAACAGGTGTTTTCTCTGTTTCCTGTCTAAGATCGTTTTCCGATTCTTTCTCCTAAATTCTTCTAATTGTCTTTCACTGACTGTAACTCCCTTATGTCTTTGAGGCATTATCGCCTTCTTTCTTTCTTTCTTTCTTTCTTTCTTTCTTTCTTTCTTTCTTTTAATCTTTCTGGGGCAACAGGAAATAATATATAATTATGTCCGGGTTTGATTCATACGCTTTATTTAATAAAGTGTTTTGCGATCAGATTTTTCTTCTAGTTTTTCAAATGCCGACACTTCATATTTTCAGTTTATTAGATTTTAAAGGGGCTCTGTCAATCTTGTTGTAATGCAGCTCAGACCAGACACGTTCACACGGTGCAGCTCCTAGCAGTCAAACGATTGTGTCTTAAAAATAACTTTTTCGCCAGATTGTCACCCACGAATTAAAACCAGGAGACGATTTTACCAGTAGGCAAATTTTATCCTCGTTGTAACCTACTTCTCTAGACGAACGAAGGAGAGGTGAGGCGAGATGAACAGTCTAAAGGACTTGACTTCCTTTTCGCACCACGACGAGTCGGTCACTTCATCTTCTCTGGAAGTCTCTCTGTTCGACTGCTAGTGACCACTGTCTTAGGCAGACATTGTTCTTTGACATGACAGGTTTATCTAAAAAAAGTAATTCATCAAAATCTCAGTGGCTAGCTTCACTCATTGAACTTATTTTTCAGGATTGCTTGACCTGGCCCATTGAACTGACTTTCGCTGCCCTAACATGATTGTCAAAGCGATTTCTGTCATACGTTGCATCTGGGTCCTTAACAAAATACCAGCTGAAAACTGATATTGTTATAATCTTTTATAACATTGTCTCTGTTCTAATTTCCATACGAAACAGCTGAGATTGAATAACACAGTTCTTTTTATTATTCTTAAAGTTATTCGGCACATGATCGTTCAGTTTCTCAGTTTTCTTGAAAACATCGAAATATTTTTCCTCATTCACCCGTTTTATTTTTCATAATCACTGTTTTCCTTTCGCTTTGGGCTTTCGTCCGAAATACTTAAACAAAGAAACTTATGATGTGTAACAAAATATATTGACTTTGATCTCTGTTGTGTTGTCTTCCAGCCTGTGGCGTAGAAGTATTTCCCGCTGTGCTGACTGACGACAAATTAAATTCGTAGTCGTTTAACCAAATAGGGTAAGTTCATCTGCCTAGATTTCTGAGATGAGGTATTGTAACTATTTACACTATTTACATTTTTCGGACTACTGTCTACGTTTTTATTATCATATCGACGGCGTTTTTCCCACGGACACATGGCCCAGTGGATAAATCCTTGGTTGAAATAATCCAAACGTGACTGACCCAAGGATTTGTGAGTTCGATACCTGGCCGCAGCAGAGATAAACAAAAACTTGGAGGGTCGTGTTACTAAAATCAGTTAACTGAAACTGAAATATCCAGAAAAGGCATGGCACGTGGAACTAGAACAATCTACTCCATTGCTCTAAATAAGGAGTTCGATTAGAAATTCCAACGTATATCACCTGAAGAAGGCCGGAACGTACAACGGCAGAAACGTAAAAGATATGACAATATTGGTGAGGACAACAGTCCGAGAAATGTAAAGAGTTTAACGGGTAAGTCTAGTTTGAATATCTTACTGCAACTGTTTTTATCTTTCTAATGCTCCTTCCTTTCAAAGTAACGTCAACATGTACAAAGAAGAAGCATGTGACACATTAAAAACGTCGTCTTTGATGCTGCAATGATGAGAATTCGATTTTGTTACACCGCATAGCGCTGGTGATAAAACCAATTCAAACAATGTGTTAAAATATTTTTTAAAGGGATAATGTGAGGTACTCGCTTGAACGAGAACAAAAGCTGCGCTGATTAAGCTTAGTGATCGAATCATTATCGAAGCTCTAGCTGTTCCTTTAGATATTGTTATGGCTCACTACTAGTGCTTATAATATTATGTCTTTGCTTAGGCTATTCGGCATGACGTCATTAGAATTCTGTTCGATTGACTACAACTGATCAAGATTTTTTTTAAATACAAAAACTGTGGCACAAGGCCAAAAATGGTTAAATGTGGTCATCATCTGTCTTATCTTAAACTTAGTTAACCAAAATCACAGACCTAAATGCACTATACAACATTCCTCCACCAAAATGGTGTTAGTAATTAAAAAAAAAACAAAACAAAAAAAAAACAATACTTAATTGTGGGATATGGATGAATGGAGAAACCAATGATTCGACCAAACACACACAAAACAACGCACTCATTCAAACACGAAAACAAATACCCAAAAATGAAAAACCCTATTCTATACGGGTTAACCAATGTTTAATAGAGGTCTTCCAATATCCTTATGGCTATACGCCATCAAAATGCCGCTCCAACTCAGCTCCTTTCACTTGAGAGAGACGCAAAATTTTCACCAACCATTTTCCAATTTCTGATGAAGGGTGTCATCGCCATTCCGTCCTGATCTTGAATTTAAGCTGATGCTTAAAGAAAAAGATAAATTAGGAAGACTTCTCGTTTCCAAAGAATTCTTTCTGTCACGTCGTTCTTATCAAAACTCGCATACTATGCAGTAAGCACAAGAACACATACTGTTCAGACTTAAGCAACGACGTTCCCACATTCCGACAAACAGAACTAGCCTTAAAGCCAATGAATTTTCCCCACAGCATGCGAATCATGATGTCTTTAATGAACTTGGACTGCAACCTTGCAGTTGAAGAAGGCGTGACACTAGAACTGAAACGTCGTCAGCATATGCAGAGAACATAACCGAGGTTTCCACGTAGGACCGAATACACAAACAAAAATCCTCAACGCAAGAATGTAAAGCAAGGGCGAAAGTGGACACCATTGACGAATGGAGTGTGACTATACGAAGTGTTCTGATCTTAATCCATTCACTTCTACCAGCACACTGAAGGACGCATACAGACGTCGGATCCAGGTGCAAAAGTACGGCAAGGGGCATAGAAGGACAGCCTCCAGAAATTGATGGGAAAACTTATCGAATACCTTTCACTGATCCAAATTGCTCTGCGCTGCTTCACTGTCAACTTGCTCGACGATCAAGCGTACCAAATGAAAGTTGTCCTGAATAGAACTACCCTTCACAGCATAAGTCTGCTCGGAGCCAATCAGACAACACAGGACAGTCTGAAAACGGCTGTTTGAGATCTTGGCTAAAATCTTCAACATTACCAAAGGGTGAAAGTTACTTTTTACTCGGCACACTGTATTTGCTTAGGGTTATCCCCTTTGCTTTACTATTTTGTCTGTGGTTTTTACAGTTTTCATTCAGTATATGGCAAGGACATGTTGTCGTCTGTGTTATATTTATGAGAATTAATTGCAGATGAGATGAAAATCATTCGATATTTTACGATTAAATACAATACCTTTTTTGCACTAAATAAAATACTTATCTACAGTAAGCCACATCAAGCTGAAACATTTATTCCCGTACAACCACCAAAGTTAAACAACGTCAATACCTAGATGTGTGATCACTTGAGAATATCAGGCGCTGTAAGATTGTTTCCAAATTTTCTACCCCAAATATCGGTTAATTAGTAAAACTTTTATCAATAAAACATTCTTATCACTCTTCCCCCCCCCCAAGAAAAAAACTTTTTACAATCTAAAAATATTTTCTCGTTTTAAATAACTTGCAAAAGTTTGCTAAACTGTAGAAAACGAATCAATGCATATATCTAGAGATATTAATAAATTTCCTTTTCTATTTCAACTAAATGTATTAATGTTCCTAGTGGTTTTTATTTTCACCTGAACATTTGAAATTGCTCGAAATGTATCTTTAATTATTTACTTTATCTTACATTTATCCGACACAAGAACACTAACAAATATCCACGGAATAAATTACATTAATCTGTACTGATCTTTGAACTATAAGTAACAAAAAGTACTAGTCACGTCGTTCGGGCCTCCTGGGTATGACTATAAACTACATTCGGTAGGAATGTCTCAGAACAAGAGGTTTTAAGGAGCTTGGAAGCACTTATTAATTACTGTAGTTCCTAGGTCCACCCTGATCCGGTGCGTAGCATCTACGATTGTTCCAGCTATGGTCAAATAGTTATCCACCTCAAACTGCTATCTTTACGCTATGAAAGTGTAAAAATAGGTGTTTATGGTAAAGAATATCAGCGATACACTTTGAACAAAAATTATTACCAGCAATACATTAAAAAAAAAATCTTTACAAATACGTCAATGAAACCTGATCTACAAATTAATTTCTTACAAAGAATGCATATTCTTTTCAGAGGCACCAAAACACATCACTCGGATGGATTTAAAGCATTGTCTTAGGTCACAATAAAACGGCCCGCAACGAAGTTCAAATACATTACAAGGAATGAATCTCTAATCCATATTGTCAGTCATCTGTCAGCGGAAGTTGCTGGTGAGGCTTACACAGTTTTGAGTCTGACATCAGTATAAATAAATGTTATGCACTTCCTCATTAGTTTGTCAGTATTGAAGTCATATCATTTAACATTAAAAACTATAATAGGTGTTTCGAAGCTGCATTAATTTGATTGGTTCGTTTCTAAACAGACTAGAGAGCTTGTCTAATGTTGCAATGATTGGCTTGTAAATGTTCCGTAGAAGAACAGATTAATTATACGATGTGTCAGAGTTGGATTTAGAGAAGAATGAACGGGCTGCAGACTAGAATTCTTTAGGAAAGAATTGCATAGGGCAATGCCAATGACATTACTATTGTTAGGCTCGACTAAGATGGAAGATATAGCTGATATAAACATGTTATTGATGGATGAAAGGTAAAACAGCAGCAACGCTAATAGCTTTTAGGATCCTTCCAAATATAAGTCAGATAAACGCACTGAGATATAAACGACAAAGAAACAACTAAAAATCTCCTCAAAATAATAAAGTATGGAATTAGGTTTATTCAGAAACTGGCATAACTTTTATATCATTTTGCTATAATGTAATGATTTCAGTTCTCTTTGTGTATCCAACACTAACAGAGCAGAAACTGCTCATCTTAGCGAGACTGATGCTAGGGCAATGCCAGTAAAATTTTCTAATTTGCTATATAAAGTAATTTCAATTCTAATTTGGAAGTTAATATTACTATCCCTACTGCTTCTACTACTACTGCTACGACTAATAATAATAATAGTAGTAATAATAATAATGATAAAAATAAATCTACTCACTCTACTTGGCTTGATTCTCATGATTTCGTACCTTAATTTTATTAGAGTATAAATAATCTCATTTGAAGCAAAATATTGCAGAAATGTATTGTTTATCTCAGCACTAGCAGGTGTTTTAACCTGACAGTAACTGTTTTGACGTGTTGACCACCTGATGAAGTTGTTCTATGAAGCATAATTGAAGAAATTCACGTGAGTGCCATTTTTATATCATTTTAATAATTAAAAATATGTACGTTTTGTCATGGCGAATTAAGATGCATAGGAGGACAGACATTACCTACAAAATAACTACTGTTTTTATTTTCTTTAAACCACAATTTCCTGTTTTTTAAAATTTTGCTTAGATTTTGGAAGGCAACTTTACTGTCAACCATACATGTCGATATCTGATGTTGACGTTAAAACACATTTTGGGGAAATTCTTGCAAAAATCAAATAATTGTCGGTTTTTAATAAAGTTTTACTCGAATTATTTACAAATGAATGAAATTATTTTGGAAGCTTTTATTAAAAATGTTTGAAACACTATTTACCGAAAATCTGCTCTGAATCCTAAAATAAAATAATCAATAAAACTATTACATTGTTTAATTAGAAATGTTTTTAAGTGATTTTATAAATATGATATATTAAGAACCCTATTGTCTTATTGTTTTATTTTTTAACATTTGAATTAGAAATATTTATTAAGCTTTAAATCTTTTAAAATTCTGTATTCATTTTTGAATGAGAGTATTATTAAGTTGAAACAGTATTTACTAATCATAAATGGCAACGCTTAATAAATATCATCTAAGAGCAATATTTTAAAAATAATTTTGAATGCATTTTTGTAAGTATGTGTGGCTATACACGATATTATCAGAAAATTAGAGCGATAACTATACTATATTGAAAACTAACATTTCGAAAATCAATAAAGTATTAGATTATGTAAAATATTTTCCTAAATTTTAATTACTGGGTACTTAAAATCTTATATAAAAATGTCCCTCACTTTATTTTCTTAAATTACATTTTACATATAAAATCTGTGTAAAACAACATTAGACCAGTCATGAGGCTGTCAACACGTCAATAGTTTTTTTTTATTTGTTTAACAACGCCATTAAACAAAGTGTACTAACCATTTCATCTGTTTTAAAATGTTTAAACATATTTCTTGAATTTTTACCTACTTCCATTTAGCAGACGATAATAACGACATTTTTAGAAGTATCACAAATCATTGAATGAAAGGCGGACTTTAAAAAATTCAAACACACTGAAAAATTCTACAAATAGATTCATATTTGCGACATTTCTTTATTGTTGTGTCCCAAAATTCAAGGAGAATTCTGAATGCAGGTTGAATCTCCAGAATTCGGTATTCATTGTTTGAAAACTCGGCGGGAAATCAGCACTGACGTTTATATGACTAAAACAATAAATTATAATTATTATACGATATCTGAATGCCAAAGTAGGCAAGAAAAGGGAATGAGAAATAGCTAGAGAATTTGGACTAAGAACCCGCAAAGAACACGGGTGAAAATGTGTCCAATGTTTCCCGGCCAATGACAGAACATCCGAGACGATCATGGACTTGAAGGAGAAACTAAAAATTAAATCGACTACATGAGATTCATGAATGTAGTTGTTCACTGCAAAACCTATCTAAGTGCCGACTGCATAAGAGACCTCTCCGGTTATATGTTAACTAAGACTGAAACTAAAAAACTTAAGAACCCTTACGCATTGCCCAGCTTGTCATACAAAAGACTCCTGAACGACCCGCAACTGAAGGAAAAATATATAGATAAAGTGAAAAGAAGATACGAGAAACAAAATGGAAGCACGAAATGGGACACACTAAGAGAAGTTTTAGTGACACCAGGAAACGCCATTATGCTAAAGGAAAGGCGAAGAAGAAGACAAAAAAACGAATGGGTCACAAATGAGATTCTCGACATGATAAAAAGGAGACAAAAAAAAAACTAAAAAAAAAAAATGGCAAGACATGGAATGGAACGCAGAAAACTGCACAATGAAATAAGGAATAAATGCAAGCAGACTAAAGGAAAATGTTCAGATGTACAGAGAATGAATATCAATGATAAAAGAAATATGCATAAAAATAAGGGAAGTAACAAGACAGAAGACATGCTCATTAACAGACTGCATAAAATCCAATGATGACACGTTCATATTAGAAAAGAGAAAATTCTTCAGCACTTGAACGAATATATTAGAGAACGATTCCAGAACGAAAGAGAACAGCCAGCAATACATTGAATTACCGGTAAAGTTTATAATTTTAAAAAACAAGGATCATAACATTCATCAAGTGATTAGTGGGTTAATGCATCTTTAAATTTAGTTAGCGAAGGGATTTCGCCATTTTATATCATTAACTTTACTAATATACTGTTTGTATGAATGATTCATTGTAATATAAATTAAACTGCGCCCAAAAATTTGATATATATATATATATATATATATATATATATATATATATATATATATATATATATATATATATACAAAATATATATATATATATTTACAATATATATATATATATATATATATATATATATATATATATATATATATATATATTAAGCTTAGCGCCCCGAGCAAGGCATGAAGCCACTAGGATGAAGGGAGGGGTTGCAGAAGATTTGTAGCAAGAGCAGATAGGAGTGCTAGAAGAAAGGATGAAGAGAAGGGTAATGTGTAGATCAAGGTAACTGGAGACGTCGATTGATATTACATTTGAATAGTTGGAGATTATAGCTATCAGGGAAACAGTAATTGGGAAGGGTGTTCCACAGGCGAGAGGTGGGAGGTATGAAGCTATTGGAGTAGAAGAGACGGCTAAATTTTAAAGTTTCTACAGTGTAAGGGTGAGAGCGGGATGCCAGCCTCGTAAGGCGCTTGTATTCATGGAGACTGGAGACCAGAGAAAGCAGCTCATCTGAGCAATTGCCATGAAAGTATTTGTAGAAGAGACAGAGAGAGGCGACGGCGCGTGTGTGAGATAGTGGCTGCAGGCGAGACGCCAGATCAGGGCCAATCACATTATATATCCGTCTCTGGATCTTGTCAAGAACTCCGAGGTACACAGAAGGTGCCCCAGACCATATATGTCAGCAATACTCCATGCAAGGGCGAATGGTCGTTTTGTATATTTGAAGTATCGATTCAGGGGAGAAAAATTTCCTGGCGCGGCACAGATACAATATATATATATATATATATATATATATATATATATATATATATATATATATATATATATATATTGTAAATATATATATATATATTGTATATATATGCACAAAATATACTCGGCCACTGTAATAATATATTTTACAATATATTATTACAGTGGCCACATTTATCGTAAAAAGTGTTTACAATAGAATATTATTATTATGATAATCATTCTGTTTACATGAAAAGCCTGGGCGGAAACAGCTGACAGTATAATTAATGCACTCTCCGATCTCTGAAAAATGTTGGCCAGCAAGTTATTACGTCGGTATGTTGAAGACGGGTTTTTTTCTGTTTTCAGTTATGAACGAGGAAATAGTTTGTTTTGAAAAGGCGCCAAATAGGAAATTTAGATTTATTCCTTGCATGAATAGAGATCTTATATGTCAAAGCAAGAAGTCCAAAACTGTGAAGAGAAGAGAACTTTACTTATTCATCATTTCACCTCAAGCAAGGCGATAATGATACTAAGACGCAAGAGGTTATTGAGTGTGAAAAAAAAATGCGAAATCCTGATAAAGGATAATAAAAGAAAAACATTTCAGTAAGACAAAAGATGGCGATTGATGTAGAATTTAAATATTTAATGATCGTAGTTGACAGGAAGCAAATAGACGGAAGTGAATTCCACAAGCGAAAAATAAATTATTGAATAGAATTTACAGTAGTTAATTTGCAGTGTTACAACATCGCACAGTTCGTATTAAAAATTTCCAAAATACTTATATTTATGTTTAATTCTATGTACTCGATTCGAATCTGGTTTGATAAATTTGATAAAATCTACCGCTTTGGAATCGGATTCATTCGCGTCGCGGGCAGTCATTACTGGCATTGTTAGTATACAGTCGCTGCATAACAGATATCAGTGTAGGTATCATTGCGCAGACTGAGCGTGTCTACGTAAATAGTCCTCTGTGCAGTAATTGACACAAATTTACACAAGAAACATCAGTTCCGCGTTAAGCTTTTCGTAGTCTTCCGCGTTTAGCTTTCCGCAGCGAATGTATGCAAACAATGCGAGTAATAGCTGTCGCCAGCGACGAGAATGAATCGTCACTAACTCAAAAAATGGTAGATTTTATCAAATTTATCAAGCCATATTCGAATATGGCATGTATAATTACAAATAAATGTAATTATTCTAGAAATATTTAATGCGAACTGATTTTACACTGCAAATTAACCTTTATGGTTTTATCTCGCAGTTTCAAGACTATAATGACGCGACATATTTTACCATCGAGGAAAGCTTATCAGGAAATTAGTTGGTTCCCTGTACCGCTCCAGTAAGTAACTTAACCCTCATGCTATCATCTAATTTTATATGACGCAGATCAGGCCGAAAATAGAGTACTGTTGTGTGGGTGTTTCCCAATACTTACTTTCCTGTCTTGATAGAGTTCAAAAGCTTCTCCGAATCCTTATAGGAGAGGAATTATTTCCACCGTCCAACCTCTGTCTCACAGACGTGATGTAGAGAGACCCTAACTGCTCTATTTCTCTTTCTATGGAAAGTGCTTGGAAAAAATCCATTCCGTTGTTCTGCCATGTCTAACCTTCACGGGTAGGAGTCACCATGGCACTAACATAGTAGCGTATTCCATTAGTGAGAAGGAAGTTCCACTCAAACAACTTCTTCCTGCAAACCACTGACCTATGAAACAGACACCGAAGACGATGTTTCCCACATCAATACAATGTTAGGCTGTTCAAGTCTAGAGTTAACCGTTATCTTCCCCTCCCCTATCCATATAAACTACCCCTTAACGTAACCCTCTACCTTGAGTAAACAATACGGTATTTTTATTGTGGGAATCTTTATAGAAAACTAACAAATAAGCTACGTTAGGGCATTGAGAAAGTGACTAAAACATTTAAGAGAGAGGAAAAAATGGCAATATGGAAATACTTGGAACTGAAAATGGGTGTGTTTTGGAATACGTTAATAATCTTCCTACACCTTTTTTCGATTTTAGGTTCTAATTTCGCCACACGTATACATCAACATATGTCTTAGTAAATTAAACCGACAAGGTCCATCTATTTCATTTTTTAATTCTGTTTTCAATTTTCGAACATGGTGTTGGATATTTTCTGCGCAAAATTAATTTTTGTTCTGTTGATTTTATCAGATAATTTGACCCGTCTGAATAAAAAGAAAAATCAACGATATCTCCCACGACACTGAGAACAACATATATATATATATATATATATATATATATATATATATATATATATATATATATATATATATATATATATATATATATATATATATATATATATATATAAATATATATATATATATATATATATATATATATATATATATATATAAATATATATATATATATATATATATATATATATATATTCTTTGTAACTTTTTCATACCCTTTCCTTGTTTCTAGGGAATTATTCCTATTTCATAGAAATCTGGTTAGGTTTTAGATTGCTTACGTGGTTATTCCAATAGGCCTTAGTTGATCAGTATCGAAGCACTTTCCATTTCTGGTAAAAGACTTCCGAGATATTTAAATTTCCTCACATTTATACATTTCTGATTTATAATATTATTCTAATGAATTTTATAATTCGCTAGGCTATTGCTCCAGGTAACATTGATTAATCTATTACTTGGAGGCTTAAATCTAATATTCTGAAGATAATGGAAGAAACGAATAAAGGCAACTGACATAGAGTATGCCACAAGTTCCCCAAATACACCTCCGCTTGTTTGGAATTCAGAGTTGTACGTTTTATATATATATATATATATATATATATATATATATATATATATGTGTGTGTGTGTGTGTGTGTGTGTGTGTGTGTGTGTGTGTGTGCGGATGCGGTAATAATAAGATGGAATGTTAGAATTTTAGATGTTATGTTAGAATTCTTCAGATTGAAAAGAAAATATATATATATATATATATATATATATATATATATATATATATGAGCGAGTGTGTGTGTGTCTTTGTGTGTTTGTATGCATACTTCTTAATACAATAAGCGTTAATTCTAGTGTAAAAATGCATATATATATATGTAAATATATACTATTATATATATATATATATATATATATATAAATATATATGCATATGTATATATCTATATGAACAAATATATGTATATGTATGTGTGTTGTGTGCGTGAATGTGCATGACAAATTTGAGATATAACTAAAATTATATATGTAAAAGGGGGATATGACTAAAGAAAAAAAGGGAAACTTATCTTAATCGACGCGTTTCCTCCTTTGAGGAGATTTAAACAAAATATGTAAAGAATTTACTTTGCAACAAGTATTTATAAACAAAATATTAGGTTGGTGCAAAAATAATTTCGTTTTATCACATATGTTAGAAAACGAAATTATTTTTGCACCAACCTAATAGAAATGTCGTTAGTTTTTCAGTATTTTAAAATTTAAGAACGCTTATAAATATTCATCGGACTAACTGAAAGACCCGAGTAAATTATGAAGGATCCTCGCTAGAATTACAAAAGTCAAGAGGATGAAGAGTATGAATCTTTGTTACGCTCTTGTTCACCGGTTAATGTCCCAAGAGCCACTCACAGCAGAGAATTACAGAACGATGTCTGTAATATGAAAATTAGAGGATAAAGTCATATGTCTTGGTCAATATAAAGAGTGTATCTATGTGCGTTTGTCTGGAGAACATTTTATCGGTGTGCGTACTGACTGAATATGTGCGTGGATAGGGAAATAGCATTTGTAGAAAAGTTTTTGTTTTGAGTACACATACGTAAAATTTGATTACAGTGGTTTCAATTTCTTTGTGTTGTGTTAATATTCCTTTGAATGGTGCGTAGTCGTCGCTGACAGAGAGTTTTCGTGCTAACGAGATAATTCTGGTTGGGTATTTACAGATTCAACCACCTGTCGTTGACGGATGATCCACGTCCAGCTGCTAACTGTGTCTTTACTGTGTGTCTTCCTATTGCCCCCGAAATCGGTGTATATATATAGTTATCCTAATCACGTGATTGGCTCCAAACGAAACCTTTTAGGATTACGCTCGATAGTTCTCAGTGATATGTTCATTTGAAGTCCAAATGTACGGATGTAGTCGGAAACATAGAACGTGACTCTAGAATGAACCTGGAAACCAACCAGTTGACTGAAATCGATGAATATATAGTTATACTGAGATTGGCTCCAAACAAAAGGTTTTTGTATTCAGGCTGGATAGCACGCAGCGATATGTTCATTTTGAATTCAAATGTACGGACGTAGTCGGGAACATAGTACGTGACTGTACAGTCCAACTGAATTATGTAATGGCGATTATGAGGATATAGTACAATATAAGTAAATATTGACCCTGGATCTTGAAAAAATGTAGTATTTTAGTAGTATACACGCTGGAGTAACTCGGGAAGAAACTTTCGTATTGGAATGCACTTCTTAACAAAATAATACCTACGTAATAAGGATAATTCAACTGTGTTTGGACGCATGCGTGACTTGATTGTAAAGCTCGGAGCAGCCGGCCCTGAAAAAAAAGAATTCGTCGATGTGAGCTTAATTCAAGGAGTCTATGTACACCGCTCCTTTAACCTTTTGCCAGATATTGTAAATAGGTCTAGGTTAATCGGAAACAAATGACCTGGGTTATATAAGTTCTCCTATAATAAAAAAGAATAATAAAAGAAAGTTTCGAACATATGACGTAGAGACTTGACGCAACAGAGATATGGGTCTACAGATGCCTGCTTAGAATGTCATAGTCGGATCATATAAGATATGAGGAATTTTTCAGAATAATAGAAACGAATAGTACGTTCATACTTAAATCCGAAAGAGACAGTTGAATTTTGTTGGACAGATAATGAAGAAAGTATGCTTGGCAAATCTGACACTCACAGAACGTATCGATGGTTGCGGTCAAATTGAAACAGTACACAAGGTGCCCAGTAAATAGATAGATAACAAAGCAGTGAGTGGGAGGCATGGTAAAGGGCATATATTGTTGAGAGCTAATAAAGACACGAAGTTTTGGAGATCTGTGATCGCCAAGGCCCCGAAGTGTCACAGTACATAAAGAATAATTGTATTTAAGACACAATTAACCACCAATGTGCGTTTTTTTAAGCATTCAACCCCAAGCAAGGAGGGAAGCCAATAGCACGCAAGGGGTTAGAGAGTTAGAGCGAGAACAAAGAGGATTGATAGAGGAAAGGATGCAGAGAAGATAACGGGATAGATCAGGGCATCTAGAGACGTCGATTGACGTTACATGTGAATAGTTGGAGATTATAGCTACCAGGAAAACAAGAAATAGGGAGGGAGTTCCACAGGCGAGAAGTGCGAGATATGAAGTCATTGGAGTAGAAGAGGCGGCTATATTTAACAGTTTTGACAGGGAAATGATGTGAGCGAGATGCCAGTCTAGTTGAACGCTTAAATTCATGAAGTCTGGTAACCAGCGAAAGCAGCTTATCGGAGCAGTTACGGCTGCAGACGAGATGCCAAATCAGGGCCAATTGCATTGCATATCCGTCTTTGGATTTTATCAAAGACCTTGAGACAATTAGAAGAGGCTCCAGACCATATAAGCATACTCTAATCTGGTACACTTTCCAAATCGTAAGCTACTCAAATATAAAGATACTATTATTAGAGAGCCGGTCTCGGAGAACTATAATCCATTTTCGTCTACATGAAATAGATTCATCAATAACAATTGATTGATGATAATATCTTCTTAATGATAATATTTTACGATTTGTTATTCAAATTATCACGTACAATGTAAACAGGAAGCTGTTTGACAATGAAATTTCTGAAATAGTTGTTATGTCTAATAATTATGAGGCCATTAAATGCTTCGTATATTCCTTTACAGTCAATCATTTTTCAAACAATGGTGCTCGATAAGAGATTTATTGTTAAACCATGCGATAGCAAACTTAATCGTTCATATAATAGATGTTTCGTCTGTGAGGAGAAAAAGTGACTACTTCTGCATTTTCTTTGGCTTTCATAGGAGCCCAGAGGTAATAGATTAACATAATCTGAAATCCCCTTGGAATGCGAATTATAGTGACACATTTTGCAATATGAGATTGAGAACACATCAATTTACCTGACACACCATAAAATTGTCTTTATTAAGGGCCTGTCAGTTATCATCTGCTACGAGAACATCTACCGACATGAAATTGAAGTCAATTTTCGTTTTCTTCTTCACCATTTTTCTCTTTCATCTTCTTTCCGCTTCATCTTGTTGTTGTTGTTGCTGTAGTACTTCTTCTATTTACTTTTCATCTTCTTCTTTTTCTTCTTCGTCTGTATCTTCGTCTTCTTTTTTTCTTCTTCTTTTTCTGATTCTCTTCATGACCTGCTTCTTGACTTTCATCTTCCTCTTCATATTTTCTTAATTTTCTTCTTCTCGTTTTACTTTTTCATTTTTTTCTTCATTTTTTCTTCATTTTCATCTCTATCTTCTTTTGTATTCACATTTCCTTCTTTTTTTCTTTTTCATCTTTTAATTCTTTTTCTTTTTCATCATTTCCTTCTTTTTCTTTTTCATCTTTTCCTTCTTTTTCTTGTCCAACTTTTGTTCATCAGCTTCTTCATATTTTCTTCATCTTCTTCTTCAACTCCTATTAGGTGGGTGCAAAAATAATACGTAATAATGTCGTTTTTTGACGTTAAAAATACGTCAAAAAACGACATTGTTACGTCATTATTTTTGCACCAGCCTAATACTATTATATTTTATCCTCCTTTTTTCTTTCTCCTTCAAAATCTTCTCACATCACGTTTTATTTAACTTCTTACATCTTATTCTTAATGTCATCAGTTTTTTTCTCTTTCCTTCAATTTCTTTCATTCTTCTTTATTTATCAATATCATATTCTTGTCATTTTTAGTTTTCTCTTTCATTTTCTTATTCAATTTTTCTACCTCATCCAACTCCTACAACTCGTTCTCTTTGCATTTTCTTCACCTTCTGCTTCTACTTTTTCTTCTTTTTCGTTTTCTTTCTTCTCATTCTTCTTCTTATTATTGATCTTATATCAACAGATTATATATAGATAGTTCTATTATCTTTATCATTATTGACAGTTTTATGAACATATTATACCTATTAATTCGTCTTCTTCTTCTTATTATTATTATTATTAGTAGTAGTAGTAGTAGTAGAAGTAGTAGTAGTAGTCGTAGTAGCTGTATATTATACCCGTTTATTCTTTTCTTTTTCTCATTCTTTTCCTCCCCTCTTTCTTTTTCTTCTTTTCCTCCGCCCCTTCATCGTCTCCTACACAACTTTTATTTCTTCTATTCCTCCACCTCCTCATCTTTCTTGTTCTTATTTCTCTTCTTGCTTCTCTTCCCATTCCTCCTATCCTTATTGTTTTCACCATCCCCCACTGCTCACCCATCTTTCATCATCTCACCTTCCCCTCGTCGTCATTATTCTTCTTTCCTCACCCTACTTCTATTCCTTTTTCCTCTTCTTCCTCTTCTTCTTCCTCCCCTTGTCCTTGATCAATATTTCCCACCTTTCTCCTTCACACCCCACCCATCTAACCAATCCTCTCTGTCACCCTCTTCTTCCAGAGATGGCAAAGAAGGAAGATTAGTTCTGATCGAATGGTGAAGCCTGTCGGCTCGACCTGACGGAAACCTCATTTCCTTTGCTACGCATTATTGTTTTATCTTTATTTGTCCAATTCTAGAGCGACACTGAATTCCCTAAACGATCAGAATATCGGCGAAGACTTCGATGATATTTGATTGCAAAGTGAACAGACACAAAAACTACAGGCGGAAATAGAAAAGAGACGAAACATTGTTTAATCGTAATACGAGTAACAAATTTCTATAAATTACAAATGAAACAAATGAAATTTTCGTGAGAAAACGACTAAAATTATTAAATCAAATAAGAAATAAAAGAAAACAGGAAAGTGAATAAAAATATACAGAATTAAACCGACAAGAAGCAAGATACATATATATATATATATATATATATATATATATATATATATATATATATATATATATATATATATTTGGTTGGGTTGATGTGAGTTTGTGACCCTGGGTTTCACGCTTTTGTGATCGTCAGACAAACTGATTAATTTTTTTTTAAATTTTGGGTTTATGTAGATTGGGTGTATTGGTGTTATTATATATATATATATATATATATATATATATATAACTCTAAATAAATATGTGTATAAAGAATTAATGGTTACATATGGCCCTAACAAAAAAAAATGTCTATCCCTGTTATTTGGCGAGTTCATGGTGGGTTGCTCATACAAAGAAATGGTTGAATAATGAACCAACGTGAAAAAAAAAACATTATTTTTTACGATTGTATCAAATAGTAACTAATAACCAGTAACGGATACGCCGAAAGCAATGAAAACCACGATTCTTATGTATATGAACGGGAACAGGACACATTTGCTCAGTTTATTTGGATTACATGGGAATCATCTCATTAATGAAGTTTCAATAAAAGATAAATTTGTTATCGTAAGTTTGTCATTTCCTTGTACAGGGAATTAACTAAAATTGAAAAGGGGATAAATATATTCAAGGACTATCGAATGATGGACGAAATTTTGTTTCTTTGAAGTACATTCGCGGGCCACACTCAAATCCATGTAGTGTCAGTCTACACAGATTAAAACTGAAAAATTCAAATCCAACACAACGAGAAGAAATATTTTTTTTACATTGACCAGAAGGAATAACAGATTGAAATAATCATATATATATATATATATATATATATATATATATATATATATATATATATATATATATATATATATATAATATAATATAATAATATTTTTTGTTTAAAAATATGATTCCTTCGCTACATAAGAGTTCTCATGTTTCAAAAACGAGAGCCGAAATCTATTGATAAGAATTAACTCCCTGACCACTTAACAAAGGAAAATAGTCTAGCCACTCCCACAATAACAAATTCTGTAACGGACCGTGCCTAAAAATACACGTAAACCGAGAGATAGCTTATTCCTAAAATTTCGCTTGAAGATGAAACGGGACTAAACACCACAATCCAACTTAATTTATTAATTATTTGGATGATTTCGGCTCTCGTTTTTGAAACATGAGAACTCTTATGTAGCGAAGGAATCATATTTTTAAACAAAAAATATTATTATAATATATAAAATACTTCTGTATGGAGCACTGTCTTCTTAAAAATAAAAACAAAAATACTAAGGAACCCCGGATTATGCACCCAACGTGTTCTTTTCTATTTTCTGCATACCTGCACAAGGATATATATATATATATATATATATAGATATAGATATATATTTGTTTTTATGGTAAACATTGAGTTAGTTCTTGTCGTGATCAAAGTACAAAAGTTCAAATATTCGACAACATTATCCTTTTGTTAAATTGTAGTTCGTGAAGTCTTACTCCTTGCTCAATATAAAGTATGTATGTATTTGCATTTGTCTGATGCATATTTTAACGGTGAGTGTGCATAGGTATTGACTGAATGTGTATGTGGCTGGGGGAAGCTCATTAGTAGAAACGTTGTGGTTTGAGTGCTAATACCTGAAATTTGATTATGGAGGTTTCAAAAGAAAATGGACTTACAGATGGATGATAAGACATAATTTTCAACGGCTATGAATATTTATTTGAGTTGTGTGAATATTCTTTTGAGTGATGTGTAGTCGTCACTGAGAGAGGAGTTTTCATGCTAACGAGATAATTCTGGTTGGGTATTTACAGATTCAACCACCTGTCATTGACAGATGATCCACGTCCATCTGCTATCTGGGTCTTTGCTGTGTGTCTTATTATTGCCACCGGAATCGGTGTATATATATAGTTATCCTAATCACATGATTGGCTCCAAACGAAACCTTTTCGGATTACGCTGGATAGCTCTCAGTGATGTGTTCATTTGGAGTCAAAATGTACGGATGTAGTCGGAAACATAGAACGTGACTCTACAGTCCAATCAAATTACAGAAACCACTTATTTAATTTTGGATATTATATTTTTATTTTTTTTACTGATTTGTATTTTTTACAGATTTTTTTTAGTGACACTAATCCTATTTATGTTTGGCTGTTTCTTTCTGATGTTTCCTCACCTATTGGTTGTAAAATATAGGGTTTTGATATCCTATATCTATTACGAACAGTGTATGAACAAAAGGCTTTAATTTACCCTAAAATATAACACACATTTTTAAAAATCAATTCACTACAAACAAGCTTAGTATGAAACTAACCTTTCCAAAGCAGAAGCTATGATCTGGAACTGGAATGAAATCTTTCATCGAATATACCTGAGGCCATCATAACTCTTCGGGGTGTGGAATTATTAAATAGTAAATACATCATACATCGGGATATGCATCAGTTATAACAAATTTAGTAGAGGAGAAAAAGAAATTGGACATAGAACAGGCTGCGCCAGAGGAGGTTTCGCGAATCACCACATGGTTCTTTTAAATAAAAACATCAACCTGAAAACTCGATTTATTTTCTTAAATAGCCTCGTCCGGTCTAGGCCTTCATGTGAATGTCTTGAATCGCGCCAAACTTGTTCAAGAATATATAAAGTGTCAGCGATATAAAATTGTTTTCTTCGAAATGAGTTAAAAATGAGCGAGTCAAGTTTGTGGGTCATTGTAAAATCCATAATTCATTGAATATTGTGAAGTGGCGATACAGATTTAAAAAAGGTATAATATTATAGAGACTACATCACTTGAAGTCTATCAACAGCAGGAAAAACTAAAATGTAAAGTATTTGTTACTCGAAGAGAAAATGATGACATAACCAAGTTGTTGATATTCCGCCCTGCTTCAAACAAAAGGTTAGGAAGGAAACTGCCATCAATACTGGAAAGTGAAGTAACATCTACCGGAGTTTTTAGGTAATGATTTTATAAATATCACCTGACATGGGTACCGGCTGCACGATCAATGAGTATTAATGCTTCTTTGAGTGAAACAGTTAAAAGTATCGCTACCATGACATGATCACAAGGCACCAGGTTTCGGCTTTATAATGCCGATACATTCTAGACTAGTTTCAACACAGTAATCAAAAATATAATTGCAATAATGATATCCTGCGCGGTCGATATTATGGAATGTGGTGGTTAACGTAAACAGCAATGAAACTGGCATGCCATTGAATAAATAGCCTCATTTC